>JAJOZX010000687.1:1210000-1222500 GCA_023014485.1 Bathynomus jamesi
AGGAAAATAATGTCATTTTCGTTATTAGAATATAAAAATTTATTAGTATACAAATTTTCAGCTAAATCCCGTGGGGTCGTCCATTTGGAAAAGATCCTCTGCCTGTACAGTGGAAATGGAAACGGCAAAGAAGTGGGAAACTAGGAGCTAATGGGACTCGAACCTGCGTTTCATAGTCAGCTCTCCTGCCGATCACTTCAAACAAAATCCTCAAAAAAAGTGTTCATGCAAGCGAGGTCAGTACAGTATTTACGATGTTTGACCCTATTCCATTCCATTCAACTCCCTCTTTTATAGAGCATATAAATGCGTTGTAAATACAATAATAGCGATTAAGCTGGAAAGGTTTCCACTCTATTGGCTTCCAATTTCCATCTTATTTAAATGAGATTATTAATTTCAAAACGCATACATTACCCTTATTCACGATGATTTGTTCCTGGTACAGGAAATAAGTTGAAATGTCACTAAAAATGTTGTAATTTATGTCATATTTTTTTTTATAACTTAATTAAGATAATTGTATTTAAACATGCAAAATAGTATGAACATTCATTTGCATATCTCTCTCTCTCTCTCTCTCTCTCTCTCTCTCTCTCTCTCTCTCTCTCTCTCTCTCTCTCTCTCTCTCTCTCTTCCTATATATATATATATAAATATATATTATATACAGGGCCGGATTAAGACTGTGAGGGGCCTAAGGCTAATAAGAGTGAAGGGCCTATATACTGTATGTGCTATATATTGTATATAATTCAGAAAATCTTCAAGCAAATAGAAATGTATATTTATCTAAATTTAACAACTAACAAAAATCAAAGCAATGTACATTAAAAAAAAACAAAAAAACAAACAAACTAAAAACAGCATCCAATTCAAATAGAGAATGATTTCTTCTCTCCTGGCTTTGAAATGTGATATCAAACAAAACATCCCCCTTTCTTCGACATGCTGAATGATCATTACATTTGGCCCAAATTCCCAACGTCTGAAAAACAATTTCGGAAACAGATTAACCCTTTGAAGCCAATCATACAAAAATGGATGAAAATCATACATACATATCGACAACAATACACCATTAGATATAATGACAAAAAAAAACCCCCTTAACTAAAACTAAAAAACTTATTTACCACCTTTGAAGAATAAATCATGCAGTTATATATGATATTACTTAACCAACCTTGTGACAAAGATTTGGGTTTATGATATAAAAATTAGGGCCTAAACCCGAGGCCTAAAAAAATATGAGGGCCTAAACTCGAGGGCCTAAAAAATATGAGGGCCTAAGACTACAGCCTTTTTAGCCTAATGGTTAATGCGGCCCTGATTATATAATATTACAAAGTAATGACTAATTAAATTGGAGCGCCATTAAAAACATCGGTGCATCTAGTAGAATGGGTGTAAAAATGTCAAGTCAGGTGAGGGGAGGTAGGGGTGAGTGGATGCTTCCATTGCATGCTCTGTCGTTTGCTTTCTGGTTCATAGTGATGGATCCAGGTTTCATCTCCAGTGATAATGCGCTCCAAAATGTTTTCACCTTCAGTATGATACCGCACCAAAAGACGAGAGCAGACGTCCATACGATTACGCTTGTGCTCTTCTGTCACAGAGCATGCAATGGAAGCATCCAACATCTCCCGTTGCAAGGAAGTTCAAAGCGCAGCCGTCAGCAGGTAAAGTTATGCTAACACCGTTTTGGGATACACGAGGCCCTATCCTTGAACATTATCTAGAGCGTGGAACTACAGTAACAAGTGCATTGTATTCTGACATGCTTCGGAATGAGTTAAAGCAAGCAATTCGCACAACGGAGAGGGAGATTGTCGGAAGGTGTTATTCTGTTACACGACAATGCGCGCCCTCATACCGCTGCACGGACTAGAAAATGCCTTCAAGAACTTAAATTTGGAGTTCTCGACCATCCAGCCTGCAGTCCAGACCTTGCACCTTCGGATTTTTACCCGTT
Organism: Bathynomus jamesi; assembly: GCA_023014485.1. Classification (NCBI taxonomy): domain Eukaryota; kingdom Metazoa; phylum Arthropoda; class Malacostraca; order Isopoda; family Cirolanidae; genus Bathynomus; species Bathynomus jamesi. The sequence goes on from JAJOZX010000687.1 coordinate 1,211,976, forward strand.
TGGAACACTAAAAGACGCTTTGAGAGGTCAGCGATTCCAAGGCGATGATGACCTGAAGGAGGCGGTGCATGACTGGCTACGCACACAGCCAAAAACATTCTTTTGTGATGGCATTAGGAAGCTTGTAGATTGCTGGACTAAGTGTATTGAGAAACAGGGAGACTATGTTGAGAAGTGATGTGTTTATAATCTATCAGATGTGAAAATAAAATTGTGAAAATAAAAGTGTGGATACTTATTGAATTACCCTCGTGTATATATATATATATATATATATATATATATATATATACACAGACCGTGCATGGAACAAGGAACTCTTCTGGGAAAATTAAATCCACTATAGTCCGAATAAGTAATGGTAAATGACAAACACTAGTTTTTTCTTTTTCATGATGTGAGCCGACGTGGGCAACGGGTCACTTGCAAAGAGGCCCCAAAAATATAGCTTCCCTCATCAGCTACCTGCAGAGCAGATAGGTCCAGCTTTGGGACAGGATCTAGGGGGTTACAGCTACAACTAGCCTACTATATCCAGAACCTCAACATAAGCAAAAGACGCATCCCATCATGAAACTGACATGTTATGTGCCTTGAAAAGTGGACGCTCAATTTTGCCAGTTGAGGTTTAAGTTTTAGTTTTTGGCCAAAAATACAATAGTTACCCCTTTTTGATGTATTCAATCCGGCGCGAATGTAACGAGTTTTGCTTTGCCAATAGCTGGTGAGGGAAGCTATATTTTTGGGGCCTCTTTGCGAGTGACCCGTTGCCCACGTTGGGCTAACATCATGAAAAAGAAAAAAACTAGTGTTTGTTATTTACCATTACTTATTCGGACTATTGTGGATTTAATTTTCCCAGAAGAGTTCCTTGTTCCATGCACGGTCTGTGTGTATCATTAAAAGACCTCAGGGGACCATTCTGAGTTCAATCCCATATATACACATGTTTTATATATATATATTATATATATATGAATAGAAACGACATAAGTATTAAGGAACGTTTCTGCACACGAGGAGGAGAGATAACGAAATAATGAAAAATGAGGCGAACCGCCTGGGAATCGAACCCAGGGCCTTCCAATTGCCGGTCGGACGCTCTACCATTATGCTACGGACCTCACTCAATCACAAATCGAAATTCTCCCAAATAGGGCAGAAACCAATGCCCTCAGAGAGCACCCTCGCAAATCGTTGTATATATCATATATATATATATATATATATATATATACAGGGTGTCCCGTAAGTCTGGACCCATAGGGATTTATAATATATTTTTTTATTATGTTATTATTATTATTTTATTATTATTATTTTTTTATTATTTTTTATTATGATTTTTATTTGTGGGGCCACTTGAAAGCCAAAGTGTACGAAGTCAAACTTCAGAACATTTTCCACCTTAAAGCACGCATTGTGGAGGCGTGTCAAGAAATTTCTGCAACTGTGATTCAGAAAGTGCTGTCGCAGTGGAGATTGCGTCTTCAACTATGTGTGCGACACAACGGCGGACACTTTGAACAGATTATGTAATAAATTTTTGGACTATTTTGTAATTTTATTATTTTTCCCTATGGGTCCAGACTTACGGGACACCCTGTATAACATTATATATGTTAACCCCTCCGTATATGGCCTTGGTTGGTTCGAAGTTGACGGGGGTTCTAGTTAGGTGGCAGTAATGGATTTGTTACTCTGGTACCGTATAGGAAATCGCAGAAGTCTCTCTTATACTCCTCTCCGAGTTCTTTTTGTGGTAGATTGGAGGATTCTGTGAGGCTTACTAAATTCTCTGAAGGTTCCCCGATTCCTCTTATAATGTATCGGGAATTTATTTTTCTCTATTTAAAACTAAATTTTCTGAAGGTTTTCCGATTCTTCTTACAACGTATCGGGAAATTATTTTTCTCTATTTAAGACTAAGTTCTCTGAAGAGAGCAAGGCTCGAAGGAGAAGATAGACTTTTTCTTACGGTAATTTACAGCTAAAATCTTAAAGGTAATGCTCAGTCCCTAAGTTAGATCAGTCTAATCAGAATGAACATTGGATAAATTTTATGGGCTTTTATACTGAACTTCCTACTGACGTAATTATTATTTAATGCTGATCTTTTTTTTTTAATAGGCTGATTTACTTTACAAAACATTTAAAGACAAAACAAATATTTTTGCTGAAGCAATGTCTAAACTGCTAAGCAAGAGGAAGCCATATTTTTATTTCAAACCACATATTGACAGATCTGATGTTATCATGATTTGTCGAGTTAACTAAAAATGGAAATTGAAATATGCCTTCCCATCACGAATTAAAAACAAACATGCACATTGGCAAAAATGAAAGGCTTAAGATTAAAAATTAAACGTTAAGCAGGACATGACTTCATATTTTACAACGAAGAAAGAATGTATACAGGAAATGAACAAGATTACATTATTAAACTAAGTCTACGAAAATTATCAAGTTGTTTAAAGAGAAATAATTCACCAATTATAAAATAGAAAGCAAATAAAAAATGTATCCAAACTCCTATCAGCATGATACGATTTTTGGCTTGATATGTAAAAATGAATATATGAATAAGAATATAAGGATTATATAAATATACGAAGTATACGAATGAAAATAAGAATTATATGAATATAAGAATTATATGGATATAGAGTTATTCATTCTTCATTTTTACAGGACTCTACCCTCTAGAATGATATTAATACAATAATATAACACCCTAACTAATACTAACTAGATGATAACAAATGGTATTTTATAATACAGATTTATATACACAACATAAGTCGGGGTGGTTAAGTTATAATGCACAGTAATTAGAAAATCAAATCCTTAACGCGACACTTGCTTAGAGAGTTATTAACGAACCAAGGACCTGAGCCGAACCGCCTGCCCCCTCGCAAGAGGGGTTAGGTTTCGACTGCCCTCTCAAAGTGTTTGCACTTTGCCCTGGAGAAACTCCCATGGTGCCACGTTTACAAAAGATTCTTAAGGTTGTAAAAGTTTTCTAGCAATGATATTAGGAAAGCAATTTATATAATTTTGGTTCTACACTTGACTCCTTTACGTGATTTATATTAGCCGAAAAGAACATTTAGAATTTAGGAATCTCTTTCTAAGATTATAGATTTGGCACAGTGGAGTCGTTAGGGTCAAGAAAGAGGCCAGATGATCCACTAGGGCTTTGAGGCGAGTTATAAAATATTAAAAATTCAAAGATTAATACTTTAATTTATGCAAACAGAATCAAGGGATTCATACGTTAATTTAGACAAACAATGATATTGTTAAATTTAAAAAAATTTATTTTCCTGTGGAGAACCTTCTCCACATGGCTCCCTTGTTGGAACTAGGGGGTTAGTTTGAATATCTTCTCAAACAGCAGCAGTTGGATGTAGTGTTATATGGAAACAAAGAATAGTTAATGAAGTAGTTGGATATAATGTTCCATAAAGACAAAAGAAATAGTTAAATAAAATACATCTACTTCGTACTTAATCCACTATATTTATTAGTTAAATTTTACACTAAAATCGATACTTATGCACTAATGAACACTTATAATTAATGGTCACTTGTGTGTCCTTGAGCACTTGGAGTCTGATTTGTCTAGGTCCACTTTTTACACTGGTCTAAGTTCATCGTGTACATACACTTTTAAATCAAACGCGATTTTTATCAACTTTATGAGGACAAAATTTGAGAGAAATGAATTTCAATGAACTAGTGGAAAAGTACTTAAGTGAAATTGATACGATTTCTGCAAGGTTTTGAACGGATATGGGTCGTTTGAGAACTTTTTTAGAACTTTGGAATTGACTAAACTCTATAGCGTGGAAGGTATAAAATTTCAAGGTATTGTGCAGTGAAAGGTTTACCTGTGGACAGTGCTCAAGTTTTTTGGATGTACGCGTTAGTGGCTAATTGCCTCCGTCATCAATCATTACACGTCTCGAGCGTATTTCAATAAATTAGTACGGAGGGCATGAATGCATGGGTATCGCCTAAACGGGTATATGGAGTACGTGTGGTGGTAGCCTATCGGGCTGCGAGATAATAGGGATAGAGAAGGGTAAGAAAGGACTTGAAACACAGATTAAGATAACAAGAACGAAGAAAGCCGATGAATTCTGAACCCAAGTATTCCCAGAAGCTGTTTTATGGTGGTAGAAAGGAACATTTAGAGGAGGAGAAGGAAGGTTATGGGCAATGCCGAGTTTCTTGACCCGTGGTTTGACCTGAGGAAGGGCCAACAAGGAGACAGGAGAAAAATTAGTATTCTGTTTCATCGGACGGGAAACAGGAGGGAGATAAGTCTTCTGTTTAGTAGGAGAAAGAGAAGACTTTCGGCAGATGTCTGGAATGGTACTGCCAAATTTCGATTTCCAAACCTTCTGATTAGAAAGTACAGGATCGAATGCAAAGATGCATTACTCCCTTTGGTGGGAAGAGAAGAGTGGCAATTGTCTTCCGAATTCGTCAAAGACGCGTTGTTGGTGCGTGGCAAGATTTGAACCTCATTAAGACAATGAGACTCGAGGTCATAAGCCGAGCTTGCATTATGCCCGAGGGACATAGGCGAGTTCTCCGTGCCCTAACGTAAATTAGCGGAAGAAGGGGGATCCCTCTGAAAATTCCCCTCATCAAGAACTTCTCTCGTGATATCTGGGACAGTTTCTTCATAGAGCGCTTCCATCGTGGGATTTGAGACAGCCTCTTCATAGGGCACTTCTCTCGTCGTACTGAGGACACCCAGCGTATCGTGCATGTTATACAAACTAACTGGAGGGACAAGTGTATTCCGTGCTTGCCTTTCCGTACGAACATACACACGACGGCGGAGTAGGTTCGGGTTCGCTCCCGGCACCTGTAGGCATAGTTTCGGAATTGGGTGGAAAATCCTCTACCTTTGAAAACAGAATCAAGTCATCTTCCTTAAATAAGAATTCAAGCGAAATGACCAAACCGGAACTCAAAGGAGATGCGTCTTCAGATTTATTTGGAATAACCGAAAGTCTGGGAACTTCAAGTTCCTGCCTAACTGTAACCGAAGGGAGTGACTCGCTCTCGATGGAGTCACAGGGGTCTACTGTGAAGACATTCGAGTCTTCGTGCTCAAAATTACCAAAGGTATGTTTGGCTTTCTAGTTCCTCGTTCGCCGGAACTGGAACGGAACAATTGACGATTGATGAAGAATCTTCCCCATCTAACAGCAGTTCCTCTTTATTTTGAACTGGTTCCATGGAGTCATTCGCGCTCTCTGAAACAATTCTTTCACTCTCGGTCGAAAAGAGCGAAGAGTAGGGGTGACACACATACTAGAAAGGTGGGTTCTCTCCTCGAATTAGGTCTGCTTCTCTATCGGCCACATAGAAATCGTGCGTAATAAAGAAATTCATCCCCAGGATTAAATCTCCATCGCAGTCTCCTTCAGATATGACCACAAATGGGGTCAGATAAGGGACTGAATCAAACTCAATAGGAAGAATAATTTCTCCTGTACTGTATTCTTCCCAACCATCATCAATGCAGGTCAAGCGAGAACGCAAATCGAAATTTCCCGTAGCCGTCTTAAGTAGCTTCTTGTATACGTCTTGTTTAATGTAATTCGCCTGACAGCAGTCGTCAACAAGAGCCAAAAGCCCTTGGTTGTTGACAGAAGTTTTCATGAAAATTTGTGAGCTCTCGTCAAAAAGCACCATTTCGTGAGCCCAAGAAGGTGTTTCCGAAACATACGAACATACTTCATCGTCTGCGTCATCGATGGTTTCGCGCTGGGTCCAGAAAGCTTCCGACCATCCCGTCTTCCTTAATGCAGTCGCATTTATTTCCTTTAATGCAGTCGCTATAGCCTACCGGTTGGAACACATGAGTAGCATATTCCGAAAAGCGTTCCACGTAGTAAAACTTTCCAACAAGAATGGGTGCAAGACGTTCCTTGCGCAACCCTCTTCATCGTCTAAGAAGTGCGTAACCATCCGAATCTTCGCGATATCATCGCGAACGTTATAATGAACATAATGTCCCTCTAATGCGTCAAACCATTCGTCCACGTACGCGGGTACTACTTCACCGTATTCTCTCCCCTTAAAAATTGGACCGTTATGGATACTACTCGTCAAATAATTGTATCTATCCATTTTCTTAAAAAAAAACGACAAAGGACAGAAAAATGGATTTACAGAAATGAGGAAGGCGAAGGGAAACAAAGAAAAACAAGAAAGAAAACTTATCCCTAATACCGTATATACACAACATAATTGGAACGAAAAAACTTCAGCGTGACATTACCTATTTCGGTTTAAAATAACAACTAAATAAAGTCATCCCAACGAAGATACAAAACTTGCCTGTCGATTTCGACATATTACTCGAATTGTACGAACTCATTTAATTTAACTGGAAATAGCACAAAAAAAATTGACAAAACTATTTGCGTACCAACAGAGTAACCGCCAAAAAAAAGAAGAAAAGACGAAACCTTGCCCATCAACGCTTTACCAATGAAAACCAAGAATTAAATTTTTTTTTTGTGTACCGACGCTAAAGAGCGAGAGAAAAAAAGGAAAAAAAATCTTTCCACGAGTCAAAAAACAAACACGCACGAACTATATACACACAAGTTAGGTACAATTAATTTCATAGTCCACTATGAAATGAAAATCAACCCAAAATTCCGTTTTCTGTTATAACAATGTGAGACAATTCAAATTAAAAAAAAATTAAATACCTATTTAAAAAAAAGTTAAATTGATTATATACTGTGCAGAAACTGTTTTTTGTGGCAACAATAAAATATATAATTCACATATATATTTAAATACACAAATACTGCGTGCAAAAAACACAAACCTGTCAATTCAGGTTGAATTAAAGACAAACCTGTCAATTCAGGTTGAATTAAATTCTCTGAAATTCTCTTAAATTCATGTTGAATTAAAGACACAAACCTCTCAATTCAGGTTGAATTAAAGACACAAACCTGTCAATTCAGGTTGAATTAAATTCTCTGCACTGAAACTGGCTGAACTGAAACTGACTGAACTAAAACTGACTGAACTAAAACTGACTGAACTAAAACTGACTGAACTAAAACTGACTGACTGGAAACTGACTGTGTTGATCCTACTGGATTCAACAACTGGAACTGATTACTCTGAGGCTGATTTCTGGGGCGGTTGTCCCTCTGGATGCAACCGACTGACTGGAACTGCTATAAACTGGAATGGGTTTCCTATTTCTTTCGGAAATCCAAACTAAACTGATTCTTTTAGCATTAAGCTGTCTATTATTCTCTGGGGCGGTTGTCCCTCTGGATGCAACCGACTAACTTGAACTGCTATAAATTATCTCTGTAAACTATAAACTATCTCTGCTATAAACTCTCTCTTTCTCTATCCAAGAAATACACAAATAATGCACAATAATTGCAAATCATTTTAATTAATAATTTGAAAATAATTGTAAACAAAATAATAAAAAAATGTAAATAAAATTTCACTCGAAAGTACGTGAATGTACGGTAATATTATAATTGGAACATAAAATAAAATGATTCAATACTAACTATAATAGTGAAAATAACTCGGTTTCAATAAAAAGAAATGTATCACTGGTGTATGGAATGTTCACTGTTTTTTGTTAATTCTGGCTTGATACTAATTATTAACTGTCAATAATACTGACTTCTCAAAAATTTGAAAAAAGGATCTGTACTTAAGATTCCTACGGCGAAATCCTTGGAGACGTGTCCTGAAGACGTGTCTTGCTGGCCACTTGTTCCTGGATGAAGAATGGGCGTGGAGAACTTGGAGTCGTGACAACTGAGTGTTGGTTCTAGTTCCTTGGTCTGGAAGACTGGAAGAATCCTGGATGCAAAGGTCGCCAGTTGTTAACCCCTCCGTCTATGGCCTTGGTTGGTTCGAAGTTGACGGGGGTTCTAGTTAGGTGGCAGCAACGGATATGTTACTCTGGTACCATATAGGAAATCGCAGAAGTTTCTCTCATACTCCTCTCCGATTTCTTCTTGTGGTGGATCGGAGGATTCTGTGAGGCTTAATAAATTCTCTGAAGGTTCCCCGATTCTTCTTATAACGTATCGGGAATTTATTTTTCTCTATTTAAGACTAAGTTCTCTGAAGAGAGCAAGGCTCGAAGAAGAAGATAAAGACTTTTCTTACGGTAATTTACAGCTAAAATGTTACAGGTAACGTTCAGTAGCGTGTAGCGTCATGAGCGATCTGGAGGCACATTTCAGGTTTTGTACAATCAACCTTGCTGATTTCAGAAAAGAAATCAAAAATTTTCTGCAACAAGCAGAACACCTCCTTTTTAGCATGTATAAAATACAAAATTCTTGTTAATTACAGTTGGCAACAGTGACTGACATGGTACTTCTGGCAGCTTTCTAATTATTCTCAGTGAGTCATCCCCTACTAACGAAAGGTGCGTTTTGTGATATATACATTATACACATTTCTTTGTTTTGTTGTGTTTTACATTGTTTATAAGTTTGTTATATGTCTTAGGGTATATATATATACCTATGGATGTTTATATACATAATACATATGTGTGTGCAGTATATTTTTATATATATATTGGTAAACTTATTGTTTACCAATAAATCATATATAATCATATATATTTTTTATTTATACGTTTGTGTTTTTTTTCAGTGTTCCTTTGTGATACTTGTTGAGTTTTGCTGGTACAATGAGCACGCAAAGAACACGGGGATCTGCCAGCCACATTGTCTTTGGTTCTCCACTATCAGAGCTTCCTCTGTCTGAACTTCCAACCCGTATACAAGTTGCAAGGCATTTCCTCTTCTTGAAGGAGAACAAGTACACCAGCAACAGGGAGATTCTTCCGGAGGTATGCCAAACACTCATTGACCTTTGGAATCGTGCTAACATTCCATCACAGCCAATCAAGAATGTGAAGACCAAGCTGCTCCGATTGATGGAAAAAGGCTCACAAGCATCGAAACAAGGCAAGCAGGCCACAAAAAACAAGAAGTTCAAGGAAAGCCTGAATCAATTGTTTGACATAGCTGTCTGCCAATGCGATGATCTGCCTGCATGCCACTGTGAAAAAGAAATGAAAGTTCCACGACGAGAGCATGCCTTTCTGATCGACCAGAGAACCACGCGGATCATGCAGATCAGTCGGGTGGATACGAATGTGACTCAGATGATGGAGAGAAGGAAGTCAAGAGAGGATCGGATGCAAGAAAACCAAGAAGAAGAGAAGAGAAGAAAAACGGAACGGCAAGAGGTAGCATCCTCTGCAGATGTGGTCGAATCAGCTCAAGCAGAAGCAGACTCCAGTGGTGAAAGTGTTGGTGATGAGTGGATGGGTGATAGTGCCCAGGAGGACAGGAACATCACACCGATTCCCACTGTTGCTTTGGAAGCTGACCGGTATGGTGTATCGAACAGGGCTGCTGCTGCAGCTATCAGCACTGCAACATTGGTTGACTATGGCATCATTAGTTCTGATGATCAGATAAACGTAATTGACCACCACAAAATATGGAGAGCACGGCAGAAGGTACGGAGGGATCTGAGGGAAGCAGTAACTTACCACGATGTGGAAGTCACTGCTTTATTTTTTGATGGGCGGAAAGACATGACACTTGTCAAAGAGAAAAAGGGGAATAAATGGTACAGCACAAAGAAAGTTGAGGACCACTATGTGCTGGTCGGAGAGCCTGGAACCTTTTATCTAAGCCATCTGACACTGGAACGAGGAACTGGCACTGTCATTGCGGATGGACTTGAAAATACGATTGAAGAAATGGGTATTGCAGACAAGATAATTGCAGTGGGAGCCGACAGCACAGCCACAAACACAGGGCACAGAAGTGGAGCAATACACCTGGTAGAGTGCCGCCTGGGTCGCCCTTTGCACTGGTTCATCTGTAGTCTGCATTTAAATGAACTCCCACTGCGCCACTTGTGCAAGGAACTCATCGGCCCAACAGAATCTGCAACTCAATGGAAAGGACCAATTGGCAAAGCTTTTGCCACATGTGAAAGTTTGCCACTTTCCTCTAGAGGAATTCAATGTATTGCTGATGGCCACACTCTCCCGGATGTTGACCTTACTGAATTGAGTCGTGACCAAGCCTACCTCTACAGAATGATGAAAGCGATAAGGACTGGTGTCATTAATGAAGATCTTCTACGAGAGAAGCCTGGACCAATCTCCCATGCAAGATGGGTTACAACTGCCAGCAGAATTTGTCGGCTATATGTAGCGATGGCGCAGCCAAGTGATGAACTGTATTCACTCACAGTTTGTCGTGTGCCACTATGGACCCATGTGGTTTAGCATCAAGTGCCATCCAAGGTGCACAGATGGCCCAAAACATTTCCTGGAGCAAATCAAGCTGCTACGATTACTTCCACCAGCTAGCAAGACTGTCACATGGCCTGTGATCCAAAGAAATGCATATTGGGCTCACCCTGAAAATGTTCTACTGGCAATGCTTGCAGATGCAGA
>JAJOZX010000687.1:1227500-1238493 GCA_023014485.1 Bathynomus jamesi
TCAGACGCATTCTTCCACATCAGCCGTATATCAATGCATGGCTGATCGTTATTTATACACAACCTACAAACAATGGCATATGAGGGAGTATCACTGATCTGTTCTCTTCTTGTATCTACACCAGCAGGTATTTTATAACGATCCTCACTCCACTTCTCAACTACTAAGAAGACTCTGTTCACCTCAGCACTTAAATAAACAACATTCCGTTTACCAGAATTTGTTTGTCTACAAGTCGTTCCAAGTACATAGTTAATGGCACCGGTTTTACGCCTGACTTCGTCACGGGCACATCGTACACGGCATTGAGAATGCTGCTCAAACGAAGCTCCATCGTATTCTATTGTGAGGAGTGCACGTCCAGTCAGTTCAAGCTCTGAGATGACTATGAGCCACAAGTGGGCGGATCGGCTCGACGGGAGGTGTGGAGGAGTGAGTCACACCATAAGTTGATGAATCGTATACGGTGTTGTTCCAACGTGAAAGAATCATGTGAATACCTGTATTCCATTATACCGGGCAATCGTTTAGAGAATTTTCTGGCACATGAAGTAATATCGGCTTTAATGTTTTATCACTCCCACTCCCTACAATGCGCACTAGATATTTTCATTCATGGGGATTTTCACGAACTAAACACATTTTATTCACACTCCGGCGCACTATTTGAGAGAAACATGTGCCCATATTTTTCCTTTTTGCTTAGCAAGCGATAGTTGTCTCTAAATTCTATTAAAAACTCACGCAGGCCTTTAGCCACAACCTCACTGCAAACCTCGTCATAATATATATTAATGTAGTGGTAAAAGTATTTAAAACTATCCATTATGACAAGATTTACATTCTCAGCCGCAGGGTACGAGTACTCGGTATGATGCAGCATGACATAAAACCGCTTGTTACACCACTCATCAACAAGTGTCTCTAACCATAACCGTTGCTTCTCTTCTGCACGTATTCTTTCTTCCACTTCACGGTATATGTAAGCTTTTATGCAGTTTAGTCCTACAACATGGTCCACTGCATCGTTTGTACCAAGAAATCGTGCATTGCTCTCGCCAGAACAACCGTAGAGTATTTGAACCTCTTGTTCCTAAAGCTTCGCACGGTTTAATGTAGCCTTAAGAGTCTCAAAGGAGGGAGGGCAGGGGAGTTTTTCAGTATCCACCACATCTTCACACTTTTTCGAATACCACTTCATAAACGTCGAGCACGCAATATTAAAGGTTGCTATCACTATTTTTCGTCAACGTGAGATTTCTTCAAATGCACGTCTGAGATCCAGGGCTTGCAGGTCAACTGAGCACGCAGGGGTAGAGATACGTCAGGTAGTAGCAGGAGTCACGTGACAATTGATTGATCATACAGGGGGCGGAGCTTAGGACTTTTCCTGTACATACGCACACACACGCACACACAGACACGCACACACACAAAGGGGAAAATGAAACGCTAATTGAAACATTATTTATTTAATAAATATATCGAATTATTCAAGGCGTCCTGGAGTCTTACCCTACCAGGACAAGAAACTACATAAACTTGTCGAGGTGTAGCAGCTTAAACCGACTGGAATGTCTGCCTGGAAATCTGGAAGGCGATTTCTGTAACTTGCAGGGGTGCAATAGGCATCCGGAAGGTACTAATTAGTAGTTTCGAACAAGCCAGGAAAGGCCTAGCAAGCCTCTGGTGGTTTTCTTTTGCTCAAGTACAACGCAAAGAGCCTCGGAACGGACGGACCACGGTTACGACTTTGGCACGAAAACGGACTTTCTTTTGGATTGCTACAAAAATGTCAGAACACTTAGAGATAAATGCGAAGAAATAGTTGGGTTCATGGAATCGAAATCTATACCTATTATGGGAATCGCAGAAACCAGATGGAGAGGTGAAGGAACCAAGGTACTGCACAATGATTATAAGTGCATATACAAGGGCAGAGAAGAGGATACCAGATCGGGTGTGGCAATTATAGTCCCCCGATTTTCTGAACATGTTGTTGGAGTGATAAGGAAGAGTGAGAGATTGATGGGAGTGACCCTGAGCCTAAACGGAGAGAGACTATCGGTAATCCAGGTATATGCACCGCAGAGTGGAAGATCACAGGAGGAAAAGGAAACTTTTCATGAGGATCTTCAGGGAATGATAGATGGGCTGCCTTATGGACCAAGAATTTTGATGGGAGACCTACAGTAAATGGCCATGTGGGTGGAGATCGAAACGGAAATGAAGACGTGATCGGGGCATTTGGTGTGGGGGAGAGAAATTTGGAAGGGGAAATGCTGGTAAATTTTTGTGCAAGAAATGTTCTTAGTATAATGAACACATTTTTTAAGCACCAAGAATCACATCTCTATACGTGGTATGGATGGAATAGTAGAACCGGAAATTATGATAAGAAGTCTCAGATAGACTTTATTGTGGTGGATAAAAAGTCATTGGTGAAAGATGTAAGAGTAGTACCATCTGTGTCTTTTGACTCGGATCATAGACTTGTGAAAGCCGAAATTTTGCTTCCAGTACCACAAAATATAAAAAAGCCTAGAAGGAGAAGAGTGTGCACGGAGATTATACCAGAAAAACTGGAAGAGATTAGAACTAGAACTGAGGAGGCTTTCGGACAAAGGGTAGCTACGGAAATAGTGGAGGAGGTTTGGATTGAGTTTAGGAGAACGATGGAAGGATTACAGTGAGTGGTGATTGGAGAAAGGGTAGTTGGTGGGTCAAAAAAGAAGACGGCAAGGTGGACCCAAGAGGTAAAGGAAGCAGTGACAAATAAGATGTGTGCTTTTAAGAGATGGCTTAAGGTTAGAAATGAGCAAACAAGGCAAGAATATGTCCAAATGAGAAACCACACCAACGAGGTTAAAAGCAGAGCGAAACGGTCTGTGTGGGAGAAAATAGGTAGAGACTTAGAAGAGGAATTTCAAGGCTCGAAGAAGTTACTGTATAGCATGGCTAAGAAGTATAAAAATGGAGAAAGCAAGAAAACAACAGTGGCGATTAAAAATGCACATGGTGAAGTCCTCACTGATAAAAGCGAGGTGGCCGCACGCTGGAACGAATACTTTAGACACCTTTTGAATAACGAGAACCAATATGATGAGTTCAGACGGGAGGAGCGGTTAAATCATGAGGAGCATGAGGGGGACAGAGAGATCACTAGAGAGGAGGTTATTCAAGCGCTAAAGAGGATGAAGAATAATAAAGCTCCCGGGCCGGATGCAATTGTCACAGAAACACTAAAAGCAGCTGGTGATCCTGCTGTGGACTGGCTGCTGAGCATTTTCCGGGTGGTGTGGTCGCATGGAATTGTACCGGCAGAATGGGGCAGAGCAATTATGTGTCTTATATATAAAAAGAAGGGAAGTGAGCAGGAATGTCAAAACTACTGTGGCATATCTTTGATGTGTCATGTGGAGAAAATATATGAAAGGATTTTGGAACATAAAATACGAAACATACTGGAACCTGGGTTACTGGAGTATCAATCTGGCTCTCGTGCAGGCAGGAGTACTATAGATCAAATTTCAGCCATAAGACAATATCTTGAGAAGAGCCGAGAATTCAATTTGGACCGCTTCATATGTTTTTTAGATCTGGAGAAGGCATTTGATAGTGTGCCCAGAGAGAAGTTGTGGGTGGTTTTGAGTGAGAGAGTGCAACCCAAGCTTCTGAGAGCAGTAATGAGCACCCATAGGGTCTCCCAAAGCACGGTGGTGGGATCGGAGGAGTGGTTTGATGTAAGTACAGGAGTTAAACAAGGGAGTGTTCTGCCACCCATTTTATTTATTGCCTACATCAACAGGGTTATGGAACACATAACTGAGGAAATTGAAGAGGAAATAGAAATTTTTGGATATGCTGATGATGTGGCTGTTGGGACTAACACAGCACAATCCCTGGAGAGAATTATGCAGAGGTGGGATGAGAGATTGAGGGAGTATGGACTGGAACTGAATTATGATAAAACTGAATATATGGTGGTAACGAGGGGAGCGAACGAGGATGGAATCTTTGTTAGGGGAAGGGAAATGAAAAAGACGGACACATTTAAATACCTTGGTAGTGTGATGGCAAATGATGCGGGTATGGATGCAGAGGTGAATGAAAGAATTGCTAAATGTAGCAGAAATGTTTCCTTCCTGTACCCTAGGGCGGAGTGAAAAACTCATGTTTCGAATTTTCAAATTGGCTAGTGTGGAAAATGTGTGGAGTAGTGAGGAAATAAGCTGGTATAAATTTAAAATCATAACATTAATATCTTCAGGTGCCACAATGACCTTCAATATTGAAAAAAATTGAAAAAAGGAGATTTTAACCAATAATTACAGAAGAGTCCACGATGCACAATAGACAAGAATTTATTCACACTTGTATAAAAATAGCTCAGTCAACCTTTAAAAAAGGTTTCTATTCTCTAAAAACAGTTTTCTATAGTCAGCTCACTCAGCTGTCACGTGAGTACCTCGGTTCAGTGTAGCTGTCGCTCTCGTAGCAGGTGGGTGTTCTGTTGTTGGCGTTACTCAGATAGTCTAAACTATATTTCTTATATATTTTGCATTTCTGTATTGTGTTGCCCTAAGTTTGCCATGTACTATTAACTGAAATTAACGTATAATTGATATTAGCTCTTTCTTTTTCAGATTTGTATACTTTCAAAATGTCTCGAGTTTGTGCAAAATCAACCAGGGCCTCAACTGAGTGCCCCATGTTTGGTATGGGGGAAGATTTGTGGCACAGGAATCTTCCTACATACGAAGGAGTTTTTAAATATTACTTGTTTGTAAGAAACGATTTGAAACAGAATACTAATAAAGATCCTTCAATATCTCAAATATTAGAACAAGTTGTTGATAAATTGAAAACAATTTGGGAAAGTGCTTCCGTCCCAATTCTGTCAGACAGGCGAATTGAAACAATGTTCAGAAGCTACCACGAAAAGTATCGTGTCATTATGAAGCCATACCAAAGCAGAAAAAATTCTGAAGCTTACAAAGCAAAGATTGATATGTTCAAAAAAGAAGCACACACGAAACTTTTTGACATTGCAGCGTGCAAGTGCAAAGTACTAACACAATTTTCTTGTCCCAAAGAAAAAACGGTCCCAAAGGAAGAAGTGACGTTCCTCTTAGATCAAAGGAGTGAAAGAAAACTGTTTATTGATAGAGTAGATATTACACTCTCAAAGAAAAAAGCATCTACGTTGCTAAGAAAGCAAAAAGAAGCTGTGAGGCTCACCAAAGAATCTTCACAGGAGAAATTGCTGGATACAAATGTTGAATTATCATCATCGACATCAAATAGTGAAAGTGAATCTGGCGAAATATCAGACGATACATTTCCAGAGCCAGTTAGCTCGAAGAGAAAGCTCGAACAACCTGAAGAACAATTATTCAAGAAAAGGAAAACTACAAATCTACCTTCAGTGGCTACTGCTTGTGACAGGACTGCAGTTTCAGATCGAGCTGCAGCATTCATTGTTAGTGCAGTATTGCAAGATATTGGAGAAGTTTCTATTGACAATACATCTGAAGTAGTGGATAGGAGTAAAATCAGAAGAGAAAGACAAAAGAAGAGATCAGAAATTATAAAAGATCAAAATCAGGTCCCAATCAGAGGAATCTATTTTGATGGTCGAAAAGATTCTACACTCTTCCAAGAAAAAAAAGAGTCCAAAGTATATCAGAAGAAGGTAACAGAAGAACATATCACTTTAGTGAGAGAACCTGGTTCAGATTATTTGGGCCATTATTCTGTGAATTCTGGATCAGCTGAAGAAATATGTAAAGGAATGTTTGAGTATATTGGAAATAATGACATGAACCTGGAAAACCTTGTTGCCATTGAATGCGATGGTGCAGCAGTCAACACTGGAGAAAAGGGAGGCGTTATAAGGCTTATAGAATTGAAGCTGAAGAAGCCAGTTCAACATTTAGTGTGCCAGCTCCATGCCAATGAATTGCCATTACACCATTTAGTTGCAAAGCTGGATGGAAAAACATCTGGCCCCCGCGGATTCACCGGTCCTATTGGCAGGGAATTAGAGAACTGTGAGAGTCTTCCTATTGTCGAGTTTGAAAGGATTGATGCTGAGGAACCAACTGTAGACTGTGAAGATCTTAGCACCGACCAAAAATATCTAATTGATATTCATCAGGCCATAACAAAGGGATATTGCTCTCCAGATCTTGCTCATCGTAGTCCAGGCAAAATGGCACATTCACGATGGCTGACTACAGCAAATCGTTTGCTTCGTCTATACGTTTCAACTGTAAGTCCATCTGAGAACCTCATGAACATTGCTTCTTTTATAATGAAGGTCTACATCCCAATGTGGTTTTCTATTAAGCAAAGTACGTCTTTTGTCAATGGCTCAAAACATGTTTTCAAAACTATTGAACTAACAAGAACACTGAATGACGAAGTAAAGGATATTGTAAACCCTGTCATACAAAGAAATGCATTTTTTGCAAATCCAGAAAATATTCTAGCATCAGTGATTCATGATGACCGCAGCGCCATAAGAGAATTAGCGTGGAGGCGAATAAAGAAAGCAAGGCAAACAAACAAGGAAAAAGTTGTGAGGCGTTTCACAGTACCTGTTATTCAATTTGAAGCTACTGATTATACTGATTTAATTAATTGGCAAAAATGCATTGTCACTGAACCACCTGTGACAAGACACCTGACAGAAAATGAGAGTGAAGAATTCATAGAAAACAAGAGTACCCCTCCATTCGAGAAATTCCCTTGTCATACACAAGTAGTAGAAAGAATGGTAAAATTAGTGACTGAAGCATCATCAAAAGTATTTGGATTGAACGCGCGAGATGGCTTCATAAGATCAACACTTCAGTCACGTAAAAAAATGCCATCATTCGAAAGTAAAGCTGAATATAAAGTTTAAATAAAACGTTAATAGAAAAAAACATGCGCAAGGATGGGTGGTTGGGAGGGCATGGGTGGAGCTCGACACGCAGCCACCTCCTCGTGGTGAGTTCTGGATTATTTAGATCATTAATCAAAAGAACATTGATCTAAATAAACTAAGAGCTGCGTAATTCAGTAACTATTTTGGTAATTGGAACACTTAATATATAATAATAACAAGTAAGTTTCAGTTATTGTACTAATGCAGAATATAAGAAAATCATTATATTTCACTTTTTTCGACGGCTTTGTGGCACCTGAAGATATAATTTCGTAGGACTAATATTTATGCACAGGCATTATCTATAGGACCCACACATTTTCCGCACTAGCCATATTTGAATTTCGAAAAAAAGTTTAAAAACCTCATTTTCGATCCGCCCTACTGTACCCCCTATTGAAAGATCAAAACATCCCGAAAAAGGTAAAGACGCATATATACTCAACAACATTGAAACCAATCTTACTATACGGCAGCGAGACTTGGGCCGTAACCACAAGGACGAGGGGAAAACTGCAAACAGCTGAAATGAGGGTCCTGGGATTGATAGAAGGAGTAAGTAGATTGGATAAAATAAGGAACACTGAAATAAGAAGGCGATTGAGTGTAACTTCGGTTAATGAGAATATTGAGAGAAACCAACTGAGATGGTACGGGCATGTCCAACGAATGCCGATGAAAAGGACAGCAAGAAGAATGCTGGAATGGGCCCCTCAAAACAGAAGACCAGTTGGGAGACCCAAGATCCGATGGATGGATAACATCAAGAGTGCTGTCGAGAAGTGTGGAATCAGTCTCCAACGGGCGAACTTGATGTGTGGAGATCGTGAGGCATGGAGGAGTCTCGTCCGAGGGCTCCCAACTGACAGACCACTTTAGGTCTACCAGGCGCCTGGTAAGAAAGGTAAGAATATATATATATATATACATATATACACACAAATACGTGTAATAAATAAAATAAACATATCGTTAAGAAGTAAATAGGCGCACACACACACACACACACACACACATATATATATATATATATATATATATATATATATATATATATATATAATATATAACACTCAAGGATTATGGTATCCAAAGGGTACGGTATCATAGGTACCAGGCACCTGGTAACGTTTCCTACAGGTGTTACGGCACACCTTCGTACCCCTAAGTTCTTTCACGCCCCCCAGCTTCTGCGCCCGAAAATTGTGGTTCCCTACAGTCAGTTGGGGCAGCTGGTCGCCCTCATCTTCCAAGCACTCTAGATTCTTCAACGAGTCAAAGTTAACGACCCGTCGGTTCACTTGGTTAAGTGTGATACCCTTAGCCTTCACGATATATTTCACATCCTCTCCCACCCTCACCCATACCCCATAAGTTTTTTGACCTGTTGAGAAAAAGAGTCGGCATATGTGATGTCTCCATACTCATCCTTGATCTCATCAGTCAACTCTCCGAAGAATTCACCAATAGGCGGCATGTATTCACCCTCCCTCGCTGTGAATATCACACTATATGTGTCGGCTACAGAACCCTCCGCCCAAAAGAATGCAATAGACCCCAAAGTTTGATGCGTGCGTAATGCGTATACCGTTGTGAAGCTGGCTACAGGTATGTTTGTAACATGTAATGTGTCTGTGGCCAATTCGGTAATGTACTTATTATGTACGTATTACCTACATTCACGTTCTCCATGACCTCTTTATTGGGAGCATTGGCATAATCCCACACCTCGTTATAACTTTTGGCGAAGTGAACGTTCCCCTTGCCTGTATTCTGTGCAAATTTTCTCCAAAGAATATTTAGACACAACTTTGCACTAAAGCGCTTGCCTGGGTTCTTTACAATTTGTGAACGGTCAAGTTGTATCCCTTCACGGCCACGGTAACGTTGAATATAATCCGAATTTTCACCTTCGGTATCAACTCCTCGCGAATACCCTGATGCTTCTACCTTATCCTTCATAAAAGTGTTTATATATGGCTTGAAAAGGTTGGGTAGATTCTGAAACCTTCACACCTCATATATCTTCAATATTCTGTAGCCATGGCGAACGGCTAGGGACAGCTCAGGGCTTGTATATACGCCTCTGATCTTACGCTGGTTGGTTGTGTGATTAGAATTCCCATTGTTCTCCTCTGCGCACTTCACACACAGGGTAAACAAGAGTTTATGGTCTATAACGACGGGTAAGATTGGCATCCATAAATCGCGAAGAGGGAGCACGTCTACGAAAGAAAGACCGAAATAGTTCTTGTTCAAATTTGCTGACAACTCCTTGATGTTGGGCAGGGCTGGTCCTACCAGTTTTTCAGGTGCACCTACGGGGTACGGATTGTTTTTTATCACGTAGGGATATAAAAAAACAGAAGTCATATTAATGGAGTTTCACGCCCTCCGTAGGCGGAAAGTATAGCTTGAAGGGATTTGTACGCCCTCCGAACAAGCTATCACCACATTTGAGAGGATCCAGCACCATTGAACGCTTGATCATGTTTATTTCTTCACGGAACTGTCCATCTGTTTCCATCCGTGCATCATACTCATGCTCCCACAAGATCTTGTGAGTGAACTGGGTGCCTATAAGTTGATCGCGGGTGCGTGTCCATGCAAGACTGTCGACAGGAGATCTACCGTGGATATCTACGATTCCACACTCAGGACGGGGTCATCCGTGCCACCAACAACCGTTAAAGGCGTACACAGACTTCTCACCAGTGGCACGATTTTCGCTTAGACCATCAACCCAAAAAACACGACCATTAACCTTAATGGGTACTTCCCTCGTGTTACGGGCATTCTTTATGTATACACTTGTCTGTTGCTCTATGTGTATGAGCCAGTAAATAGCCTTGTGCCCATAACTGCGAGGGTTGTTTCTGTGAATGACAGCTAAGGTGTCTTTAGGCATGAAATTGTTCTTGAACACCGTAAAACTCAATGAGGCGATCGTGGTTGCGACTTGCAACGGATCGCATTTGAAACGGTCTATGTACATCCTTCTAAAGGCCTCGAAACATACTCTAAGCACGCGCACAATATTTACGCACGGCCGGATTAAGGGTTTCGTAGGGCAAGGCTGGACTGCGTGAACTTCAACAAATCTTTCTAATATATCGGTGTTGGAAAAAGTACTTGACAAATATAGATGCTTTATTTTATGAGATTACATATTTTTCATTTTTAATTGAGTATAATATAGATATTTTTAAGAGATTAAATACGATAGGCCTACATAAAAAATATATTTCACCAAGTAATGTGTGTATATATATATATATATATATATATATATATATATATATATATATATATATATACACACAGTAAAGTAAATTGTGAAGCAAACAAACGTAAAGTAAATTGCACACAGTAAACCGAGCAAAAAGCCGGACATTGAAAACATCTAACGGTTTAACCTAAATGACCTTATCTTTCTGGCTTTCTTTTGGGAGAACATGCACTGACAATATCGCAATATATGTCTATGATATTTGATTTATGCATAAAATTGTAAAAATTTCTGTAAAAGATTAATACACATCACTCGAAAGAGAAATAACAGTATATAAATGTAACGAACATATAAACAAATTTATGATTTCATATGATATAAAATAATAAATTTAGGCTCCCTAGGTCTACTCTACAGTCTACAGTCTACACAAATAAAGTGGAAAACAACTAAAGAAACACCGCTACTTCAAGGTCAGCTGAGAACTGCCAGAAAATCTGCTAGTGTTGTTGAAAAAAATTTGGTTTTCGTAGACCACACTTTTTCGTAGGCCAAGGCTTTCAGATTCATTAAAACTGGTGTAGTAGCGGTCAAAATCTTCACGTTCACCTGTACTCAGACATTCATAGTTAAAGTAATGTTTGGGTGGAGGTAGTCCTACGTAATTTAAAGTTTCGCTAGTGAGGAATGTGTAAGGGAAATATCCTTTTGAAACTTCGGCGGCTACGCCCATTACCTTGGGTAGCTTGGCTAATTTACAAGGTGTAAATAATGTGTCTTTAAACTGTACATTACCTCTTATTTGCATCTGTATAAATTTGTTTCCT
>JAJOZX010000688.1:0-445000 GCA_023014485.1 Bathynomus jamesi
GTGATGACTTTTGTCGGCAATCCAAATCTTGATACCCATCCATGAAGAAAGCTCTTGCAACAGTGTCCGCTTGGATATCAGGAAGTGGGATGGCTTCAGGCCATCTGGAAAAGCGGTCGAGACAGGTGAGCAGATAACGTTGGCCTTGAATCACTGGAAGAGGGCCAACAATGTCTACATGAATTACCTCAAATCGCTGGGATGGGGGCGGAAATGCGTCAAAGGGGGACCTGGTGTGCCTTTGGACTTTGGCACGCTGGCAGGCAAGGCACGTTTTGGTCCAATGTTTGACATCCTTCCGCATCGAGGGCCAAACAAAGCGAGAGGTAACCAGGTGTTGCGAAGCACGGATACCAGGATGGGAGGGCTTATGAAGATCCGTGAAGACTGCTTTTCTGTGACATGGAGGGACATAAGGGCGAATAGCAGCTGTTGATACGTCGCAATAGAGGGGCACAGACAATCCTGGCATACTCATTTTCTTGAGGGAAAGTGAGTGAGTGGAGTCTTCTCTGAGCAGGTCTTGTAGTTCCGTATCCTTATCTTGATCCTGTGCAATAGCATTCCACAGTGTAGAGCTGAGGGTAACAGAAGTAATCTCTATTCTTGAAAGTGCATCCGCTGGAGTGTTCAAGACACCTTTGATGTGGCGGATATCTGTGGTAAATTGCGAGATATAATCGAGTTGCCTGATGACTCTGGGAGAGTGGTTACAGCTGTTTTTATTGAAGACAGTGACCAAAGGTTTGTGGTCGGTAAAAACACAAAACTCTCGGCCTTCAAGGAAATGTTGAAAATGCTTCACGTTTAAG
Organism: Bathynomus jamesi; assembly: GCA_023014485.1. Classification (NCBI taxonomy): domain Eukaryota; kingdom Metazoa; phylum Arthropoda; class Malacostraca; order Isopoda; family Cirolanidae; genus Bathynomus; species Bathynomus jamesi. The sequence continues at coordinate 813 of JAJOZX010000688.1, forward strand.
TAAATAGCAAGAAGTTCACGTCCGAAAGCACTATAACGCGTTTGGGCTGGCTGCAGCTTTTTCGAGTAAAACGCGATGGGTGCTTGTTGACCGTTAATGGTTTGTTCCAACACCCCCCGATCGCAACATCTGATGCATCGACCGTCAGAGTTAGGGGGGCATCACTGATAGGAAATGACAGAGACAATGCACTATTGATAGCATTTTTGGCATTGTCGAACGCCTGTAAACTATCGCTACACCATACCAATTTCGTTACCTTGCGTTTGTGTGTGATCATAGCGTGTAGAGGAGCAAGAACACTGGCACAGTTTTTAATGAACTTGTGGTAATAATTTACCAAACCTAGAAACCGACGTAACTCACGCTGATTATTTGGCATAGGGTAATTTTTTATCACTTCACACTTGTCCTGAAGGGGGGTAATTCCGTGCTGCGAAATCGTGTGACCAAGAAATTCCAAGGTTGGCTGTGCAAACACACACTTAGATGCATTAATAGTAACACCGTATTGTTCTAAGCGTTGAAAGAGGAGTGAAAGATGTTCCTTATGTTCCTCTTCCGTTGAGCTGGCCACAAGCAAATCATCGATGTAGGCATAAACAAAGTCTAAGCCTCTGGTGACCTCATCTATAAACCTCTGAAAGGTTTGCGCAGCATTCCGTAGCCCGAACGGCATCTTCAAAATTCGAATAACCCAAATGGTGTACAAACTGCAGTCTTGGGAATATCCGAAGGCTCTACGGGAATGTGGTGGAAAGCCTTAACGAGATCTATTTTACTGAAGATAGATTTGCCGTGGAGAAGAGAAGTAAAGTCTTGGACATTTGGTACCGGATATCGGTCCGGGATGGTTGTCGAATTCAAAAACCGGTAATCCCCACATGGTCTCCAGTCTCCTGACTTCTTCTGGACCAGGTGTAGGGGAGAGGACCAACTGCTTTTGGAAGGTCTTATTATCCCAAGATCCATCATAAGCTGGAATTCCGATTTGGCAGCTTTCAGTTTGTCCGGGGCAAGACGTCTGGGTTTTGCAAACACAGGGGGACCTTTTGTTGTAATGTGATGGGTAATGGTGTGCTTAATGGTATCACCCATCTGCATCGGTTGAAGAATTCCTGGATATCGCTGGAAAAGGCACTGGTACATGGAATTAGGGGGAACGAGGGAAAGTGCAGAGTTCGAGGCGTCCGGAAGGGCAACCTGTTTGGCAAGAACAGAAAGCAGTGTGGCCTGGTCGCATAAGCGTCGCTTGTCAAGATCCACCAGGAGTTTGAAATGCTGGAGGAAGTCAGCGCCGATTATGGGATGCTGCACTTGAGCACAGATGAAAATCCACTTGAAGGATCGGTGAAGGCCCAAGTTTAGTTCACGCGACTGAGTACCGTACGTGGGTATGCGTGAACCGTTAGCAGCGTATAGAGGCGGAGATTCCGAGTGCGTATGACCAGATTTTTGAGGGAATACACTGACTGACGCTCCGGTATCGACCAAGAAATTGACACCAGAGTTCCTGTCCTTTATGAATAACAGGTTGGCAGTGCGAGTACTAGACGCCATTAGGACTCGCTGCTGGGGTTTTCCGACGAAAAATTGCAAGGGGAGATGCACTTCCTAGCCTTCTTTCCAAATTTCGAGTGGTAGAAGCAGATCTTCCCGGAACTCGAACGATGCCTCTTCGTAAATCTTGACCGAGAATGGCTTCTTTGCCGTTGATTTTGTAGCAGAGAACAAACGTGGTTGAGTTGTTGACTTAACTCTTTCACTTTCAACTCCAGTTCCGATTGTGTGTTCACGTTGTTGACCGGAGCTGTGTCAATCTCCACTACTTTGTCGGCAGTTTCTGCTAGTTTATCAACTGGAGTAGCAGGATCCATAGTGGCCAAGACACGCTGAGCTGATGGAGGAAGTTTCTGCAAGAACAACTGTCTAAAGATGTCCTTATCGAAGGTTTGTGCGCGTTCGCCTAGAGCGCACTGCATAGCCCTCAGCATTTGAGTGGGCTTACGGTCTCCAAGTTCTTCTTTTGAGATTAACTGATGTAGTTTCTCACGCTCGGAGACAGTGGTGCGGCACAGGATGGCAGACTTCAGATCGTTGTACGGGTCCTCACTCGTGGAAGTAGACGATGACGTCACGGACTTCAGAGATGATGCTCGCTGGTAGAGAGGACAAAACATGATCGTATTTCGTCCTGCTAGCGGTGATCCTTCCCAAGTTGAATTGTGATTCCACTTGGTGGAACCAAATAAATGGATCACCCGGCCAGAAGACGGGGAGCTTTACGCTCAAGTGGGAGATGGCACCAGCGTCGTCAGGCATCTTCTCCTATGCTTGCTGACGTACAAGCAAGACGACAAGTTCCAACGAAGGAGTGGAGGTTGAGACGAGCGCAGGCACAGAGCGCACGGGCAGGGGTGAGGGGCAGAGGGCACGAGCGACATTACAGTCTGGTCCTAGTCGCTCGGGTGAAGGGGGTGGGCACGAACGACGTTACAGTCTGGTCCTAGTCGTCGGGTGAAGGGGGTGATGGGCACGAACGACATTACAGTCTAGTCCTAGTCGTTCGGGTAAAAGGGGTAATCCAGCTCCGGGGTCACCAATTGTTGGTTTACGTCGGTCGTCGTCGGCCTAGGCAAGCTACGGCTTGGGACCGTAGCGCATCTATCCGGTATAGGTTAACCTGGATGATGTAGCCATAAGCACTGCCGCTAGTTAAGTGCCAACCAGTGATTATCTCACTAGCCGTATTGAGTCCGTTAGGCGAAACTGCGACAGTACCAAAGGTGGAAAATATAACCTTGGTTTTCTATTATTTATTTGCAAAATGGACATGGTATTAGATTAAAATAAATATTTGAATATAAATAATTAACTGACAATTGTGATATATAATTAATTATGTTTACATACAATAAAATAATATAGTATACATAAAATTAGTATTAATGTGGTTCACAATTGAATTATAATGGGGTAACTAATTTAAAATGAATTTATAACTATTCCGAAATTCAAGACGGTAAAATTAACATTTATCTTGAAACTAAAATAAGAGTATTCACTACAGGCTGTTGGAATTTGAGACTTTTCTTTCTTTGAAAAGAAGAATGAAGTTATGTTTGTTGTGGTGTTCTCTTCATTTTTTTTAAGAACTCGCAATGAGGAGCCATTGCTGTTTGCACTATTCTTTTAAATTTGAGGCTTTTCTCCAAGTTGTCGTTATCTATCACATCCTTTTGCATTGTTGTCCCCCGTTCAATGAAATCAGTCAGCCGTTTGACAGTCATACTTGGTTTTGGTTCTTGATCGGATTTGGTTTGGGTTTGATCGAGGGAGACGGGAGGTGACTCGGCCGATAGATTAAGCGACCTGCCGAGCGTCGTGTGCACGCAAGGAGGTATCGTGTGTACGCAAGGGAGGGGTGTAATTTTATCAATCGCGTGTACACAAAATCGCGTTCGACAAAGTCGCACTCAAGGACGGTCAACCCACAGAACTCTACTTGACCGGGTGGAATCAAAGGCTTTAGATAAGTTTCATCAATTCCCTTTTTCTTACTGTCTGTCATCAATCCTTCTCTCTCCGCCGCAGTGTTGCCTCACTTCCTCTTTACTATCGCTATTACAACGGACACTGCTCTTCTGAACTCTCTAACTGCATTCCTCCACCTCTAAGGAGAGCATGCAGCACCAGACTTTCGACACATTCTCATCCCTTTAACGCAAGGATTAATAGGTATTCTCAATTTTTCATCAACGCAACCGGTCAACTCTGGAACAACCTTCCTCAATCCATCTTTCTCCACTGTACATGACCTCCAATCTTTCAAACGCAAAGTGTCGAGGCATCTCAAAAAGTTTGGACTTGATTTTGGCTATCTTCTTGTTCTATGAGGGGGCCATTTTTGGGGTATTCACTATGGCCACTCCTTCCTACAAAGAAAAAGAGTACTTACCATCACACACTTGACCTCACTTATGCCCAGTTGCGTTTGCATGCCCAACACAAACACATACACACACACGAAAACAATACCTTGGCTCTGCTCATCGCGCGGGCGTAGGTAATAAAATTGGAACCACTTCGCGACAAGAGCAAACTTGGAAGACTAGTAAAGCTATCACAATCTAATACAAAATATCAGAGGATAAGACCACAAAGACATAGACGTAAATCACACAGCTGTCTTGCTGCAAAACTGCATGAAACTGCCTTTCTTCAGCGAGACCAAATGTGGTCCATCCACAGTGTGGAAACTTTTTCCACAATTGAATGGGTAAGAGTTTTACCCCCACATATATTTATGTGAATGTATATACTGTATGTATGTGTATTCTACTTTATTTTTCTTACGAGAAAATTTCTCTGTTAATATAGTAGAAGTTTTATACGCCTTTGGGAGAAGCCAAAGGTACAACGATTCGTTCGTCGTTTGAGACTCCAGAGAGTGAGTCGTTGTTTGCATTCCATACTGATTGATAACTTCTTAAATTTTGCGCATTCATTCGCTTCTTGATTTAGCTATTGATTAGAATAATCGTATTTCATTGTTACTTGTTACTTTAAATTTGAGTTGGATTAAATATAATTTCTAGATTTATTTGAGATTCGTTCATCATTAATGTCCATTTAAGCTGACATTTAATAGTTTAAATTGGTGTAGAGAAGCTTTAAAGAGCAAGTCTGCACTAGTTAATTTGTAACTTTGTATATATTTGTCCCTTTGATTATGTTGGCCCTATAACGCTGTTGTAGGGCAGGATTAAATTATAAAGGTATATTATTTATATACTTTTCTGTTTATTGTTGAGTATATGTATACCTTTCCATTGTTGCATTGTACTGTATATATTATTTTGCTTATATTGGTGGTGGGTGTAAGTTAAGATTATAGTCAATTTGTGTGAATCGCTGCTGTGATCAATTCAAGAGATTGGTTACTATACAGCCATTCCTAATAGTACCTCCCTCCAAGCTAGATAAATTTATAGATAACACGAAGCAACCAGTATCAACATTAGTTTTTCTATAAATATTAAGGGGGAAAAATAACCGAAACAGTATGAAAAAACTATATAGGGTTATGGGTTGAATTGCTATCAACTTGGAGATCCGGTGATAATTAATGCCAGACTTTTGTGTTTGGGGAGGCTTCAAAAGACATCGTTAAGTAGTTTTTTTTTATTTTTTCCGTTTGGGGGCTAGCAGCGAATTTTAATGAAAATCGGTATACTAATGTACTTTTGGTCACTGATTTCAAAAATAACCTTTTTTTTGGAGAAATGAAAAACAAACATGTTAAAGCACCTTAAATAATTAATGTGTTTTTACCGAAAATATCATGACATAACCAAACCAATCGTCAAGGGCGTACAGTTGACTTAACCGGGCATTCAATTGACCTAACCTGGCATTAATTCTTTGATCTTATCAAAGGAACACACTTTCCCACACTTAGAGCACTTTTTCATAAGCAGTAGCAGTTTGTGACTGGCTAAATTTAACACAATCCTCTATAACTAATTTAAGCTAGTTAAAACACATATTAATTATTTAAAGTGCTCTAACACGTTTTTTTTTTAGTTCTCCAAAAAAAGAAAGTTATTTTTGAAATCAGTGACCAAAACTACATTAATATACCGATTTTCATTAAAATTCGCCGCTAGCCACAAAACGGAAAAGACCCTTTTTTCGGTTAGTTAAATTTATTTACCTTCGATATTTACCGCTGCCTAATGGTAAGAAAGGAAACTACCATACCTTATTGTCGGCTATGGATACCATACCTTATTATAGGGCGTGCGGCTGCCTATCGCGCCTGTCTTTCAATGTAGGCAACAGGGTTGCGATAGGGTTACGCAAGGAGTTTATTCAGTTTAATTACTACAGGCAATTCACGAAGCCTAAATACCTGAAGAATAGGCCTAATAAAATTGTCGTTTAGCACCCAACTAGTGACCCCCCCACTTCTGTTTTTTGTTTCTAGTGTAGTTTTAGCTCCTCTTTCCAAATGTGCAATCGAAATTTGACGCAAATGAATATTAAAAAATTTACAACTATTTAAAGTTTACCCGATATTTTCGTTAAAACTAACGAAAATATCATGACAACCTAACCAATCGTCAAGGGCGTACAATTGACCTAACCTGGCATTCAAATGACGGTTAATATGTTTTAAATGACATGGGCTGGACCTGTAAATCAAAATAATCTTTTATGAGGTAGTTTTAGTCGCTTTATTCAAATTTTGTCACTGATTTTTTGTACAAACTATTGTAGAAAATAATAATAATAATAATATAAATATATATATATTTAGTGTATTTGTAGTCGGGGGTGGTTGTGTCATGTTACTCTGCGACTTAATTAGTTTGTTGGTTTCTGTTCTGGCTATTTTTTTTCTAATTGGATTCAGTTTGGTGGTGTTTGTGATAGAATTATGACGTGCCGTTCGTGTGGTTTCGACTTTGAGAACTTGATTCGTCATGTGCCCTAGATGAAGAGAAAGCATTGGATGTTTTTATCAATTACGGCGTTATTCTCTCATCCTTAACTTGCCCGAAATGAGACACAAAGTGCCTAATACGAAAAGATCAGAAGATATTTAGGTGAAATACCAATATTAACCTGTTAGGTTAAATGAATGCCCGGTTAAGTCAAATGAATGCCCGGTTAGGTCAATTGAATGCCCGGTTAGGTCAATTGAATGCCCGGTTAGGTCAATTGAATGCCCAGTTAGGTCAATTGAATGCCCAGTTAGGTCAATTGAATGCCCTGGTAGGTCAATTGAATGCCCGGTTAAGTCAATTGAATGCCCAGTTAGGTCAACTGTACGCCCTTGATAATTGGTTAGGTTAAGTCGTGATATTTTCGTTAGTTTAAACGAAAATGACGAGAGCAAACTTTTCTGGTTAATTTTCAGGTGTTTTGCACGTTTCCTGTGGTAATGCGTCGGTTACGAGATCTCGTAACATGAACATGTTAGGTTATGCTTTATTGTATAAAATGTAGTCAAAAATACATTTTTCAAGTGTATTTTGGTGTGCTTTGTTCGAATATGACCTTCATTTCTTGTACAAATTAACAGAAATACAGTTGTCCTTGCATGGCCCAAGCACGTATCTGTTCATTTGCACAAGAAATGAAAGTTATATTTGAACAGACCACACCAAAATACACTAGAAAAATGTATTTTGATTTCAACTTCAGGCCATGTAATTTGCGACATAATTACCCAAATGACCTAACCTGGCATTCAATTGACCTAACCGGACATTCATTTGCCATAACCTAGTATTCAATTAACCAGGGGCAACTCACAAGTAGATAGATCACAGCACTGCATTATTACATGCTCACACTACGACAATAATATTCAAACTAAACTAGGTATAAGCAGGCAACAAATAAACAGGTAAAATTGGCGTTTAGCATCCAACTAGTGACCCACTTCTGTTTTTTTTTTCTACTTTAGTTTTAGCTCTTCTTTCCAAATGTGTGTGCAATCTCAACCTTCACACGACATGATTCACAATACACTGGAACTAAAAACTACCCACGCAACGCTGCCAGACGCAAAATGGTACTGAAAACTTTAAGAAGCTCTAACTTTTTTAATATTCATTTGCGACAAATTTCGATTGCACATTTGGAAAGAGGAGCTAAAACTGCATTAGAAACAAAAAGTGGTGGGTCACTAGTTGGGTGTTACAACACAATTTAACCTAGGCCTATCCTTTTGTTTAGTTTTATCTTATCAGTTTTTCACTCAGAACTTGTAGGAAGATTAAACACGCCATATCTTTATTTATTCTACAAGAATAGGAAATACCAATATCAGCATATCAAAATAGAAGATGTTCTCGATATTATACGCAATTACATATGAATTTAGTAAATTACATAACGTCATTATTTATACCAGAAAATCCAGCACCGAAAATGGGAGTGTTTCTTTTATTTTGTCCAACCCCTGTGTATATCTAAAGGACAATTGAATGCGCATTCATTGACATACAGGTGCATGCATCTTTATGCCCGTTTTCATAAAGATAAACAATTAATATGATCATATACAGCGTTGAACTCTATGTAGTTTACTAGTCTTATACAGTAATAAGGTTCTATTATGATTTAGTAGTGAATTTGAACCAAAAATAGACATTACACAACCATTACTTACAATTACATTACAATAGTTTATAATATTTAGAGATTAGCTAATCGAAAAAATTTATGGACAACTTAACTTATTATGCTTTGCCATTTTTGTGAATGTAAAAGATTTTTATATAATTACACTTTGAAATGAGTATACATTATCATAGTGTTTTTTGGTGTTCAATTTTCTGTAAATATAGATTTTGTTTTGTAATGAAAATGTACTTGTAGGTTATCTCCCCCCCCACCACCACCACCAATTTTGACAGAATATTTTCGTTAAAACTAACGAAAATATCACGACTTAACCTAACCAATTATCAAAGGCGTACAGTTGATCTATTAGTAAATAGTAAATACTATTCCAGAAACAAACAATGTTATAATTAATAATAGATCAACTGTATGCCCTTGATAATTGGTTAGGTTAAGTCGTGATATTTTCGTTAGTTTTAACGAAAATATTCTGTCAAAATTGGTCGGGGGAGATAACGTACAAGTACCATGAAAATTTTTAAATTTCAAATAATCAGTAAGAGAATAAACTAAATTTGGCCGATTCTGCCAATGCCGATGAATCAATACACCACTAATTTTTATTGATTTTGCTAATTTTGAGGGCCACGTTCTTTACTGGTAAATATACTATTCAATTTCTACAGATCTACAGAAGCTAAGGCTAAAAAGACCCTAAGATCCACTCTAAGGTTAGCCCGAGAGAAAGAAGAGTAGGGGGTTAAAAGAAGAGAATAGAGAGTTAAAAGAAGAGAATAAGGGGTTAAGTAACAAAACCTACCATTCGTGGATTAACATTCATTCAGAAAAAGAGAGAGAAAGACTCGCCATCATCATCCGCCGGTCACTGCCGACAAGTCAGAAAAATAATCGAAGAGAGTAGGAAAGGGGTGAAAGATGAAAAGAAGAAAAATAAGAACGCTTACAAACTATGCAAACACAGTCTTAACGCAAACACTGTTATACCATGCAAACTACAGACAGCAAGTAGAGAAGATAAGAAAATATAAACAAAAATTATGAAGAGTATAACAAAAAGTGAGTTAGTTTACGCTACGAGCTACATCTAAGTTCGTGTTAGTCTAATTTTTTTTTAATATAATTTTATTGTTGGCATATCACACGGTGGCATGTCACAAACTGGCATTAATTGTCAACAGACTCAAACCTCGACCATTAACCCCATAGCTCCTGTTGCTAATTGTTTTATTATTTTAAACGACGTTAATATTTTTAAAATATCTACTAAACGGTTTTTAAACATATTAACGCTGGTAGAGTTCACGACAGACGCGGGAAGATTATTCTATTTATCAATTACTTTAAACGTAAAAATGTTTTTAGCAATGTTAGTAATGAAACGTCTGCCACGTAATTTAAATCCGTTATTACGAGTATTGCTATTATCAAAAATGAACAATTTCTCAAAATTTACGCTATCGATTTTATTAACGATTTTGAAAACTTCAATAAGCTCCCCGCCTAATCTCCTATTTTCGAGTGAATGCAAGTCTAACTCTTTAATCCTATCTTCGTAAGACTTGTTGTGTAATGACGGAATTAGTTTCGTGGCGTGTCGCTGAACCCTTTCCAACCTATCAATATCCTCACGCAAATACGGGCACCAAAACTGAACGGCATATTCTAAGTGAGGCCTGACTAGGGACTTGTAAAGGGACAATATAATATTCTTCAATTTAAATTCGAAATTACGCGCTATGAAGCCTAACAGGGACTTTTCCGAAATTTGGACTGTTTCCTATTTTTTTTTAAAATAAGATATTTAATGTAGATTTTTACGCTGATTTACAAAATGTAAGTCATTTTTTGGAGAAATTATTATTTTAAAAGTTACACGGTGTTCTAGTTTACGTATAGTTACTATTTTAAAAGTTACATGGTGTACTAGTTTACCTATAATTACTGTAGAAAAATATTTTGCACATTGCCACAACACAGTTGTAGACTTCAACAACTACTTAAGAGAGGTAAGTAACCTAACCTAACATAACTTAACCTAACCGAACCTAACCAAAGGCGTTGAATCTATGTGGAATAATGCTAAACGAAGGAATAGAGGGACTCGCAGTTGAGGACTCAACGCCAAATGATTGATACCTACTTGTGCGAATTCATGTGGCGACAGAAAAATAACGGTCGAAATCTATTCACACAAATACTTAGTGACATAAGCCAATACTACTAAAGAATACAATAACTCTTGTATTAGTTTTCAGTTGTATTGTTATAGTTTTCGATCTACTGTAATACAAAATTACAATAACAAACATAACTTTTGAACCGCTCATTTCTCCAAAACAGGATTTACATATTTTAAATCAGCTTAAAAGTGTACATTACTTATCTTATTTTCAAAAAAATCGGAAACAGTCCAAGTTTCGGTAAAGCTCCACCTAACATCCTATTAGCTTTTGCGCAAGTCTCCAGGCACTGGTTCCTAACTTTTAAATCCTTAGATACGCGTACGCCTAAATCCACTTCCTCGTCAACGCTCGCTAACTGTCTATCGTCCATCGTGTACGTGTAATTATTGTTACGAGAACCTGCATGCAAAACTTTACATTTGTCTACGTTAAATTGCATCTGCCACTTATCCGTCCACTCTATAATTCTATTTACATCGTCTTGGAGCCTATTTCTATTGTCCACGTTAAGAACTTTACCGCCTATTTTAGTATCGCCCGCGAATTTTGACACGTTACTGGTCAAGCCTACATCTATGTCGTTAATGTAGATTACGAATGGCAATGGGCCTAACACTGAATCCTGAGGGACACCGCTTCCTACATCCAGCCAACCTGATTCCCTACCATTAACAACGACCCTCTGTTTCCTGGCACGAAGCCATTCCTCTAACCGGTTAGCTACCTGACCGCATATACCGTGCGCTTTAATCTTCACAATTAATCTTCTATGCGGAACTGTATCGGACGCTTTTTTAAAGTCTAAATAAATAACGTCATCCGCTCTATGCCTATCGTATTCGCGCACTATTTCGTTATAAAACTCTAACAAATTAGTTAAACAAGATCTATGGCGTCGAAACCCATGCTGACTACTATTAATCAAATCGCGACTTTCTAAGTGATCGACGATACGATCCCTAACTCCGGTTTCCAAAAGTTTACCGACAATTGACGTTCAACTAATAGGCCTGTAATTGCTAGCTACTGTGCGGTAGCCTTTTTTTAAAAATGGTCGTAATGTTAGCTAATTTGAAGTGTTCAGGAATAATCCCAGCTTCCAGCGGCTGATTAAATACTTTTGTTACGGGGCCTACGATAAAGTCTTTCAAATGTCTAGGATAAAGCGCGTTAGGGCCTGGAGCCTTGCTAATTTTTAGTGTATCGATATAATGCGCAATCTCACCCTCGTAAACAGTTATTTCATTCAAAATAGTCTCGCTAGTAAATGGAATGATATCGTCCACGTCGGGGACATTATTTACGTTTTTACGGTAAAAACTGTCGCAAAAAAGTTGTTAAAAATACCCGCCATCGCCTGAGCGTCGGAGGCCAAAGCGCCATTATCGACCACTAGAGGGTCTATGTTATCTTTTATCGGTCTACGATTATTGACGTAGTTAAAAAAGTTTTTTGGATTATGTTTACTATCCGCAGCTATAAGTCTCTCTAAATTACGCTTAGCATTCCTAATAGATCTTTTAACCTGACGTCTAAGCTCGATATATCTATTAAAGTTAGCTACCATGCCTTTGCGCTTATTAAGTCTATACGCTGTTACGCTTGTTTATGAACTAATCTATTTCCCTAGTCCACCACTTGGGCCTACCATGATTTCTAGCGCGGTTGGGCTTACGCGGAATAAACTCCCTTTCGATACTAAAAAAACTTTCTTTTAACGCCTCCCAATGAAAATTTGTGTCATTACCCATGAATAAGTTATCCCAGACCACTACTTTCATCCTGTCCGCAAAACTATCAAAATTAGCCCTACGAAAATCAAGGACTTCTATTACGTTACTATCCTTACTGTTTTCTATCAATAGCTTAACCCTAATAATTTGGTGATCACTACATCCCAAATTCTCACCTACTTCTAAACCTTCGACTATATTTTCGTCGTTCGTCATCACCACGTCTAAAATATTGTCACCGCGCGTGGGTTCGGTAACCATCTGTCGTAAAAAATTCTCTTCCATGAACTCGGTCTCAAACCCTCATCGTTACCAGTAAATGTCTCGTAATTAACGTTAGGGCAGTTAAAGTCTCCGACAACTATACTATCCCGATTATTAATAAAGTTACCAAGAAGTGTGTAAAATCTGATATCGATATCGAGGGGTTGAACGGGAGGTCTATAAACAACAACGAAATTAAAGCTAATATTACTTGTCCTAATTTCAACGCATATCGCATTAATTGCTGCCGGGAAATCTATCTTAACCTCGATAGCCCTAAGGGAATTACGAATGTAGAACAAAACCTATGATTAGTAAAAAGTTTAAAACCCGCTATATCAAGTTCCTCCAACAAGTCCCGAGTCACGGTATTTAACCACGTTTCGGTTATAGCAACTGTATCGTAGTTCCCGGAATAAATTATTGCCTTAAATTCGTTCAATTTATTCCTAATACTAAGTGCGTTACAATAAAAGACGTTTAAATTATTTTTTACCACGGACCGGCGTTTTAAACTATTTTTCACGTCGGACCCGCGTTTCCCGGACCCACAACGTTTAAAGAGGGCTTCGACCTATACAGCTTTCGAACGTTCTCATCGATTAACCTACCTAGCCTAGCATTCTCTACTTCATTGAAATGCACCCCCATCTTTTATAAAATGGCTAGGATCACTAAATTCTGATCACAGCTTTACGAAGGGTATATTTTCCTGAGCACAAATCTCTTCTAGCTTTGTGTTCAAAAATATTGTTTTTGACGTAATCCTAAGACCTAAACCGTGCCTAGGGGTAATACCTAGAAATTAAGACCTGTCTGACCTTGCCTTCAGGGATCTAATTAACTCCCTGTGTCTTTCCAAAAGGTCAGGCACTCTCGTATCAGGCCTATACGAGTCGTTGCCCCCTACCATCTTCACCAACATCGAGTGACGGGAGGCAACATCAATCCTATCTTCTTCGTCTCTAATTCTGTCAACCCTGGACCTTGGTAGACAGACCCTCCTCCTCTTGGTTGGATTCCGTTCATCGAACTCCTTATCCTTATGACTCACTGAGGAGTCCCCAATTAAAAGTGTTTCCCCCTCGTTCACATCCCTATCCAACTGGGCAAAAGGGTTCGAAACCTCGATAGGGGCCGGATTCCTATCACCTAACGTACGTGGCCTAGCTCAACCCTTAACTACTCTAAATCCCTCCCCATCAACTAATCTCGGGCCTACCTTAACCCCTTCCTCAACTCTATCTAACCTTTCTGATAAACTACCTATACTAGAAACTAGGTTCCCTACCTCACCCTTCAACTCAGTAACGTCTTCAACGTTTGTATATATTCGGCCTTCGTCAACCGTAAGCCTACCTAGATTTAATGACCCACGCATGTTGTTTATACTCTCATGTAATCGAAAGTTTCTTTAAAAATATCATCTTATTTGTTAAGCTTTAATACAAAAATGTGTCGTCTTTTAATTTTTATCACAGATAAGATAGTATAATGGCTCCAAATAAAGAAATTTCATAAAAGAATAGGTTGAAAATTATTATTCTCCATAAAGAAGGCAACACTCAAAGACAAATAGCTGCTGAAGCTGGAGTATCATTGTCTACGGTTTCCAAAACACTTTCTCACTACTCACAAACTGGGGATGTGAAGAACAAAACAGTTTGAGGATGGAAGCGAAAAACACCTAAATAGGACGATGAGTATTGTATATGATGATGATGATGAGCAAGCGTAATAGAAAGAAGACTGGTGGGTGGGGAAGGGGAATGAGGGAGTGTGGAGGTTGGTTGTGTAATGTCTATTTTTGGTTCAAATTCACTAGTATATAAAAGGTTGTATTGTGGTAGCTGTTCATATAGACTTGCATTAATCATAATGGAACCTTATCTATACTAATAATTGTGACGGTCGAACTGCCTGCGAACTTTCTTTGTTTCTTATGGCCGGCGAAACAACTGACCAGATTTGGATGAGACTTAGGAGATAGGGGTAACTGAGGCTGGAGAAAAACATAGGCTAAATGGCGTCGGCCTCCAAGGTCATCTGAGACCGATGGAGGCCTCTGTATTCCGGATTGGTTAAAAGACTGTGACATCATAGACACGTCATAAAAGATAATGACATAAAATGGGCGGAGCTCTAGCATATAAATATACGAGGGTAATTCAATAAGTATCCGCACTTTTTATTTTCACAATTTTATTTTCACATCTGATAGATTATAAACACATCACTTCTCAACATAGTCTCCCTGTTTCTCAATACACTTAGTCCAGCGATCTACAAACTTCCTAATGCCATCACAAAAGAATGTTTTTGGCTGTGTGCGTAGCCAGTCATACACCGCCTCCTTCAGGTCATCATCACCTTGGAATAGCTGACCTCTCAAAGCGCCTTTTAGTGGTCCAAACAGGTAAAAATCCGAAGGTGCCAGGTCTGGACTGTAGGCTGGATGGTCGAGAACTTCAAATTTAAGTTCTTGAAGGCATTTTCTAGTCTGTGCAGCGGTATGAGGGCGCAGATTGTCATGTAACAGAATAACACCTTCCGACAATCTCCCTCTCCGTTTTGTGCGAATTGCTTGCTTTAACTCATTGCGAAGCATGTCAGAATACGATGCACTTGTTCCTGTAGTTCCACGCTCTACATAATGTTCAAGGATAGGGCCTCGTGTATCCCAAAACAGTGTTAGTATAACTTTACCTGCTGCCGGCTGCGCTTTGAAATTCCTTGCAACGGGAGATGTTGGATGCTTCCATTGTATGCTCTGTCGTTTGCTTTCTGGTTCATAGTGATGGATCCAGGTTTCATCTCCAGTGATAATGCGCTCCAAAAAGTTTTCACCTTCATTATGATACCGCGCCAAAAGACGAGAGCAGACGTCCATACGATTACGTTTGTGCTCTTCTGTCACAGAGCATGCAATGGAACCATGCAACATCTCCCGTTGCAAGGAAGTTCAAAGCGCAGCCGTCAGAGTAAAGTTATGCTAACACTGTTTTGGGATACACGAGGCCCTATCCTTGAACATTATTTAGAGCGTGGAACTACAGTAACAAGTGCATCGTATTCTGACATGCTTCGCAAAGAGTTAAAGCAAGCAATTCGCACAAAACGAAGAGGGAGATTGTTGGAAGGCGTTATTCTGTTACACGACAATGCGCGCCCTCATACCACTGCACAGACTAGAAAATGCCTTCAAGAACTTAAATTTGAAGTTCTCGACCATCCAGCCTACAGTCCAGACCTGGCACCTTCGGATTTTTACCTGTTTGGACCACTAAAAGACGCTTTGAGAGGTCAGCGATTCCAAGGCGATGATGACCTGAAGGAGGCGGTGCATGACTGGCTACGCACAGAGACAAAAACATTCTTTTGTGATGGCATTAGGAAGCTTGTAGATCGCTGGACTAAGTGTATTGAGAAACAGGGAGACTACGTTGAGAAGTGATGTGTTTATAATCTATCAGATGTGAAAATAAAATTGGGAAAATAAAAAGTGCGGATACTTGTTATAATTTTATAATGTTTCAGACCAACAAAGATCCTAGGATCCACTCGTGGCTGGTCTACCTAACTGTGTTCGTAATTGTGTATTGTGCATGTCCTCCGTGGTGGCGGAGGGGACCTACAATTTTACGTGGGTTCCGGACCACAAAGAACATAAGAACATAAGAAATTTTTATAGTGGGCACACTAGGGGCCACTTCGGCCCATCGAGGTGGCTCCACTATGTAAAAACTGCCTGTACATTGGCAACAACTAATTTTTACAAAACTAAATAATTAGCAATTTAAAACTAATTAATTATCAATTTAAAACTAAAGATAAAATCTCTGGATCCAGAGGATCAAGTTATAATAGACTACTATCCACAAATATGTTACACTCTATATCTATTTATAACCGACATGCAAATATATCAGATCGAAAGAATCCAGTCAATTTCATTACGGTATCCATCAATACCAGTACCTTGCCAACCAAAAATAAATCACGGTCCATATCAATTTACAACTATAAACATTGCAATATATATACTTAGGAGGAAAAGTGGAGGTGTGGCTGTAAAGACTGTACAGTAATGTAGAAATGTGTGTCCATCCATTTTGGGTCTCACATTTAAAGGTGTTTGTGGGGCAAGTGAAGATCATGAGTTTTTCAATACCTTACAGTACTATGGGGGATGGGGGGCACTGCTCGGCAGAGGAATCTCTTTAAATGGGGTGTGTACTGTGTAAGGACAGAGAGTATCCCCTAACCCAAGATGCTGCCTCCCTATATCCCACAACACTTGTAAAATTATGTTTTCTTAAATTTTTTCTACATCTTTGCTTAAATAATTTCATACTATGACCTCTAGTCTGGTTATTGTGATTTTAATGAAAAGAGAATCAAACTCTATCTTATCCAACCCTTAATTTTACTACCTTAAACTATACCCAATCTATCAACATATGCGTCTAATCGATTTTTAAACATGTTTATAGACGTGCTACCAATTACTTCTGCCGGCAAACTATTCCTTCTATTTACTATTTTATGCGTAAAAAAGTTTTTGGCAACTGCTGTCTCGAACCTTCTACTTGTGAACTTACACCCGTTATTTCTAGTCCTATTATATTGAGATATTTTGAAAAAGCTATCTCTGTCTACGTTATCGAACCCATTCATAATTTTGAAAACCTGGATTAGATCACCCCTTAGCCTCGGAGTCTCGAGTGTAGTCAATTTTAACTCTTTAAGCCTATCTTCGTACGACTTTGACCTAAGCGACGGAATCATCTTTGTTGCTCGTCTTTGAACTCTTTCGATTTTGTCTATATCTTTGCGCATATGCGGATTCCAAAATTGGATCGCGTACTCCAAATGGGGTCTAACTAATGATTTATAAAGTGGAACTATAATATCGCACGATTTGTACTCAAAATTCCGAGCTATAAAACCTAACACTTTGTTCGCTTTATTGACCGCTGCTGTACTTTGTTTCGCTACTTTCAAATCACCAATGACTATAACTCCTAAATCTTTTTCCTGCTCTACGCTTATCAACTCTTTCCCTGACATACTATACGCAAAATTACCGTTACGCGAACCTATATGTAAAATTTTGCACTTATCGACGCTAAATCTCATTTGCCATGTGACTGACCAATCAACGATTTTATTCAGATCATTCTGGATTTTACCTCTATCTTCGTCATTAATCGCCCTACCACCCAGCTTCGTGTCATCCGCAAAGTTTGAAACTGTACTGACTAGGGATGCACCGGATATCCGGTATATATCCGGTATCCGGCGTATCTGGCCCCTTTTACTATCCTGCCGGATAGCCGGATATCAACTAGATATCAGGCCGGATAGCCGGATAATTAATTAAATATAAAATAGGAAATTCAAAGAGAACAAATTGAAAAGTAATGTTTATTTAACCAAACATGGCACTTACAAATTTTTCCAAGAATAAAACAAATTCCAATTTTCAATTTCATTTAAACAGCATGGTAGATGACGACAGTGAAAGTACTTACTAGTTAACCTAACCTACTCAGTACGGTACTGAGTCTGAAACTCAATCATTGCCATCATAGATTTACTGTGATTCCGATAGCTTACGATTTTTCATGATGAAAAGCAAACGCTCTGCATTACATGGCAAAAGTCTGTTTCTATTTTCTGTATATACAGTATTTGTCCAGCAGCGCTGAACAAACGTTCAGAACAAACAGAACTTGGTGGAGCACTTAGATACTTTACATCTAGTGATCTGAGCTTCGGGTATTGAGAACAATTATTGCGCCACCACTCTATTGGGTCCTTCTCCCTCCCTAGTCCAACAGACTTTCCAACGAAGGAAAACAACTTCAGGTACCACAGGCAACTGTACATAAAATTTTGAGCAGGAACTTGCACCTGCATTGATACTCTTCGTGCAAGAATTTGCGATGTCGTCAACAGTGTCACGAGAGATATGCTAGCGAACGTATGGCGTGATCTCGAATTTCACTGGGGTGTGCTCCGTGTAACTAACGGCGCACATATTGAGATTTAATGAGAAACATAATAAACTTGATTTCTTATGCAACAACACAAAACAAAGCATTACTGTCTCTTCTTTGGATTTTATGTAATTAAAGTTTATAATCGGAAAAGGACTTTGTGCACACTCTGTAATTCTACATTATGTTGCACTTTATAATTTTTTTATTAAACCATTTTATTGTTAGTTTTATTTTAAATAATTTTATAAACTCAAATTGTGTATCTTTTTTTATTCAAATAGCCCATCAGGGCCTTCAAATTTTAGTAATTTTTTTTTGTTTATATTGCTGAAGAAAGAAAATACCTTCAGCTTAAGGAAAACCAATTACTTTAAATATTGGTATTCAATTTATGAAGCTAAAATAAAGTGATGTTATCATTTTATTGAGTAATAAAACTAACATCACTTTAGCTACTGTAGCTGATTAACAAATTCTGATGCTGTATATTGCGGAGTGAGCTAAAGAAAAGCATTTAAACAAATTTGAAATGAAACTATATGAAAAGTGAAATTTTTCACATTAGATTAGTAAAATGTCTGAAAAGAATTTTTTTTTTTTAAATCTAGGCAAAGAATCGGTTTCGGCATCGGCAGTTTCTTATGCAATCGGCATCGGATAAATTTTGGAATCGGTACATCACTACATAATATTCTACTTAATAAATTACATTGTTACAGCTTTAGAGGAGCAGTCAGGGGTTGGTTTAAAAGTTTTGTCGATATCATTTTTTATCAGTAAATAAGGTCTGCTCAACTAAAACGCTTGCCAAACATGATGTACGACAGGGCTTCATTTTGGGTCCAATGTTATTTTTATTATATATAACTGACCGTCTACGCTCATCTAAAATATTTAACTTCATAATGTTTGCAGATGATACAAATGTCTTTTTCTTGCAAAGATCAGCTAAGAATATATTTAAATCTGAATTTATCAGTGTAATGAAATGGCTCACCACCAATAAACTCTTTCCAAATATCAGTAAAACAAACTTCATGATATTTAGTAATAAACAAAATGTGTATCTTGATAAACTAAATGTTGATGAAATCGCTGTAAAGGAGTATACTGTAACAAAATCTCTTGGCGTAATGCCAGACAAAAACTGGCAATGGAGTGATCATGTAAATTATATCTCAATAGAGATTTCAAGGAGAGTTGCTATAATGTTTAAACTTAGAAATATAGTTCCTAAACAAGTTTTATTAACTCTCTATTATACTCTTGTTCTTCTTTATATAACAAACTACATCCTTGTTTGAGGAAACTGCGCTAACAATGTTTTAAACAATAGCTTTGTCATTGAAAAACGAGCAATAAGGTTATTATCTAATGCTAATTTCCATAATCCTTCTAATGCATTATTTAAAGAGTTAAAACTACTGAAGCTCAGTGATGTTATTAAACTGGCACATTTTATTTTTATTTACAAGTGTAAGAACAAAATCCTAAACTTACAATAGGTAAATAAATATTTTGTAACTCGTCAAGAAATCTACTCATATCAGACCAGAAATCGATCAAAGCATGTTACTCCTCAATTTGGATTGTCTTCATTTCAAATATTACCCATTTTCATTGGACTGAAACTATGGGATGATATAAAAGATATTATGAATGTATCCTCTATAAAACCAAGTTGAAATATCGATTAATAGTGGAATGTACATGTACATTACTATTACTTATTCATTTCTCGTGTGTAATATTCGATTAAATGTACAGTTGCCCGCATATGTGATGTTCCTCGCCTCACAGGCGACTCCGTACATGTGGCAACGCCGCAGTGATAGTCAAGGTACCTCAACTGGGGGAAGGTGGGATAAAGGGGGGCAACCAAGTTCAACAACATATAACATTGACATACAGGTAATTATAATGAGATCACCTGAAGATCCGTCACCCCAGCCTTTTTTAGTTAAGTTTATAAGTCTAACTAACGAAAATATCACGACCTAACCTAACCAGTCGTCAAGGGCGTACAGTTAGCCTAACGACTGGCTAGGTTAGGTCGTGACATTTTCGTTAGTTAGCTTATAAAGCTAACTAAAAGAGGCTGGGGTGACGGATCTTCAGGTGATCCTTATAACGTAATATCTGTGTTCATAAAGATAAACAATTAATATGATCGTGAACAGCGTTGAACTCCATGTTTACTAGTCTTATATAGTAATAAGGTTCCATTATGATTACTGCAAGGCTATATGAACAGCTACCACACCAGAACTTTTAAATAATACTCGTGAATTTGAACCAAAAATAGACATTACACAACCAACCTCCACATTCTCTCATTCCTCTTCCCCACTCACTAGTCTCGCGTATATTAAATCATTATGTAACAGTACATATAGACAGAGCCGGATTTATGCACAGGCGCATGAGGCGCTAGCTGGGGGCCTCGACCAAAAGGGGGCCTCATGGCCAGAATTTATTACTAGATTCTAAACCTGGAAAAAAACAATAATCCAGTCTTAAAACGTCAAACGTGGTAGCCCTGGCAACTTGGCGAGTAGATAACTGAATTATACATTGTGCTTTGTTTTGCGAATGCGCCAAATATGGCGCTGTATCAGCGTTCAGAGGCCAGAAATTTATCAAACAGGGAATGCTGGAACTCCCATTCCTCCTGTCACTGTCCTCCTTAGCTGACCTTTTCCGTGTTTCATCTACTTTGTGAGCAGTCCAGCATGCTCTCAAACACAAAATTCAGTCCCTATTCTTCACTACACATACATGCGTTTTACACACTACACAATCTTTCCAAATAAAAAAAAAATGGCATCGACTTCAAGAGCCTCGGAGTCCCCTGGGGAAGGGACCATAAATGTCTCCACTTCCGTCTTTCCTACTGTCAATATCGGGAACACAAACTTGGGCAACGGGGTTGGTTCTGCCACTGCCCATTCGAAATGTCATGGGCCTCTCCTCTGCCTGATTCAGTTTCCATAAACTTTGGCAACATTCGTGGCCTTTCCTAAAATCTGTTGAACACCACCTCTCTTCCTCTAAACCTCATCTTCTTTTCCTCACTGAAACTCAGGTGTCTGGGACGACTGATAGCAACCCTTTTTCTGTAACCTCCTACTTTCTTTATACTTAATTTCAATCCAAAGGTGGATGATGCGTATATGTACGCAACGCCCTAACTTGTTCTCGTATTCCCGAACTCGAATCTTTCGAATTATACACCCTTTAGCTAAGGCTAACATGTCAATCTCAAACTAAATACATCTTCGCTCTCTACCTCTCTCCTAATTCTACTGACTATCCAAAGCTCTTTGACTATCTCATTCCCAAACTGGAATACGTACTATTTCACTCATTTCGCTGAAATTTCCAGTTTAGATTTCAATGTTCACCACCGCCTTTACCTTTCCTCCCATTTCACTGACATCCCGAGTGAACTAGCTTACAACATCTCTATCCTGAATAGCCTACAGCAGATTGTACATCAACCGAGTCATATTCTCGATCCCCTTGCAGACAGAAATAATATTCTGGATTTATTTCTCACTACTCATCCTCCTTTTTAGTCCGTCAAACATTTTCTCCGTCAGGCTTCTCCGACCACAATCTGTTTCCTGTCTTATCGCTCCAATTCGTCCTTTGGATCCTCTCAAGAGGAGGCACCTTTGGTACTTTGGCGTAGCTGATTGGGAGGTCTTTAGGCAGCATCTCTCTGACTCCTCATGGAAAGATTATTCTATAGCTGCGTTTGTAGATAACCACTTTTCTTCTCCTAAAACTATTAACAGTTGTGTTCCTCAGTTCTCTGTTCTGTCACCCACTCTCTTTTATTTATAAATGATCTACTAAGTCGTACTTCCTCTCCTATCCTTTCCTATGCTGATGATCCCATCCTTCACTTCTCCACCCGCTTCACAAAGCGTCTCTCTCAGCAATCACTACATGCTTCGCGTGGGATGGCTATGGTGCACCTGACCTCTGATCCTTCTACTATGTCTGATTGTGGCAGAGAAAACCTTGTGGCTGGCAATGCCTCAAAACTTATTTTCTTCTTCTGTTTTCTCGTCACAATCTTCCACATGACTATCCCTTAGCTTCAACAAAAGACAACTAAATCCTTCCTCTTCTCTCAACATTCTTGGTGTTTCCTCTTCTACTGTATTGATCTTTCTTGGAAAGATCACGTATACTCTCTTTCCAAAACAGCTTCTAAGAGGTTAAGTGTGCTGTACCGGCTTTGCAATTTCTTTTCTTCCATTCAATTGCCCTCTATGTAAAGAGGTCTTCTCCACTCCTGTATGGAGTACGCTTTTCATGTGTGGGGTGGCTCTATCCACAAAGTTCTACTTGACAAGGTGGAATCAAAGGTTTTGTGCCTCACCAATTCCCCGCCTCTGACTGACTGTCTTCATTCCTCTCGCTTCACCGCAATTTTGCCTCACTCTCTCCTTACTATTGCAATTATAACAGATAATTTTCCTTGAATTCTGTAACTGCATGCCTCCTCCTTTAAGGAGAACACGCAGTACCAGACTTTCAACACATTCTCATTCCTTTTTTGTTCAACTCTCTAATGCAAGGGTTAACCGGAGTTGTTAATCGTTCATCTACTCAACCGGTCAACGCTGGAACAATCTTCCTGAATTCATCATTCTCTCTATCTATGATCTGCAGTCTTTGAAATGCAGAGCGTCTAGGCCTTTCAAAAACTGGATCTTGATTTTGGCTCTCTTCTGCTTTTATTAGGGGGCGTTTTGTGGCATTTTCCCTTGGCCCCTCCTTCCTGCATGAAAAAACTTGGAAATTTGTGCGTAACTATTATTATTTTATTCCCCTTTCACATTTTAGATACGTCTGAGCTTGAAATGTTGTTTCAGAATAAAAGAAATCGTACATACGAAACTATTGTGTAGGTTATAAATTATATTAGATAGTGAGCGGGAAGGTAGACAGAACATAAATCTAACTGGAATTAATCGACTCGTACTAACCGTAATTAAATCCATTGTTGAATCGTTTAACTGTTTAACTGGAATAATATTGAATCCGACTTAATTCTGGATCGATCCAATTCACCTACTCATTATGATATAGGAATTCTATTTTATCTTCACCTAAAATATCCTCCAGATTTCCCGATCCTACATCTTTACCTTCAGAAATCTGTGCGTGTTTTAAGGGTTGCGCTAGAAATAAGACATGAACTTAATGTATTTATAATGCCATTATTACTTTCATTTTCATATAAATTTATTTAATGTGACCTACGCGTGCGCATTACCACTATAATGTGTATACTTTTTCATAAAATGTAGATACTAAAATATTACGTGTATATGTACACAGATCATTGAGGGTATCTTTTCCAGAATGATGGCGAACATATGTGTCACGCCATCGGTGAGTGACCTTAAAATGTAAAACGACATCGTATTTAGTACAATGTCAGGCCTGTAGCCAGGAGGATGTCGGAGGGGGTCGAACGGTCCCCCTTTGACAGGGAAGGTCCGCTTTTGTAACCATAGTTATAACTTATGATGTGAGATTATAATATATAACATCATTTAGTAAATAAACACTTGTATTTTTTTGCTTTTTTTTAACTTCACAAACTACTCTAAACTTTACTCCAAACTACCTCCTGAGTGACTAGGTCGTTACACCAAAAGGTCCGCCTTTCTACAATTACGACCCCCCTTTGGGATGTCCTGGCTACGGGACTGTACAAACTACATAATAAAGCAGAATGTACGTTAGAAACGTAAATATTCTGACAATTGAAAAAGAAGAAAAATATATGTTTTATTATTCATATCAAAATATTCGGATCAAGTAAAGATAAGCACCCCCAACCTTTTTTAGTTAGCTTTATAAGGCTAACTAACGAAAATACCACGACTTAACCTAACCAATCGTTAGGTCAACTGTACGCCCTTAACGATTGGTTAGGTTAGGTCGTGATATTTTCGTTAGTTAGCCTTATAAAGCTAACTAAAAAAGGTTGGGGGTGCTTATCTTTACTTGATCCAAATATTCTTATCTGGACGGTCATCGGAATGAAACACATGAAAAAAATGTAAAACGATGTAAGTTTATCTGTGCAGCTATGCAACAACCCGGCTTATGAGAGCAATAGTAATAGTAAAAGAGTTTGTAAAAGTTAATAACAGTACACATTTTATGTTGTTTTATTTAACAAAAATAAAATGATCAATAAATATTTTATTAAATATACATGATAAATGAATTAATACTATAAACACCCAGGAATGTCTGTCAGTCTGTCACGCTCGAAAAGAGAAGAAGATTCTTGATATATATGGGCGATATTTGTATTTTAATGCATTAGAAAAAGGCGTAATGAATTCTACTTTTAATTATAATTTTAAAAAGTGTAAAAAATATTTGCTTTTGCGTTCAGCTTTGAGCCGAAATTTAATCTGCGGCTAAGTTCAAAAATTTACCAAATGAGTTCTTTTTATGCACTTTCATACTGGTGCTGCAACCATTACAGAATAAACATTGTATCAAGATTTGTGAAGCTTAAGATTTTTATGGCTGCATTCTTTTCTATAGTTTTATTGACTGAATAATTGACTCCGGTAACTGGGGGGGCCTGCGGCTCCCCAATTACTGAGGCCAAAGGCCCCAGCACCACGGGCGTAGCTAAATGGGCCCGTAGGGCCCACTTTAGCTAGTCTATAAATAATAGTTAAACATGGGACTAGCTCGTGCAGCGTTTAAAAAACCGATTGTAAGAAGAGGCTATTTTGCCCCTAAAATTCAATGAAAAATGAACCTTACTGTAAGCAGATTTAAATTTACCAAGGTCGCAACTTTGTAAGGCCTACTTAGATATTTAGATATTTGGGCGATTAATTATATTCGCAGAAATCATATTGGGCTCCAAATAAATCTAGCCTACCCTAACCTAACTTACAAAAAACACTTACATGTGGTTGTATGCTCTGTTGTGTGATTTATTTGGCTTCCAATATCGATTTCGGCTACTATAATTAATCCACTAAATAGCTAAGTATACGTATGGAAAAGCAAAAATTCTAAAGCAATTACTCTAGTCTAACCCAACCTACAAAAACCACATGCATGTGGTTGTATGCTCCATTAAAAGTTTAATGAGCAATTTATTTTTTTAAATAAAACAAAAACATTGTCCATTATTCTTAACATTAGTCGAAAAGTTTTAGTATTTAAGGAGTGATAGTATCATGTAGCCGAAAAAAAGCTTAAAATTTAATAATGGTATAAGACAGCCAATTTTAGCGTGCAGTGATAACCAATTTGCGCAGTAATAATTTCAGTTTGTGCAGTGAAAATTGAAAATCTGTGCAATGATACATTAGGTTCTATGTCGGATATAGACCCTAATTTATCACTGCACAGATTTTCAATTTATCACTGCACAAATTGAAATTATTACTGCGCAAATTGGTTATCACTGCACACTAAAATTAGGTAATGGTATAAGAAAGTAGAGCTAGGGAGCAGAGTTTGTGCGGATAGATAGGCGACAAGCCTACACATGAAGGAAGGTTTGACGTATGGTTATTCGGATGGTTGGATACTAAGAGGCTGGATAGCTGAGTGGTAGACTGTTGTATAAATGGATAGAATGATAGCTGTATGGACGAATGAACAGTTGATTAGACGGGTAGTGCTTAAATGTACAGATACCTGGATAGTTGAGTTTGTGTGTGCGTGTTCTTGTCTTCCCTACGGAATCGTGACAATCTTGGATGCATTTTTATAATTTTTTACCATTTTTACCATTAGTTTTTTATATGATGGCAGTTGTATCTCTCTTTCTTTCCTCCGGTACAACTCGGTAGTTTATTACCCCGAGTCTATGATTTATAGCAAAATAAAACTGTAATCTTGACATTGATAAAACGAAAAACTTAGTTGAAATAACGGCTTAATTTCTGTATTAAACTATTATTTTTTATTATGGTTTTCATTTTTTGTTTTCAAATTTTGCTATTTTTATTTTCGTTTTCAGAAATCAAAGAGAACGCTTTCTACATCATTCTGGAAGAAGGCCCAAAGACCCCATTTGGAAGTTCTCTGAATAAGTTAAAGATGAAGAGGGAAAATATTTGATGCAGCAATGCGGAGGTCGCGGACAAAATGATGAATGGGAACCCGATTCAAATAAAGTTGCAAAAAGAAAAGTGAAAGGGTAGGAATAAACAAGAAGACGAGAAATTCATACTGCAAAGTATTTCAGAATCATAATTAAGGATTCGCAGTTCATTACCAATTCAAATGATCTCTGACATCATTATCATCATCGTTGCTTCGTCAACTGAGGACTTCTCTGCCTTCAGGTTTTGCAGCACTTTCTTTCAACCTCAAATCATCGCACATATGATAAAATCTTCAAAGGAGGAAAAAGATGCACGAGATCTACATGTGGCTAAAGCCAGTGGTTAAAATCACAGTGGTCGAAATTGGCCAACCATAGTTTCATTATATCATATGAAAGAGCCTCAAAGATTACTGTTATTAATAAACAGCAAATGAGATGCACTAATACATCTTCATAGGTGTAATCCAATTTTGGCAAACATATTTTCGTTGTTTCTTTATCCATTATAACAGGGGTGGAGGGGGGGGAACCTTTATTGTGTGGCGGACAAATTTCAATTAAAATAGTCTGTACCAAGCAAATTACAGCTTTAAAAATAGTTTGGGACATAATTAAGATGTAAATACTGTATGATTTTAAATAATCAAATTAATTAAATTAATTAAAAACTAGACCGCGGGCAACATTACGCCCACGGGCGGCAGGTTCTCCACCCCTCTCTTATAAGATGATTTCGACATAAATTGTGAGAGAAAAATATCTACGCATGAAAGTATCAGTTTCAAGTCACGTCCAATGTAATTACAATGGCCATAAGGGAGTTGTAAATATTTACATTACATATAATACAATACCAAAAAAAAATATTGGAAAGCAAATCAGAAAGGATGTATTATTCCTCACATAAGATTATTGATGGCTACTTAATTTTTAGAAGTGTAAATATCAAATTTAAAGTAGATTTACATCTAAGAGTCATTTTGCTTTCACCGAAACGTTTATATATAGTATGTATATATATATATATATATATGTGTGTGTGTGTGTGATAAATTGTTTAATTTCTGTAATTAATTGGAGGAGCTTGGTAAGGTAAGATTGTAGACACCAGTCGACCAGGGAAGTACTCTGAGAGGGACGTTAGGCAAAAGACGGGGAGTGTTGGAACTTTCGTTTCTCCTGTCACTATCCTCTTTAGCTGATCTTTTTCCGTGTCTTATCTACCCTGTGGGCAGTCCAGCATGCTCTCAAACACACGCTTCTCCCTCTATACTTCACTACACATACATGCATCTTACCCACTACTAAATCTTTTCAAAACTGAAAAAAAGGCAACCATTTTAAGAACTTCAAAGACCAATATTTCGGCTTTATGTTTTTCCTTCTATTGGGGGAAGGGCGTTTTTGCAGAATTCTCCCTTCGCCCCCCCGGTTCCTGCATTAAAAAAAATTAAATTAATTTTAAATTTTAATTCTAGTTATGTATGGATACTGATGATGGGATACTTCCCAAAACGTTTATCATTAAATTATGATTTTAACCATCATCTAAAAATGCCCCTATTTTTATTTGCCCATTATTTTATAATAGATGTATATTTTATTATTAGGGTTTATTCTTCTAAAAGGTAACAGATTGGGCTTTTTATTCTGCATATACCTATACACATATACAGTACTATACAGTTCTAATCTTTTATTACTTAAAACTAATAAAACTTGTATATTAAATCCGTTCTTCCTAATATCTCCGAAATTAGGGAAAGATCATACTGCTACCAAGGTACTATAGTGTAGTAAGGTGCCATAGAAGGCCTCACTAGGCCTGTCTTTAAGGAAAGCTAAGTCTTGACGGAGCTATTGAAGAATAGGGACCCCAGCCTTCTTCAGTTAGCTTTATAAGGCTAACTAACGAAAATATCATGACCTAACCTAACCAATCGTCAAGGGCGTACAGTTAACCTAACGATTGGTTAGGTTAGGTCGTGATATTTTCGTTAGTTAGCTTTATAAGCCTAACTAAAGAAGGCTGGGGTCCCTATTCTTCAATAGCTCCGTCTTGACAAAGCCTCCTTAAGGACCTAGTCTACACGGAACAATATGACTGAACCCTGAAACAGTGATGCCAAGTTTGCAACTGGAACAGAAAATCAAGATCAGCGAGTGATTTCATGTGATAAATTCTGTGACGCAGGTGCAGAAGAACTTTTGCAGAGAATATGGAGGAAGAGATTCACCCAATAGAAAGACAATATCACGAATTGTTAGAAATTTTCAAACAAAAGGAAATGTAAGCAATCAACATAAGAGTAATAGTGGTAGGCCACGATCCACAAGAACTGTGCAACACGTAAATATGGTTCATGAAATTATTGCGCGCAGTTCGCAGAAATCAATTCGACGTTTGTCAGCAGACGTAGGTATTTCACAAACCTCTGTGTATCGTGTACTTCTTACCAAATTAAACCTTTTTTCCCTATAAAATTCGTTCGCGAGCTTCACTAAGTAATGTTCAAAAACAAAAACGAATTGAATTCACGAGTCATGCTGGCGCTCCAATAGGTCTCCCACGTAATGTTGCTAAATTCAACATTTGGGTCGTTGTTGGGTGATATGGTGTAGTAATTCCCTACTTCTTTCAGAATGAAACTGGAAAAGCAGTAACAGCAAAGCAAAATTCATATCGTCAGATGCAACTTACCAAAACTAATTAGTTTGTCCCGTAAAAGAAATAACTGCATTTCCCCAGAATCACAGTGGTTTCAGCAGGATGGAGTACCTCCACACACTGCTTGTGAAACTTGCAACTTATTAATAGGAATTAATATGAACTAATATACTGAAGACTAAATTATAGTCGCATTTAAAAAAAAAAATATATATATATATATATATTAGTGATGTAGCGGATGTCATTTTTTTCACATCTGCGGATGCGGATGAGGATGTTTGATTTCAACATCCGCGGATGCGGATGCGGATGTCTACATTTTCGTTATTTTTTAGGATATATTCGAGATTTATTGTGTTTAACGTATATAATAAGTTATTATATAGAGAGAGCTGTAGCTATAATGTAGTATAATTGATTAATTGTACAATAATTGCTGTACTTTTCCCTGAACATATAAAATAATAGCAAGCATCTAACTAATATAGAAATCAATTAGTGAATTCGTCTGCAAATAAATTCGTTATATTTTGTTGAGTTTCAGCCACAATTAGAAACCATAATTGTGTTACCCGACCTCTTTCCCCAACCTCCACCCTTATAGAAAGAGATCTTTAATTAGCTTGATAACTATTTATATTAAGTTTAAAGTTTTATTAGGCATATTTATAAATGAGTAATTAAAATAAAGTAAACTAAGATGTTCATCGTTTAATATTCAAACTTAATTATAGGAAGGTTATGCTTAAGGAACATTAATTTTTCTGCCTTTTCTGCTGCCAGTCTGTTTCTCTTTTCATCATATATTAATCCAGCACTGCTAAATAATCTCTCGCTTGGTACGCTTGTTGGAGGACGTGCTAAATGTTTCCTTGCAAGTTTACTCAAGTATGGATAGATATTCTGTGTATTTTTCCACCAACTAATAGGATTGTCACATGCAGCCAGGCGTTTTTCTTGGTGATAGCTCTCGATCATTTTTACTACATCTTTTGACATCGCGTAGGTCTCGTCATCGCTGCTTGACTCAAGAAACTGAGAGAGAGATTCTGTGATAGATTTGCTTGTTGAAGGTGTTGGTTCTGTCACTGAAACTTTTATTCTTTTGGTGGGTGGCGAAGCGACAGATTCAAGAGATTGAAGCTCTTCAACTGCTTTGCCAAGTGATGATTTAACTCGTTCTAATGTACTAGGTGAAAATAACTTAGCTTTGTAACGTGGATCTAAGTAGGTTGCAAGAGAGTAACTTCATACAAGAACAGCCTCTCGTCTTGTCGCTTGCATCACTTTTGCGCACAATGAACTAGTTCTATTATTATAGTAGAATTTGATAATTTCCGCTTATTAATGACGTTTTATCTCAACGGTCCACATCCGCACGACATCCGCAGTCCAAAGTGCGGATGCAGATGCAGATGAGGATGCGAGAAAGTGTGCGGATGTTCCGCGGATGCGGATGCGGATGCGGATGTGACCTACATCGCTAATATATATATATATATATATATATTCGAAACCAAATACATTCTGCCTCTATCCTTCGATTGCCAAACATTAATTAAGAACCAACGCCCCCAAAAAATATTAACATCGTTTCCAAAGCGCGTCGCACCACCAAGAATCTTTAACAGAAAACTAAATTCAAAGATAACACTAATAATACTGGAATATATAAAATAAAATGTCGTAATTGGCAAAGATTTTAGGTTGGGGAAAGTAAGAACTTTAAAAGAAGGAAATATAAACGAGAATACAGTGTAAGAAAGGTTGATGGTTCCTCTTCTCTTTACTCATATAAAGTTGAATAAAACCATAGATTAAATTTAAAGAACTCGTCCCTTCTTTTAACCATTTGTGAATAAAAAAAGAAATTAACACGATCCTTTCTAATAAAAAACGCTGAATATTTTAGTTATAACAACGGTGTCTTTTAACATAAACGGATATCTTTTAACGTATCTTTTAAACAATGCTTTACTCAGTGCCCCTTACTTCAATAGATTTCTTAAGACATTTCAAGAAACAACCATATAGTTTGCGCATCTGTCTCCAATCGTCAAGTTGTCTCTAACTCTCACATTTTGATTAGTTTTAAGTTTGACCAGAAGGGAAAGGAGGTTATCCTTCGAAAGGCTTACCTCATTTTAAACTTTTGTCTTTTTTATTTGGAAAATTTTAATATTATTTATATGGTACGGTAATTCTACTTTATACAATTAGAACTATATTTTATTTATATATTTATATATATATATATATGGCCGGTTAGGTAAACTGAATGCCCGGTTAGGTTAATTGAATGCCCGATTAGGTTAATTGTACGTCCTTCACGATTGGTTAGGTTAAGTCGTGATAGTTTCGTTAAAGCTAACGAAAATATCACAACCTAACCAATCGTCAAGGACATAGAGATGACCTAACCTAGCATTCAATGAACCTAACCGGGTATTCAATAATTTTACCATAGGTTTTTCTATATATATATATGCGCCTCGGTGGTGTAGTGGTTAGCGTCGCTGACTACGAATCCATCGGCTTCGGGTTCGAGACCCGACGGCAGCCGGCGCGCAGCAAAACCCAGTTGTTCATCCTTCCACACAATAAAGAAAGTGGTTGTTAGGTAAATGGGTACCCTGGGTGGCCTAGTGGTTAAGACGCTGGGCTGCTGGTGGGGCGTGGTTCGGATTCTACGTTAAACTGTAAGTCTAAGGTGGAGTGAAAAGCTTGACCTTCGTCAGAATGAACAATTCGGGCGGAAGCTAACCAAAGGTTACCCAAGGTATATATATATATATACACAGGTAATGACGTAATGAGCTTCATGACGTCATTTAATTTTTTAAAATTAATTATTTAATTTATTAACACCCAGGTGCACAACCTTTGGACCTAATAAATAATTATGTGAAGCTCAAGATTTTCATAATTGTGTTATTTTCTATAGTTTTATTGACCAAATAATTAGTCGTGAAAATCTTAAGATTCAGAAATCTTGACACAATGTGAAGCTCAAAATTTTCACGGCTGCATTCTTTTCTGTAGTTTAATCGCGGTGCTGGTGCCTTCGGCCCAGTAATTTTAATTATTTAATTTATTAACACCCAGGTGCACAACCTGGGGACCTAATCAATATGTGTGTGAAGTTTCATGTTTGTAACTGCTTCCATTTTGGAGTTATGGCTGGAACACACACCCACACACACACACACACACACACACACACGTCCTTTTATTATTATTATAGATATACTGTATATACTAGAATCTTGTGAGTTATAACCCATTAGTTACTTCATTTTTTCATATAATGCAACAACCCACAATATCCTGTTTTTCTTATGTAGAATTTAAATCTGGATCTATTTTTTTCTATGATATTTCTTGTGCAAATTGATATTAACGGGGATATAAGCAATTTTTGGATCAATTAAAATCGATTGGAATAGTATGGTGGTATTATTCGTTTTACCCCTGCGGGTCGATTTTGATATGAGAATAGGTTTTTCTGGTGTATTTTGGTGTGTTTTATTCAAATCTGACCTTCATTTCTTGTGCAAATGAATTATTGAATGCCCGGTTAGGTTAATTGAATGCCCGGTTAGGTGAACTGTATGCCTTTGATGATTGGTTAGGTTGTCCTGAGATTTTCGTTAGTTTTAATGAGAATATCACGACTTAACACAACTAACGAAAATATTACAACAACCAAACCAATCATCAAGGGCGTACAGTTGACCTAACCGGGTATTCAATTAACCTAACCGGGCATTCAATAATTCACTTGCACAAGAAATGAAGGTCAGATTTGAATAAAACACACCAAAATACACCAGAAAAACCTATTCTCATATCAAAATTGACCCACAGGGGTAAAACGAATAGTTATCACCATCGATTTTAATCGATTTTAATCGATCCAAAAATTGCTTCTATCTCTGTTAATATCAATTTGCACAAGAAATACCAAAGAAGAAAATAGATTCAGATTTAAATTCTGCATAAGAAAAACCGAATCTTGTCGGTTGTTGTATTATATGAAAAATGAAGTAAATGATGGGTTATAACCTACAAGATCATATATATATGTGTGTGTGGGATTGAACTCAAAATGGTCCTCTGAGGGTTTTTTTTATGATACACACGGACTTGCATGGAACGAGGAACTCTTCTGGGAAAATTAAATTCACTATAGTCCGAATAATTAATGGTAAATGACAAACACCATAGTTTTTCTTTTTCATGATGTTAGCCCGACGTGGGCAACGGGTCACTCGCAAAGAGGCCCCAAAAATATAGCTTCCCTCACCAGCTATCTGCAAAGTAGATAGGATCCAACTTTCGGACAGGATCCATGAACCATGAAAAAGAAAAAACTACAGTGTTTGTCATTTACCATCTCTCGTGGTAATTAAACGCTTTCATATTCACTGTATACAACACTCAATTAAAGTGTAAGGTCGGCGGTGTAAAATTTTATATTCAAGTTGTTGTTGTTGTTGTTTAGCTGATCAGTCCACCCTGATCGAGCAAGCGGGCGGCATGCAGGTAACCGATCGCTCTCTCCGGAGTGGACCAGAGGTTCAGCGCACTAGTGATGTTGTGTTGTGTTCGTTGTTGTGCTAGAGCGGTAGAGTCTGTCATAATGTGTTCAATTGTTTGTGGTGTGTCCTGGCACAGGTGGCAGGTGTCGTCTGTGGAGTTGTCTACTGTAGTCTGTGTTTATATGTCCGTAAGTTGGGGGTGATGTCCACATCGGAATCGTGCTAAGTTAACTCGATCCGATTTGCTCAGGCTGATCTCTGACCTGTTAATGGGTGGCGGCTTCGCACCTACGACCGCATTCGGACCGAGTCGTGTCAGTGCTTTGTGGGTTAGGTGTGTGTGTGTGTGTGTGTGTGTGTGTGTGTGTATGCCTGTGCTTATACGAAAATATTTAAGTGAAAGTATATTTTAAATCGTGAAAGTAATTAAAAGTATTCCAATTATAACGTAGTTCAGCGTAACCAAAGTGACAACTACCGAGAAAGAAAGGAGGTCATAAAAAGAAGCTCTCAATACGGATCACCTTTTGAAGAAGAAAATTCTTTTTCTGATGATTTTTCGAAGTAAAGAAGAAAGAAAAGAAAGAATCACTGAAAATACAAATAAGCAAAATAAATGGGAGAAATGCTCAAATATTCGAAAATTGAATGAAAACAATTTATGACTTTAAGAAATTGAAAATAAAAGACAAAAGCATGGATTTCAAGTGCATTATATGCAAACATTCAAACCCTACAACCAATGATGGGCAGTATCTAGATACATGTATCGCCGATACGTATCGATCGATACTTTTGTATCGGTATCGGTATCGCTTTAGCTACTTGACAAAAGTATCGATTTATCGGTATCGCTAAGGTCAATTTTCTTAAATGTATTGAAAAAAATCGATACTTTGATACATCGATACATTAATAAGAATTTTTAAATATTTAAATAGATGTTATAATATGACACTACTGAGTTATATTTATGAATATACATAAATAATAATATTATTAAATATTTATTTAATGACAGTACTACTCTACTGGTCACGTCACACAGTACGGCGGAACGTTTAAACACGTTTGTACTTGTGTTATTGAGATTAATTAACCATAATATAGAAACGCTCATAATATAGAAACGCTCATATAATATAGAAACGCTCATTGGTGTTGCAACACTATTGGCCACGCCCGCTCGGTGTTGAGTTTAAGCAGGTTCATACTTGTAACGCAGCGATTCCTCTTGGTCCCCCCGCGCCCCGAGGCATTTCTTATCAATCAGTCATTCATTAAGTAGACGTCACGCCGAGTAGTTGTGCGATAATGAGTGAAGATATTAATAGTAATAATAACGCGTCAGGGAGTGAGCCACAAAAGGAACAACCCGGTGAAAATGACGTGACAGAAAATCATTTCCATAAAATTAAAGATACCAACTGGTCAAAATCAGTCCTAATAACTTGCGGTAAATATTTTAAGATTGCGAATTGTGATGAGCGACTTAAATTATCTTGCTTGTCTCTTGTGCCCTTCAAAACCTGGTGCATTTATTAGTGCTGACCCGTCTTCGTGTTGCAATTTGAAGACTCATGTTTCGGTAAGTGCATATAAACAAGTCTTTAAATAGTAATGGGCTGCATGGGCAGCACGTAAAAGTATTGAAATACATTTGTAATTAATTAAAATTATGTATTTAAAAGTGTATTTTTAATGCGTTAACTTTGAAGAACTTTAAATATATATAAATAAATGTAGTTTAAATAAATATTAAATGCATTCAAATGTTATGTATTTTTGAGTTTAAAGCAATGTATTTGATAATTAGATAAATGTATTTGGTATTATATACAAATAATACAATTCAGAAGCGTATTTAGTATTTTTGATATTTTAGTGGCGCATTAAGTATTTAAATACATACGCATAAAGCGTCCTTCTCTGATACAGAATATATTTTGTGAATTTGAAAACGTGCAAAATCTATTTGCTTTGCTATATACTTTCAGAGACGTCATCCTGATGTGCTGGAGGAATTTGAAGAGTACCGCAAAAATCGCGTACGGAAGAGAGCCGCTAGTGTTACAAGCAGCCTGAAGTCGAACGTTCAAAGCACTCCATACAAACGACTCTAGCATTTGGCAAGAAAACAGGAGCAGGACCAACAATTAACCAGCAACAATTTGATGAAAAGATAGTCTCTTTCATAGTGGATGGAATGTACCCCCTCTCTCTCGTAGAAAATGAGAAATTCAAAGATTTATTCTGTGGTAAGTAGAGCCTAAATTTAACACGTGATTTGTTTTAAGAAACGACGCTAAGAAATTAGATAGAAACATTGAATATTAATGTATTTATGTATTCATTATAACAATTGTTCGAAATATTATGGTGCAAAAACTTTGAGTTTCTCATATGAGTCATATAATTATAAAGTTTGCAGTTGATTGGTAAAATAACTGCGAACATGTTTTCGTAAATACTTATTCCTTTAGTTATTACCGTATAATTTTTAAAGAAACATAAAGCTGTGATTCGAAAAACATCGTTTGGCTAGCTCATATAGACCATAAAATATGAATTATATGATTAAGAATAAGACAATACATACATACCAGGTTTTTCACTAATTTAATTATTTTTACAGGAGTCTATCCATCTTTACAAGTTCCCTCACGACGTTCATTGAGCCGTCAAGTGTCTTCACTAGCTTTGTGCGTGCGCAAAAAAATAAAGGAAGAACTCTCTGCTCAACCGTACATATGCATGACTGCGCATAGGGTTACTATACGTCCGGTTTTTTCCGGACATGTCCGGGAATTTTGAATATTTATAACATTGATATTTGAAGCCATAACACTTGTTCTTATTTAAAGATACTCAATATAGACGACATGTAGTACACAGTAGGTATATAACATTAATACAACGCGAGTTGGTAGATACTAATACAGATACACCCCCCCACTCTGGAGTGTCCTCTTTTTTGAAAGTTCAAATATGGTAACCCTAACTGCGGATATCTGGTCAACGAAACACCGCAGTTTTTTGGGAGTTACAGTACACTGGGTGAGTTTATCCTAAGACCAGAGTTATCTGTAGTTACAACTTGTAACTACAGATAAGCGTATAGTCCAGGCAATTTGTAGTTAGACCTGGGCAAAATTGCTTCAGAAGCTTTCTAAACTGTTTCCAGCTCAGAAACCATTGCCGAATAACATATCCAAAATCCGACAAAATTGGACCCAGGGAACACCCCCAAAAATGAAATTCAAAATGGCGGACCGGATGTTTCCTACGAAAAAAAAAATATATAATTTACGCTTTTATTTATAGAGATACATTTGATGCTTTTTCTTTCAGTTGTAATGTTTTAAATAATTTAACAATATACACCACAACCAGTTATTACGCAAATATAATGTTATATAGCTTTTTACAGATTTTTATAATCAATAATACAACAATTATTTTTTTCCCAGTTTCAAGTTATGTTCATTACAGAAGAAGTGATACCTGGTCACAAACATACAGAAATTAATCCTCTTCATCACTATCATCGGATAGATTACCGGTACTTGGGTTGTTATCGCAACCACTGATTTGGCACTCGCCACAAGCGGCTGAACAGGGCATTCCATTACGCTTGCATCCACATCTTGAAGTAGCACATTTCGTCTTGCAGGAGCAGCGGATCATGTTGAGTAGATAATTTGGAGCTGGTAGCTTGTCGCAGGCTGTAGGGTAGTAGGAATTATTCTTTACATACCAACCCCACTGTTCTGCATCGATCTTCTCTTCTGTAGACTTCCAGATTAGTATTTGAAAGTATGTGCGAAAGCTGTGGTACTTTGTGGACGCATCGGTAGGTGGCAAACGTTCGGGTGTAACAAAAGATTTAGCTGTAGCTACCTTTTCAACTAACATTCGATGACGTAGTGCGTTAGTGGATTCAAGTGTTTTGCAGCCATACAACAGAAGCATTGCCTTTCTTCCAGCGGCTTCAATGTCAGAGTGTTGGCAACAATCAGAACAGAATGTATTTGCAACTGAACGGAGTTCAGCCACCTTCATCAGTGTGTCGAATGCTTTGGCTTTACCGATCGAAAAAATTCTGGATGTGCTATCACAGCCCGTGAAAGCATGCACAAACAGGAGATACTTGCAGATGTCATTGCCTAACAATGATTGAATGCTGAGAATATCATACACAGGATTAGGAGATGGTCCCCTTCTTATATCGCTGCGATAGTACAACTTGAAACCACTGTCCTTGGCATGGTACAGAAGGAGAATCAGCAAGTCGGTGTCTTCCCCTATTACTGTTGTAGTTGCATTTTCTGATGAGGAAACTGCTGCACGAACGATGTCCACATCAGCAATCCCCATCTGCGTTGTGAACAGTACACCCGTGCTTCTTCAATCTCACCTACGAGGGAAATAAATGCTTGCTTGTTGTTTCATTAGCCAAGAAGTGTTTTTTCTGGCCAACAAACTTCATGCTTGGACTGAGATTCACATTTCTGCTTGTCTTGGTGCTGCGTCTTCTGTGGGTCATGTCCTTGATCGTAGGAGAGCTGCTGTAGCCATCAAAAACAATGATTGCTTTTCCATATGTTTTCAGAGTGAAATCGGCATATGAGTTGGCGATGCTGTCATATGTTTCATCTTGACGCCAGGAAACACGATGTAGTAGAGATCCACCATCCAATACGTACTGATCTGTGCACTGAATTTCTTGAACTTCTTCCATGCGTAAAGTGTCAGTGTATTTGATTATTGCATGAGCTAGCTGAGACTTATCGGGTTTCCTCAAGATACTTCGTGATTCGAACAATGCAGGAGGATATGCACACAGTTCGTAACACATGACATCTTCAAGATTCATGTCTCCGCCAGTGGCAACAGTCATCATTCTCTGAAACAGTAGTGCAGGATCTACTTCTATATCTGAAGCATCAGTGATCACAATGGCAGAAGCAGATCCTAGTGTTTTCACTTTGTCAGATCTTTTGGCAGAATATGTGAAGGCTTGTTTCCCAATCATTTTTACGACAATGTTCGTACCGATTGAATTCAATTGATGAACGTTAACTCCAGGATCAGCAGTTAGCCCTGTTACAATGTTGCAGAGACCCGAGGTAGAATGGAATGGGGATAAGGATTCCTGACGTTCAAGTACTTTCTTCATGTCATTACTGTCCCTGATTTGTCTACTTCCCCTCATTTCCTTGTGCTGTTCACTACTTTCCAACAAAACTCTGGTGTATTCCTGCATTGCTAAGTTATAAGTGGAACACAGAGGCATAGAAAAGAGCCACGTTGTCCTTTGGATGTCTGTAAATCCACTTCCGCGTGTCAGTCCGCCTCTGCTTTTCAGGGAACGCATTAGTACTTGTTCTATCACCAGGTCTGTGCCGAGTCCGGCCCATAATCTGTCGCTTCTTCTTACCACAAACTTACCTTCCTGGAACATTTTGTTAACGGCTGGATTTTCAGAAGGCAAACTTAACATTTTCTGCAGGTACAGGTATATCGATTTCAGGTAATTGTGATGTCCGGCTGCTGCAATTATGGGGATGGTCTCCACCATAGCTTGCAAGTGCAAATCCCACGAGCCGGTTCTGTCTGCTGTTATCAAGGAACGTGCAATGTTGATCATTCGCTGATATTCCAACCAGAGTTGACTTGTTTGCGAAGTAGATTGTAGGTCAGTTTTCTTCGCATCCAAAGTGGTAGCAATCTGAGACAATGCATTCGAAGATTCCACATCCTCAACTGATTGTTTGGCGGTCATAACATCGTCGAGCAGGTCACAAGCTTCCTTATGGAGGTCATGAGGAGTTCCATCTTCATTACGAGGGAAAACGTCTGCGACTAGTAAGGTACTAAGAGCTGCATCTACTATCATATGACCACGTATCGCTCTTGAAACAGCTTTTCCAGACATCATGTGTTGCACGGCATTTGGTCCGTATATTTCTTGAAGTACTTCAGACAATCCTGAACCATTCATAAGAGTACCGACTGCTCCCAAAAGATTCATCAGAGTGTGAAATGATCCCAGCATTAAAACAATGTCCTGCAGGTCTCTCTGTTCATTGATGATTTGGGAAGCTTTCCAGAACAAAGGCTGATCAAAGGTAATAACGCATGGGACTTTTTGATCGCGTGCTATCTTGCTCAAATATAGTAATGTCGAAAATATGCAGGTCATGTCAGTTGGCGACATATCTATGATGGGAAGGAACGTGATCGACGCCACACCTGGATGTGACACACTTGATCCACCGTGAATTGCCTGCATTGTTCCGGACCAACTTGGACCTGATCTTTCTGCTGAAGATATCTGCCAGAGAAGACTAAGTCGACTTATGGTGGCAGTGGGTACTGGAAGTTCGCGGAATGAGATGTCCCTCAACATGCTTCTCGCGTGTCTATATTCCCTAATGTCAACGGTTGCAATCTTCTTAATGTCATTGTCACCAACATTACGCCTGTGAATAGAAGGGTGGATCTTGATCTTCGGAGTTATTGCGGCAATCATACCCATTCCATGAAAGGTATTCTTCCCATCCAAAGTGCAGACATCATGATCGACGTTATCTGCTGCTAGAAGGACTGCAGTGTTTTCATCAACAGTAAAAGAGCCAGACCCACTTGCCAGCGCCGCGTTTTCTTTCGAATCTTGTTACTTCTGCATACGACGAACAGTAACCCAGCTGATGGAGAACGTCAATAAGGTACCTTGACCTAAAGTTGTGGTGTAGCTGAACCGACAAACCGATCTGTAGTGGACATAGTAATCCTCTAGGACGGGTTGCTTGCATAATGCTCTGCCCAATTGCACCTATTTTTCTTGAAGCATCCTGTCCCGCAAATGCTTTTGATAATAGCAATTTCAGACTGTTGGGAATGTAATCAAGAGCACTTTCTGCAGTGATGTCATTTGGAGATGGATACACATCTTTTCTAGGCGAGTCGACAGACTTGATATCACTTCTGATTATTTTGCAGCAGCTTCTACTAGGTAAATCTTCTGTAGCTCTATATCTATATCACATTCTTTCGACTTTTTTGATAATCTATAAGAATTTCATTAGCTGTCTCTCGTAGTGTTACTACATCTGCCTTCCCACTTTCACCTGATATTATGATCTTGTCTCCGTAACGTTCTAAAAGCTTTCTCTTCATGTGCCTGCGTTCGTAGACAGAGCTCTGACTTCCTTGAAGATATTCCTCCATTTTTGAAATTAGGTCTCCAATCAACAGTTGTTCATCATCATTCTCTTCCAGGTAAGCACAGGTCTGAAGGAATGCTTGGTGTTGCTCTTAATTAGTTGGTCTCCCTTTCTTCGAATCATGATCGGAGGAGGAGTATGCGCGAGGAATGTTTTTTCCACTTCGAAAATTTAC
The DNA here is from genome assembly GCA_023014485.1 of Bathynomus jamesi. Lineage (NCBI taxonomy): Eukaryota > Metazoa > Arthropoda > Malacostraca > Isopoda > Cirolanidae > Bathynomus > Bathynomus jamesi. The sequence continues at coordinate 41,896 of JAJOZX010000688.1, forward strand.
GCTGCAGGTGTGATGGTAGACACAATCTGCAGCAGGAAGATCACGAAGATAATACTCCAGACGGCCTTTTACATTAAACGACCATTCATCGCAGCGGCTTTCACAGCACCTTTTTATGGTTTCGGAGAACTCTGTAGTTCTTATTTTGACATGCTCTGATTTTGGTTTGTGTTTGGAAAAAAGTCCACAAAGGTATCACAAAACAAACAGTGAGTAGCACTGGAAAATGCGTATTCATGAAAACGAGCACTTTTCCTTCGTATTGCCTCGGCTGCGGTCTGTCCCTTCTTTATTTCAATGGTCTTTTTATCCGTAAACCTTTTCCTACATACAACGTGAACACTTATTCCAGCTGTTGCAACAACATCGCTTCCACGGCTGCGGCTGGATGCATTTATACCATCTGCTCCTTTTTGCGAGATGTGAACCACTTCCTGTCCGCTGTCCAATTTCTCCTTACAAATCACGCACAATTCTTCAGGGGTCTGCATTCTTGAAGGCGGACGCACACCGAGTCAGCCGTACACCGAGTCAGTCTGAAACAGAAAACACAAATTAATAAACTGTGTTGCAGTATTTAAAAGGAGTACATAATAACAGTTTTAAAGAAATGACAAGCACAAATACGCAGATTTGATAGTGGGTAGTAGGAATTAAAGAGTTGTATATAATATAAGTTTATAAAGATGTAGCAATGTCCATTCTCACATACACTCCATACAGTATATTTTATTTACATTACGTGACGTCATAGTTTAATACTAGCCGCCTAATACAATTTTTAGTGTCATATAGGTTAATTTAGAAACGAAATTGTGTTTTAAAACATTTGACTGATCAAGAAAAACGTCATAACTCTCTCTACAAAGCGAAATTAAAATTTATTGTATTTCGTAGGAAACTGCCAGTCCGCCATTTTGAATTTTATTTTTGGGGGTGTTCCCGGGGTGCAATTTTGTCGGATTTTGGATATGTTATTCTGCAATGGTTCCTGAGCTGGAAACAGTTTAGAAAGCTTCTGAAGCAATTTTGCCCAGGTTGAAGCTATTTTTGCTCTAGATTGCCTGGACTAGTATACTAGTATACTTTCATTTCCGCATAATATTTATGAATCATGATACGCATCGTTAAATTTAACCATTTCACGAACACCATTTTGGGTATAGATATTTTTTCATTTCACAAGTCCACGTTTCCTATTTTTGAATGATAGAATAATTTGCATAAACATACTTCTTTTTTTCAGATAAATGATGCCACATTTGAGAGACGAGGTGCAACTTTGGGATGTGTACGATTTCCTGGAAGTCACACATTCGACAAGATTGCAGAAAAGTTGGATGATATTCGGAGAGACTTTTCATTGTGTGAGAGCAAGATTGTTGCCACCGTTACTGATAACGGGTCGAACTTCGTGAAAGCATTCAAAGAATACGGCATTACTGTTCCGGAGACAAGAGAATATCTCGAGGATGAACTTCAAGAAGATGGGGAAGACGACTTGATTGGAGAACAGGATCCAAACGAAGAGGGATTCATACAGTCCTGTGTAGACATCGATAGAGATTCTGAAGAAATCATTCTTTCAACACATTTGAGATGCTGCTCACACACACTCACTCTAGTGTGCACCACCGGTGCAAAATCTGCACTGAAAGGACCTTATGCAAAAATAAACCATACTGCCATGGGAAAGTGTTCAGCCCTTTGGAATTTCTGTGGCAAGCCTAAAACAGCCGAAATAATCCAGGAAACTCTAAAATGTCAGTTGACATTACCATGCGTCACAAGATAGAACTCCTTGTTCGACAGTTTATCAGTTCTGTTGAAGCATAAAAGTGTCCTAAATGAAACAATGAAACAACTAGGACTGCCAACATTTCTTGAATATGAGCTTGATTTTCTCCAGGAATACCTAACCGTACTACAACCCATTGCAACAGCACTTGATAGGTTGCAGTCCGACAAAGAATGTTTTTACGGTTGCCTGCTTCCGACATTGTTAGCTGTAGAGAAGAAATTAGAGCGTTTGAATTCGGAGGCATTGCGTCATTGTCAGCCACTTCTCAATGCAGTCACAGTAGGGTTCACTAAGCGGTTTGAAAAGTTTCTGTGCCTTGATGCGTCGCATGAGTGTAAAGCAGCAATACTGGCATCGTCTTCAAATCCTCTGTTCAAGTTAAAGTGGATGACAATAAAAGGCAAATTTAATACTAACATTTTCAAAAAGAGGGTTCAAGAAATGTTGGTTAATGCTGTTAAGAGCCTCAGCGAGCAGACCCCCCAGCAACAACTAAGTGATGCTGCATCTGACGGAAGTCAGATGATTTCTTCTGTTATGAGTCTGCTTCCACTAATGTCTCTGCAACCCAAGATTCCACTGAGATGGAAGTTTTACAGTATCTGGGTGACGGAAGTCATTCTCTCCAATCTCTGAGGCAGTACTCAGGAATTCTACGGGTCTTCCTGAAGTATAACACACCACTACCATCCTCTGCTCCTGTAGAACGGTTGTTTAGTTTGGCTGGTCACATTCACGCTCCAAAAAGGAATAGACTGTCTGACCAGATGTTTAGCCAGCTGGTATTTTTGAAGGGTAATAGTAATTACTTTTAATTGTTAGTGTAATATTTTCAGTTATTCATGTATCCTACAAAATTAAAACATACTTTCATTAAATAAAGCAATTGTTTTTATTTACATCTATAAAACCCATTAAAATGTCGTTGATTTTACTTACAGTGCGTACAAATTACTAGTATAAACAATAATATCTAATACCTACATATTAAATGAATAATTATAAAAATGTACTGGCGATGCATGTATCGGTATCGGTATCGCTTAAGACATCTAGAAAGTATCGGCGTATCGGTATCGCCTAAGACGTTCTTCATGTATCGGTATCGCTTTAGCGATTTTCATGTATCGATGCCCATCACTGCCTACAACTGCATCAAACCCCGTAGAAATAAGAGAAAGGCAATTAACAAACTAATAGACTTCTTTGATTTCGTTTGTGTTAAACGAGTGGAGATGAATGAAATGGTGTACAAACATGTTTATACAATGTGAAAGAAGAAGAGGCAGTAATTTAGGGACTGGAGTACAGTTGTTAATGTAGATAAAGAAATAGAAGTACAAAATAACACTATGAATAATGAAAACACTATCGTCGATCTAATTAATATTTATGTCGATAATTATAATGATGCCACTCGTATAAAATGAATATAATACTGGCGATAAGAGCAAGAACAAAATCGCACAAATAAAAAGCATCCACGAAATGGAGACAATATAATGGAAGAACGAAAGAAAGAAATCGGATTTCGCAAAAACGGTAGAGACCGGACAGGAAAAAATAATGAATCAAAGAAATGGATCATTTGTGAATATTATAAAAGTAATATAAACATTCATCATAGAAACAAAATGTCTAAATATGATATGTCCACATTTTCAGGTTGAAGTACACAAAGAAGAGACTAGGGAAAACATTCCAAATACCCCTAAAAAACAGAACACAAGAGTAATGAAGGGATTACTGGAGGAACTTAAATCTTAAAAAATTAAATCGCTAATTTTATGGAAAAAGTAAAGCAACCTCAGATCTAAACACCCACAGTACATCCAACATTCATTTATGCACCATCACCCACAGCATACTCGAAAATACATTGATATCAAGGATTACATTCTCAGCATGCTCAAAAATAGAACATCCCACTCATTAACACCAACCAGAAACATAAAGCTAGAAAAAAAAACGACTATTAACTTTCAGTCTTTAAAGTATATGCAAAATACAAAGCTTATAGAAGGAAATTATAGGCACCAATCGACAAAGATAGGGACAGAAGAAAGAGAATGCTGGAACTCCTGTTTCTCCTGTCACTCTCCTCCTTAGCTGATCTTTTTCCGTGTCTCATCAACCCTGTGAGCAGTCCAGCATGCTTTCAGACACACTCTTCTCTCCCTATTCCTCACCTTCTGGTGAAGGCCTATTCCAGCCTAACAGACGCGTCCCCAGGGTTGCGGATGTGGGAGCCCCCTACTGGGAAATCAGCAGGGAAGCCTCGAGTTCAAGAATAAGAGGCCGTGGACAGCGGAAAAACAAACACAATGAACTACAACCTAAGAAGGAAAGCCAACGGCGTGAATAGGGGTAATGGTGAATCAACCAGAGCCACTTCGCCCGGTCGCACAAGTGTCGAAAGCCGAGTACCATGTGACCGTTATCAGGAGATCGGCAAACAGGGTAATGGTCTTAACCCTCCGAGCAATACCAGCCCTGGAAAAGAGGCCCATGTCCACACTAATGTCCCCCGATGTGGACGGGTTACACAAAATGAGGGGCAACCTCCACAAAGTGATATGCCAGGGCTACCCAAGGAAGCCCCTATTTCACACAACAACAAAAGGAAACGGACTAATTTCACCTACAACCCCAGAGGGGGTACCAGGACACAATGGTCTGTGCAGGAAAGCTAGAAATACTGTGGTGTACCACCTATGCCACAAGTGAGCAGTTCCCAAAAAATGGAACCAGCAAAAGGTGCAGATAAATGCTAAAAAAGAGAGGAGTCATAGATGGGGAGAAGCTAGAAAAAACCCCAGACTGTAGGTTCCACAGCATTAGCGCAAACATCAAACTAGGGAAATCAGAGATCACAGCGGGAGAAATGAAAAAGACCAAAAGAGAGGTAGAAGACTATGTCCAAAAGGGAAATGAGAGCACCACGAGCGAGTGGACATGGACGATGGAGAGAAATCTGTACATGTTAGAAAGCCTGTATATAGGACAGATGATTCCAGAAAAAGAGAACAAGAGCGAGCTCTTAAAATGGGCAATTGAAAGGAAGGAGTTCGATGAGAATGACTACATGGTATACAGGTTCCAGAAACGGTACACAGACCATATGGTGAACCGTAAAAGAGTGATCAGGCAAAAACATCATATCCTAAAGACAATCGCGGAGAGGAAAACTGATCATGAGAGAAAACAAATAACCACGCTACCAACGTATGATGAGCCACAGAAAGTAAAAGAAAAGGCAATTAAGTTTGTACAGGAACAACTGGCGATAACTGCTGACATCCTAGAAGAACTAAGAACAAGCAAAGGGACAGTAGGTAGAGGAAAGAAACAAGCCAAAACAAAAAACAAACCGGCCAAAACACCAGAAAGCCAAGTGGAACCCTCAATAAATGAAGAAGCACCAGTAACAGAGAAAACAGAGGAGACAATCCCAGCTGCTGTAGAAAACACCTACCAGAGACAGCACAGAAGAAGTGAAGCACGATGTCTGCCCAGGGCAGGATGAGGAGAGATAGAAGTGGAGATGAACCACTGGCACACAAACGCCTTGCCACCCCCTCCCCCTCCCCCACCTCCCCCAAGTGAACCATCAGATGATGAGGGAGACTACCTCAGGGCCAGACAATGATAGTATGGAAGAGATGGAAGAGGAAAGTGATAAAGAGAAGGAAATGAAAAGGAGGCTCCTGATCCACAGAGAAGAAGACATACAGCGGGGATTGAACCACAGAAGACCACTGCCGAAGCTGAAAAACACCTATAAGGTCAGAAAATACATAGGATTAGCAAACAAAGTACTGCCTGCAATAACACCCTAGGAAAGTAACCTCACAGAGATAAACAGGTTATATTACGCAACAGCAGTCAGCATAATAGAGATGGCAGGGATAAAGATACGCAAGCATAACAGCCAGGAGTAAAACCAAGGAATGAACGAAAATGAGAGGAAGCCAAGGTGGCAGCAAAGACTAGAGAGTAGAGTGAGTAACCTCAGAAAGGAGATCTCAATTCTAACTACCCATATGAGGGGGGAAATAAGATCTGAACTGGGAAGGAGGAAGGTAAATGTACTAATCCAAAGAGAAAAACTGGACAATGAAAGAAAAATCATACAAAGCATTGCCAGGAAAAAACTAGACCTGTCAGCAGAAGCAAAAAGATTGGCAAGATATATACGCCTGGACAGAGAAAAGAAACAAAATGAGATGTTTGAAGACAACCCAACGAAACTATTTAGAGAATTAAAGAATGCTCAGATAAAGGTAGAAAGACCGCATGAAAAAGAACACGTGGAGCATTTTTGGAAGAACATCTATGAGAATGAAGTTAACCATAATGATGGTGCAGAATGGATTGGGAGCCTTTACAACAGCGAAAAGTTGAGAAACATCTCAGAGATGAACATGGACAGAATAATCATGAAAGAAGTTGAGGAAATTTTTTTAAAAAGCAGTAACTGGAAAGCACCAGGCCTAGACATGATTAAGAACTTCTGGTTGAAAAAGCTAACATCATTAAGTGGAAAACTAACAAGGTGCTTCAACAAGATACTAACAGCAGAAGAAGAAGCACCAGAATGGTTGACAAAAGGAAAAACAAAATTACTACCAAAGTCCCATGAAACCCAGAACCCAAGCAAATATAGACCAATAACATGCTTGCCAACAACCTACAAAATACTAACAGGAATCATAGCAGGCAGGATCTACACCCATGCAGAAGAAAACAACATTATAAGCCCAGAACAAAAAGGATGCAGCAGAAAAACGTATGGGACAAAAGACCAGCTGTTAATCAACAGGGCTATATTGGAGAACAACAGAAAGAAACAGAGAAACCTATGTATGGCATGGATTGACTATAAAAAGGCGTATGACAGTGTACCCCCACTCCTAGGTGAAGGAAGTGTTGAGACTATACAAGATCCACCCCACCATCAGGATCTTCTTAGAAACAGCTGACACGATGGGAAACGGACCTAACTCTCTATCACAGTAAAGGAACTTTAGAGGTGAACAATGTGAGAATCAAGAGAGGGATCTACCAGGGTGATTCAATATCCCCCCTTTTGTTCGTTCTGGCACTGAACCAACTTAGCCAACTAATAAATAACCTAAACGAAGGCTACATGATGAGACCAAGGGAAAAGAGCGGGGATGGGCCACTTCAGCGCCGCCACTTCAGCGCCGACGTTTCAGCGCCGCCTTTTCAGCGCCAGGCCACTTCAGCGCCAGACTATTCAGCGACGGGCCCTTTCAGCGCCGGTCATTTTCTCTGTTGTTTTTATTGACTATACTTGTTTTGACTTTACTTGTTTTATTAACATTACTTGTTGTTATTAACTTTGTATAATGTTGGTTTGGTTTTGGTTATGGTACTTTATTTTCCTTCCATTATAAAAAAAATTAGTGTTGGGATTAGGTTAGGTTAGGTTTGGTTAGGTTAGGTTAGGTTAAAAACAGCCCGCCGCAGGCGTTAGCCGTAGTTAGCCGGCTTCAAGTTAGGTTAGGTTAGGTTAGGTTAGGTTAGGTTAAGAATATTTATTCATATAACTAATGATGTAATTTCAGAATATTTTGCTCCCAACACATATCATTTTTCCTTTTTTTATTTCAGAATTTGTGAACCCTTTATTTTCCTTCCATTATAAAAAATAATTAGTACCTGCACATAAAATAAAAAAATTGAATTAATTATTTTCATTAGATATATCGATCCTTAGCCTGCACATTTTATTGAGTTGTCTTGAAACTATTGTGGCGTGCGCTGAAAGGGCCCGTCGCTGAATAGTCTGGCGCTGAAGTGGCCTGGCGCTGAAATGACGGCGCTGAAACGTCGGCGCTGAAGTGGCGGCGCTGAATCGTACGCTACCCAAAAGAGCAGCCCAAAAATATCTCACTTGTTCTACATGGACGACCAAAAACTGTACGCCCCAAACAAAAGCGAGCTAACAGAAGAGATCAGAGGTCGAAAAGTTCTCAGATGACATCCAGATAGAGTTTGAGCTTGAGAAATGTGCTACTCTCACACTAAAGAAAGGCAAAAGTTGTGAATCAGGAAACATCAGGGTGGACAATATCGTGATAGAAGAACTAGAGCAAGAGGCTACATATAAATATCTGGGAATGGAAGAATCGAAAAAGATGGAAAATGACATCATGAAAGAAACATCTGGTGAAATTGTAGGGGAGATACTACGATACAGCACTTCTATCTTACGCCTAGTACTAGGCTGTACCTAAAAGTCCCTTAGGGTTAAGGTTTAACCCCGGAAGTAAGAAACTCTCTCCAACTGGAATAGAAGAGAAAAACAAAAAGGAAACTACATATACAGTACATGCGTTTTACACACGACATAATCTTTTCAAAATTAAAAAAAAAACTGGCATCAACTTCAAGAGCCTCAGAGTCCCCTGAGGAGGAAACCATGAATGTCCCCCAATTCTAGCTCTTCCCCCTTCCGATACAGGGAACGCAGACCCGGGCAGCGGAGCTGCATCTGCTACTGCCCATTTGAGATGTTCTGGGCCTGTCTGATTCACTTTTCTTAAACTTCTGCAACATCCGTGGCCTTTTCTGAAATTTTCAGTCTGTTGAACACCACCTCTCCTCCTCTAAACCTCATTTTCTTTTCCTCACTGAAACTCAGGTGTCTGAGACGAATGACAGCAACCCCTTTTCTGTACCCTCTTACTTTCTCTATACTCAATTTCACTTCAAAGGTAGATGTTACGTATTTGTACGCAATGATCTAACTTGTTCTCGTATTCCCGAATTCGAATCTTCCGAATTCTATACCCTCTGGCTACGGCTTACATGCCAATCTCAAACTAAATACATCTGCGCTGTTTATTTTTCCCATAAATCTACTGACTATCCAAAATTCTTTGACTACCTCACTTCCAAAGTGGAATACATTCTATCCCACTCTCCCTTTTAGGAGATTTCAAAGTAAGTTCACCACCACCTTTGGTTTTCCTCCTATTTCACTAACATCCCTGATGAACTAGCTTACAACTTTTCTATCCTAAGTAACGTGGAGAAGATTCTACAGCACCCTACTCCTATCCCCGATTGCCTTGAGATAGGTTCAACATTCTGGATTTATTTTTTACCTTTCATCCTTCTTACACTGAAACTTTTCTCCGTTGGGATCCTCCGATCACAATCTTATATCTGTTTCCTGCCCTTTCGCTCAAATTTGGCCTTTGGATCCTCCCAAGAGGAGTCGCCTTTGGCACTTCGGCGCTGCTGATTGGGGGGCCCTTAGTCAGTACTTCCGTGATTTTCCATGGAATGATTACTGCTTTCTTGGCCGGGGCCCTTCTGAGTGTGCTGAGCGCATCACGGAGGTGATTCTCTCGGGCATGGAGGCCGACATTCCACATTATATTCCTACCACTAATGCAAAAAACCTCGGTTTAACTTTACTTGTTCTAATGCTATCCGCAACAGCGAGGAGTCTTTCAGAAGGTAACGACGCTATCCAACTCCTGACTCTCACTCACGTTATATTTCTGCCCAGAATCGTGCAAAATCTATTCCTCGACTCACCAAAAATTCCTTCATCCGACAAAAATGTGAAAATCTATCCAATTCTCATTCTTCTCGCTCTTTCTGGCATCTAGCGAAGAACCTCTTCAACAACTTTACTTCCTCTTATTTCCCTCCTCTTTTCCATTCCGACTGCTCAGTTGCCGTCTCTTCTCCTGACAAAGCTGAACTCTTCGCCAAACTTTCGCCTACAATTCAACCTTGGACGATTCCGGTGCTGTTCCTCCATCTCCTCCCCACTCTGACTTTATTATGTCTGAAATTAGAATCTCTTCTAAGGATGCTTTTTCTGCCCTCTCTGGGCTCAACTCTAGGAAGTCGTACGGACTTCTGTGCTGACACCCAACCTAGGCTAACTCTTTTGTCTTTCTCTCTCATCTGGTACTTTTCCTTCCTCCTGGAAGTTCGCTTTCATTCACCTTGTCCCAAAGAAGGGTGACCGCTTTCAATCCTCTAACTATCGTCCAATTGCTTTGATTTCTTCCCTTTCTAAAGTTTTTGAATCTATCCTTAATAGGAAGATTCTTAAACACCTCTCTTCTCACAATCTTTCAGATCATTAGTATGGATTCCGCAAGGGACGCTCTACTGGCTATCTTCTTGCATATCTCTCTGACTCTTGGTCTTCCACCTTTTGGGATTTCGGTGAAACTTTTGCTATTGTGCTTGACATATCGAAAGCTTTTGGTAGAGTGTGGCACAAATCTTTAATTTCGAAGCTGTCCTCCTTCGGTTTCTATCCTTCTATCTGTATCTTCATCTCTAATTTCCTTTCTGGCAGACCTATAGATGCGGTTGTAGATGGCCACTGTTCTTCTCCAATATCAATTAACAGTGGTGTTCCTCAGGGTTCTGTGCTGCCACCCACTCTTTTCCTTTTATTTTTAATAATCTTTTATTTCGCACTTGTCCTATTCACTCCTATGCCGATGATTCCACTCTTCACTTCTCCACCCGCCTTCCCAAAACGTCCCTCACAGCAGTCACTTCATGATTCTCGTAGGACGGCTATGGAACACCTGACCTCTGATCTTTCTGCTATATCTAATCTTCCACACAACTATCCCATTACCTTCAACAACACACAACTCAATCCTTCCTCTTCTCTTAATATTCTTTGCGTTTCCTTTTCTCGTGATCTTTCCTGGAAAGATCACATATACTCTCTTTCTTAAACAGCTTCTCAGAGGTTAGGTGTGCTGTACCGCCTCCGCGGTTTCTTCACCCCCACTCAGTTGCTGTCTCTGTACAGTGGTCTTGTTCACCCCTGTATGGAGTATGCTTCTCATGTGTGGGATGTCTCAACCCACACAGCCGTACTTGACCTGGTGGAATCAAAGGTTTTTCGTCTCATCAATTCCCTGCATCTTACTGATTGTCTATAATCTCCCTCTCTTCGCCGCAATGTTGCCTCACTCTCTCTTTACTATGACTATTATAACGGACATTGCTCTTCTGAACTCTCTAACTGAATGCCTCCTCCTTTAAGGAGAACACGCAGCACCAGACTTTCTGCGCTTTATCATTCTTTTTCTGTCCAACTATGTAACGCAAGGGTTAATCATTATTTTAAATTTTTCATCTATTCAACCTTTGAACTCTAGAACAGTCTTCCTCAATCCATCTTTCCTTCTGTCTATATCTATAACATCCCATCTTTTAAACGCAGTGTCTAGGCATCTTGAAAACCCCGGACCTTGATTTTGCCTCTCTTCTTCTAATGGTGGGGTGGGCGCTTTTGCGGGCATTTGCCCTTGGCCCCTCCTTCCTGCATAAAAAAAGAAAAAGAAAGGAAGTACTCCTGGAAGGACGTTAGGTGGGACACAGGGTATGCTGGAACTCTCGTTCCTCCTGTCACTCTCCTCCTTAGCTAATCTTTTTCCGTGTCTTATGTACCTTGTGAGCAGCCCAGCATGCTCTCAAACACATTTCTCCCTCTATTCTTCGCTACAGATACATACATTTTATACACTACACAATCATTTGAAAATAAAAAAGAATGACATCGTGAGCCTCAGAGACCTTGATTTCGGCTCTCCTACATAGGGGAGGGGACATTTTTGTGGGCGTTGCCCTTGCCCACTCCTTCGTACATAAAAAAAATGACAAGATACAAACTGTAAATTACGATGCGTACATAAAATTATTTCCGAGAACAGACGCAGACACTGTACTATCTGTTTATCGGAAACACATTTATATGATAGTTTTAAGGGCTGCAAACACTTCACTGAAGACTCAAAAATAGCAATGAATGAAAATATGCTTAAACCATTCAAAACCTTAACACTACCGTAAATGTATTAATATTTGAAATTCTTATTTTCCTTTCTAACACGGAATAACAATAGTGATGTTACTTATGCTAAGACGTTCCATGGCAACAAATCAAACGAAAACAGTTCATACGGAGATGTTATTAGATATTATGGAAAAAATACGCGCCGACTTCTAAAGTTGGTGAAGTGATCCGAAAGAATATACTGGATTTAATTCTAACAAATAACCGTGATATGATGAAGGAACACAAACAATTTTTTTTTACCATAACCAAATGTTTACTCGAAATGCAAATGAAGTTGGAAACTAAAACTTTGAACTTTTTCTAGGAGAGTAGAAAAATTATTTGAAGCATTTTAAATATGAATTCAAGGGAAATGGACTGGGCAAATAGAAGTGTAAAATTAAAGGAAATTAAATACGAATTGTTATTTTTAGAGAAACCTTAAGAGGAAACGCTCCAAATGTAAAAAGAAAAAGAAAATCCGTACTTTTACAAAGCATATTGCAAAAAATATAAAAGACCAGTGAACTTGAAAGGAAAATAAGAACACAATTTAGACAACGTAAACGAACAGAAAAAGTATCATAAATGCAGTATAGACCTACAGTAAAGAGACTGAAGTAAGAAAAACGAATCACAATAGAAACTAGTTTAAAACAAACATTCATTCGCAGAATGAGGAAGGACGAAAGTAGTAGAAAACATAAAATAACAATAATACTCTCTGGAGTTGTTTAACTTTCTTCGAACTGGCAGAAGTCACGCGACGAGTAGTAAGTGGCAAAAACGACGATGGGCTAGGAGGTAGTGAGGAAGTAAGGTAGTGCCAGAGTGCTAGTGCCAAGAAGGGGTACAAAATTAAATATAGATAACATAACCTAACCTAACGTTAGGGCGTACCAGTTGAATATAGACTATAATAACCTAATCTGAAAAATAAAAATTTGTGTGTGTGTATATATATATATATATATATGTAAAGAACGACGCTTGTGAGAAGAAACGTCCGCACAAGATGGGGAGAGAGAACGAGCAAATGAAAAATGAGGCACCTCCCAGGAATCGAACCCGGGATCATCCAATTGCCTGTCGGATATGCTAACCACTGCACCAAGGACCCTGATCAGTCATAACTCGTAATTCTCCTACATACGAGCGGAATCAAATGCCCTGAGGGAGCACCTTCTCATGCCGTACATATATACATTTTAACTGCAAACAACACAGTATAATTAATGTAAAGAACGACGCTTGTGTAGAAGAAACGTCCGCACAAGATGGGGAGAGAGAACGTGCAAATGAAAAATGAGGCACCGCCCAGGAATCGAACCCGTTTCTTCTACAAAGCGTCGTTCTTTACATTAATTATACTGTGTGTTGTTTACAGTTAAAATGTATATATGTACGACATGAGAAGGTGCCCCTTCAGAGCATTTGATTCCGCTCGTATGTAGGAGAATTAAGAGTTGTGACTGATCAGTGTCCTTGGTGCAGTGGTTAGCATATCCGACGGCAATTGGATATAGTCGGAATGAGCTCATTTTTTGTTGCAATTACACAGGTCTGCGATGGTTTTGTTGTCCGAAATATTTTATCACTTATACAGTAATTTTTGCACGCTGATTCCGAAAATGATATTCATTTTTCACCATCACGTACAGCTTTTTCACAAAATGTCATATTTCATATTACATATGTAAGTAATTTTCATTAAAATTGCCTCAATTAAATTTTGATTAAAAACTACTGCCTATAAATGCTTCCAGATCAGAAGTGACGTCATAGCGTCTTCTATAACATTTGAGAAACGCACCGCTATTATATAAGTGATTGACAAACCACGAGATGAATCAGTCTGTCTAGTGCGTGCAAGGTTAGAGTTCTTTATTATTCAAAGGTGTGCGGTGACTATATTTCTCTTTTGAAATTTGTTTATTTGTCGCTATGGCAACCAGAGGATGTGTAAATAGCCCAAACATTTTCGTTATATTTGTGGAAAATTTACTGTGAAAAAACAAAGGCGAGACATTACAGACTTCGTCAAGAAAGCATACTATGCGTACTTCGGAATGAAACTTGGAGATCAAGGCAAATCATGGGCTCCATATAAAGTTTGCGGTGTTTGTGTTGAACAACTTAGACTGTGGAGTAAAGGCAAAAAAGATTCTTTACCTTTTGGGATTCCAATGGTCTGGCGTGAGCCTAGAAATCACAGCAATGAATGCTGTTTTTGTTCATGTAACGTGCAAGGCTACAATACTAAAAATAAAAAAGAAATTTCTTTCCAAACTTTCAGTCTGATATAAGACCTGTTGTTCATGGACCTGGTACACCTGTACGTACTAAACCAAATACTCTTCATATAACTTCATCTGATTCGGTGTCTGATGATGATGAAAACGATGATATTGATTGTTTTCAAACCGAAACATCTGGTGAACCTCAATTGTTTACACAAAGTGAGCTTAATGATTTGATAAGAGATTTGTGTCTCCCAAAGGATTCTTCAGAGATTTTGGGATCCAGACTTCGTGCAAAGAACTTGCTTTCTCCCGTGACGTCATTTTACTGGTACAGAAATCGAGAAAAAGAATTCATCCAATATTTTTCTCAAGAAAATTCATTGGTATATTGCAACAATAAGCTAGGCGCTGCAGTCTATGACCCAAATGAATGGAGACTTTTCATTGATTCCTCCAAAAGAAGTCTAAAAGGCGTCCTCCTTCACAACGGTAACTGTGTGCATCCGTTCCTATGGCTCATTCGGTTCACTTGAAGGAAACGTACGAAAATCTTGAGCTTCTTATAGCTAAGGTTAAATACAAAGAACACGGTTGGCTACTTTGTGGAGACTTAAAAGTGATTTGCATGTTGTTAGGTCAACAACCAGGTTATACGAAGTCTCCATGTTTTTTGTGTGAATGGGATAGCCGAGTAAGAACTCAGCACTGGATAAAAAAGGAATGGTCACGCAGAGTCAACCTGACACCTGGTTCTAAAAACATTCAACGTGAAAGTTTGGTTGACACGAAGAAAGTCCTTTTACCTCCGCTTCACATAAAATTGGGCTTGGTGAAGCAATTTGTTAAGGCCTTGGACGAAAATTGAGATTGTTTTAAGTATCTGTGTGATAAATTCCCAAATTCTTTCGGAAGCAAAATTGAAAGAAGGAATTTTTGTTGATCCCCAGATTAGAAAACTGACTTTGGATGAACACTTTGAAAGAACAATGAACAATCTTGAAAAAGAAGCGTGGATTGCTTTTAAGGATGTTATCAGCAAATTTTGGGGGAACGACGTGGACCCAAATTACCAAAACATTGTGAACAACATGCTAAATAAGTTCAAAGAGTTGGGTTGTAATATGAGTTTAAAATTACATTTCTTACATTTACACTTGGATTACTTCCCTGAGAATCTCGGAGCACTCAGCGAAGAACAAGGAGAACGGTTTCACCAAGACATCAAAGAAATGAAGAAGAGATATCAGGGCAGGTGGGACATCAACATGATGGCTGATTACTGCTGGATGTTGAAACTGGATACTCCAGAATTATTACATGAAAGAAAAGGAACAGTGCGTACATTCGAGACTAAAAGGCATAGATCTCACAAGAAAACTCAGGACAAATAAAGATGAATATGTAATTGACGTTAATAGTCTTCTTTCTTTTAAAAATTGTTTGTATTTGTAATTAGTACAACAAAGCGAAATAGGTACCTAATGTAAATTGAAATAAATAATATTTATTTATGTTGTTGTTTTTCCCTTCCAGTTTGCAGAAAATCCTTACGTGATAGAAGAAATGGACACCTCATTCGAAATTAGTGTAGTTGAATTATATAAAATCAGTTATTAGTAAGAAAACAACTCTTACAAAGTTTTCATTCGCAGGCCTGTGTTATCCTTTTATGATTTCAAACAAGGGCAGCCTTGAGGAAGTACAAAAATAAAACTTTTATTTCTTGGACCACCCTCATATATTTCCAGAAAAATATTGACATCCTAAAGGTATCGTATCCGGAAATATTTTTAAATCCGATGCCGACTTCAACAACGAACGAACCGAAGGATAGTTTATGTAAACAGAAGTTGCATTGACATCTGAATGTGTGAAACTTCTCATTCGTGAGTTGTTGAGTATCCTGAAAAATACATAAAAATGTAGAAACAACCGCAAAAAATCTGAGAAGGTGGTTGCTTTGCAAGAACATACTACACAATCAATTCGAAAGATATCTTGTGACCTAAATACAGAATATTAAAATTGGGTGTGTCAATTTTAGGGAGCAAAGTGAAATCTTTAGATTTTTAAAGACTACTAGTGACCAAATGATGCATTTTTATGTGCTAAATCGAAATATGGCTTTAAAATCCAGATTTGACCAATTCTAGCTACTTATATTTGAAGTTAAAGTTTACGAAAAATCAGCAATTTTTGCAAGTATTTTTTTTATTGTATATAACTACATTTTACATACATTACATACAATTAAAGACATTTTGATTGCATTTCAATATTAAAACTTAGAAATATAGATAGGTTTCTTGAACTTTCCCAAGGATGCCATGTCTGCCTTGCTCTTGTTCCTGGACATGAGCTCCCTACTGGTCACCTGACCATTGATGTACGCCTCCCTCCTCTCTTGTGAATAAACATGTTGTGCTGCTTCAGTTGTCATCCTTACACACCTCTCCACTGACTGTGTGTGTGAAGGCCATGCAGGAACTTCCATTGGTCTATCCAGAAACTCCTTGATTGCAGCAGTGGTGAGGGAGCAGGTCAGTGGAGGCTCAGTCACGCCAGAGTTCCAGTCAATAAGCTTCGAGAGTTTCGTGGCATCTGGGTTGATGTCAGGAGTCTTCCTGGGTCTGACACTGCAGTCTCCTACCTGTGTATCCTCATCTCCTTCACCTCTGATTTCCAGTATCCTCTTCACTGCCTCCCTATTCCCCTCCTCCACCTCACTGCACAGCATGGCCTGGAGCACAGCCTCAGAGTATGCAGACCAGGCTGATCTCTTTACTGTAGGCATCACTATTCCTATCACCTCCTTCTTCTGACTTCTGAGCAGCTCCAGCTGGTACAGTACATGCCTGGGACCCTCCACCCAGCTGTGATTTAACTTGATGTTGAACCAGTTTGGCATGTAGACTCCCACTATGAATTTCACAATTATCCTCAGATTCTTCAGGTTCCTACCCTTCAGCCCATATTTGGAAATCCATAATCTGAAGAACCTTAGAGCCGTGATGACCCACTTACTCTGACAGACTGGCCCAATCTCCAGGAGAGCTAGACTCTGAGGTACCTCTCCCGATCTGATGGCAGTGATGATTCTGTAGCCATATGATTGGTCTGTGCTGAGGTCCTTGACTACCTCCTGACTGAGATGGGGTAGAGGAGGACCAACAGTGATCCTCGTGAAGTGTGGGTTGATCTCCAGCTCAGTGGCAGTATCTAACATCTTCCCTAGGGGCCCAGACCACTTGTTGTTGCTCAATGTCTTGCCATCCAGTGCAGTCACCAGGTGTCTGAGACTCAGCTCCCCAGTGTGCAAGTCACAGACAATCCACACCAACTTCCTGCTAAGCATGGCCTCCACATAATGCATTACTTCTCCCTCCCAGCCAGTATTCACATTAGTATTGTCACCTCCTATGGCCAAAAGGGTTTGGTCTGTTCCTCTCTCTCTTAGCCAGTTCACCAGATGATCAGCAATGACCTCAGCATGGCTTCTCTCCTCTGCAGCTTCCTCTAGTACAAAATGCCACAAATATTTCCCACCTGGTTCATTGCACACTGTGTAGTGTTCTTCCTTAATGAGGCCAGAAAGCTGCCTGTCACTGCCCTCAGCTTCCATCATCACTTTGGTGTCATCTCTTTTCCCGTCAAAGAAGATACAGGTGATGCCATTTTCCCTAATCTCTTCATCAAACTTCTTGACCAGTTCCTTAGTCAGTCTCTCCTGATCCCTCCTCACCTTCTTGTGGTCAATCACCAGTGCTGTGTCAAACTCTGTGATAAGACCATCATCAATCCAGGCAGCAGTGGCAATCTCTGCACTCTTTTTCAGCCCAGTGTGATGTCTCAAGCTAGCCAGAGCTGTATTGGTGATATCTTCAGTGTTGTATTTCTTCTTCTTAGCCACAGGCAAGGAAGAAGTTGTCGCAGCCTCTGGTATGAAGTCTTCGTCCTCCCCTCTCCTCCCTGCCTCTTCCAGTATATCTCCAGTCTCCTCCAACTCCATCTCCAGCAGTGACTCCTCCCTCAACTCCTCTTCTTTCTTGGCTGACTCCTCTGCCTTCCTCCTCCTCTTCTCCTCGGCCTTCCTTCTCTGCTCCTGTCTCTGCAGCACTGCTTCCTGTCTCCTGGTCTCATGATGATCAGCTAGACCCATCTGGTGTGCCCCCACACTGCCCACCTTTTCTCTCTGACCTTTAATGAAGGCAAGCTCCTGCACTGGTATCTTCTGCTCGCTCCTGCAGCTGCAGTCAATGTGAACCTCACTGTTGCAGACAGGGTTGCACCGAAGCTCACTGCAGCTCCTGATCACACAGTGACAGGTCAGGATGTCCACCAATTTGTCTAGTTTCATCATGAACCTATCTTTGACCTCTAGCTTCACATTGCCAATGGACACCTTCACTGCTTCATCCCACAGTGCCTTCACTTTAGCCCTGATCCTAACCTCAGTGTTGATTACAGGTCCTGTGAATAGAGCGTTGGCCTTTCTCCACTGAGCCAGTAGCCCTGGAACAATGTCGTTGTTGATCAGGTCATTAAATAGGTAATTCCTCCTGTCTTCCTCACTCATCTCTCTCCTCAACAAACCATACCTCAGCAGATCTCTGGCTGTGGGCAGCTCAGCAGGGGAAAGTTCTCTCCCAGTCCCCACCAAATGACTTAGGTGACAACTTGATTTGCTTCGGGTTCTCATTTCTTTCTGACTCATCCTGTGGACCTGTGAACAAAAGAAATGTCATTGAAATTTGAATAGGCCTACTGATTATGATTACATAAAATTAAGTTAATTGAAATTCTTAATATCTTCCTATAAGCTCAGTTAAAAGGTGGTGTTGTTATAGGTACAAGACTTAATTATTCAAAGTAATGACAATTTCATATATCTATCATATCAAAATATACAGAAAGTTTGGGCCACACATAACATTTCGAATAATTTGAATTACACAATATTTACATTACGAAGTAATCAAAATTGTCAAAAAGGAGGGAAAACAAATGCATTCACAATCAAAACTCCAGCATTTGTGACTATGCGAAACTTAGAAACCATACTGCACACCAAAAATAAACAAAGTTGACCACACATATCAATGGCACATTGATATACGATGCTACAGTCATATTTAGGTTATATTTCAAACCTTTATGGTCAAATATAAGTACGTAAATGGATTTTTTAAACAACACTAAAGATATTTCTAAGTTTGCTAGAAAATATGACATCATTTGAGCATTAGTAGTTTTTGAATTGTTGACTTTACTAAAATTGACACACCCTAATATCAAAATCAGCTGTGCATTGAATCATACAGCAGTACAATTTCCATAACACTTTTGTGAACAGAATGTGTTGGAAAGTGGGGAGAAAGAGGATAACTATCAAAACATTTTAGAATTTGTAAGACATACCCAATGAAGGTATCATATTTCATTCAAAGAGAATTGAAAAGGTGTGAGATGGACATTTAAGAAGAAAGCTTAAGGAACATTGCATGGAGTGCATCTGCCCATATAAAAATCCGTTGTTAACAGCAAAGATGCGTACAAAGAGGTTGCAATGGGCACGAAAGTAGAGAGACTTCACTAAAGACGACTGGTAACAGGTCAGGTGTCGGGAATGTATTTTTTTTTTTTTTTTTGAGGAAAAGTCATGCAAAGTTTGTAGTCCATTTTCAGAAATGTTCCTAAATATTCAAACATTTCGCTGTCACCTTTAAAGAATATAATTATCGTTACCTACTAACTCTGCTGTTATACCCACTTTACGAATTAAAAAATATTACAGCTATGAATATCTTTGCATGTTCACAGGTGTAACGTTCATTATATGGAATGTTGTTTTTGTGTGTTTGTATGATACGTGTTACGATTTCATTTTTTCAGGTTAATTTTAGCAATGAGTCTCATTTTCTGGTTTCCGGAGTTCGAACACCTTTCGTAAGGAAATTGAATGGTCCCAAGAGATCAACTATTCCCTTGTCTTGCACCACGAAACATCCTGAGAAGGCTATGGTTCGGTCCTGCTTTGGAATCCATAGAACAGGAGTTTTTATTTTGTGTGTGTGTGAATGGAATGATTAATAACAAAAAATATATAACAATGTTGAAAGAAAAGTTGTTGCCTCTCGCCAACAACTGGTTTGGACCCAGAAAATGGTTGCTTCAACAATATTTGTCACGAGGCCATAGAGGAAATATTGTTAAAAGTTTTTTGAGGGGAACGGCATTGAAGTAGTAGACCGGCCAGGAAATTCATAAGATCTAAACCCAGTTCAAAATCGTTCGTCAGTTTGGAAGAGATGAATGCAAAATGATAATATTTCAAGTGAGAAAAAGCTTATCAGAGGCCTGCTTGAATACTGGTTGTGATCCGGAAACTACTAACATTTGTAAATCATTGGTGGAGTCGATGCCAAAACGAAATGAAGAGGGTTTAAAAGCAAACGGGGGCTAGACGAAGTAATAAAATAAAAATATTTCCCTGGAATCATTTTATTTTAGTCCTTAAAAAAAATATATACAGGATGGAAAAAAGTCTTTAAAAATTTTATACATACAACTATTTAGTTAACCACATTATACAGAGAAGTGTTCAAATGATGAAACAAATCAAACAAAAAGTCAAAAGAATTTTATTCATACAAATATTTTGTTAAATTGTAATTTAATCTTCAAAGAGTTCTCCATCCGCTATGATGCATTTGTGGATTCTCTTTGTGAAACCCTTCATTGTTCTTCTGAACATATCAAGTAGGATCATTTTCAGTTGTTCATCTATTCTACGGCCAAGGGCATTCACATTTGGATAGATGAAACCAAGAGTGTAGAGTTTGTCACGCAAAGAAGCGCAAAGCCAGAAATCAGGTGGGGTTAAATCAAGTGATCTGGCTGGCCACTCGCTGGGACCTCGACTACCAATTCATCTTTCTTCAGCGTTGGTATCCAGAATCTCATGGCAGCTGTAGAGTAATGTGGCGGCGCGCCATCATATTGATAAAGCCAATTCCTGTCAACGCCATCAGTAAACTGTGGCAAAACTTTGTCTTTCAATACCTAGCAATAGCGTTTTCCATCCGTCGTATCTCTCGATATGTTAAAGGAAACGAGTCCTGAATAACCAATGCACTCCCAAACTGTTAGTGTAGCCGTTTAATGGGTTTACCCAATGGTATTTTGGGATTTTTTTCACCTAGTGGTGAACGTTATGTTTGTTTCATTTACTCGTTAAACCGAAGACACACTCATCTTAAAATTTGATCTTTCGAAGTAAATCTGGATCACTGTTGAACTTTTGTTTTATTGTTTCAGCAAACTGCAACCGTCTATCATAATCATCGTCGAATATGAGCTGAGAGTAAATGGGTTTGTAATCGTGGTTCCCCTGTGATTTCAATATTTTGCCTAATGAAAATTTGGAAATACCCAATTGCTCTGCGACTTTTCTCGTTGAAGTTGTTGGATCAACTTGAAAACTGGCAAGGAAATTTTCTTTGTTGTTATCCCCTGTCGTCGTTAATGGCCTTCCGATTCTTGGACGATCTTTTACCAGGCTCCCTGTTTCCAAAAGTTTGAGCTTCCACTATCGAATAGTGGTTGCATTTGGTAGTGGTTTATTATATTTTTCTTGAAATAAACGCAAACTTTCTTCACAATTATTATAAGAAACAACCCACGATACAAGATACACTTTTTCGTCATTGCTGTATTCCAGCCTTATTGACATGGCGCTGACTGGGGCTAGGGCCTAGGTCGTTCCTGTTCTAGCCTAGGATCATTCCTGGACTTGTATAGATGCTTTGAAAAGTATTGCATACACTTTAGTGATATCATTGGAATTTATTTATTATTAAGAAATTATTTGTATGTATAAATCCTTAAAGACTTTTCTCCCACCCTGTATATAAATAATTAAATATATATACAGAGTGTCCCATAAAGGTGCATACACTCCTTGAAGTTGAATAACTTCCTTATTTATTCACATATTTAATATCAGTAAAGGTCACTGTGAAGCTGAAACATCACTTTGAAGGAGGATAATAAATAAGCATATTAATAAACTAGTTTATTGGCGTAAATGTTCAAAATGTCCACCTCTTGCATTTATGCACTGCTGAGCACGACGTAAAACGGACCTACATACATGTGTACAGGTTTCCGTGAAATATTTTTGCGAGCTTCTTCAATCTCATGTCGTAGCTCTTCACGTGTATTTGGATTTCTTGCGTACACCTCTTGCTTTAATTTACTCCACAGAAAAAATCTAAAGTGGTTAAATCAGGTGATCGGGATGGAGACTCCTTACTTCCTCTTCGTCCAATCCATCTGCCAGGTAAGTAGGCATCGAGATATGCCCTAACATGGTAATGAAGTGGTGCTCCGTCTTGTTGAAAGTACAAATCGTCCTCGCCGTACTGCTGATGGATAGTAGGCATGGCTCATTCACGTAGCATGTCGAGATACACAGGACTGGTGGCTGTTCTATAGAAGAAAAAAAGAGCCAACAAGTCCTCTGAATGACACTCCACACCACGCTCTCACTCCCGGTCGGCTCACTGCCCTTTTCACAGAAATATGTGGCTTCTCGGAAGCCCAGTAAATACTGTTATGCCGATTCAGTGTTCTGTTTAGCTTAAAAGTTGCTTCATCAGACCATGCAATTATGTTAGGAAAGTGCTCATCTTCAAGACAACTGCGTGAGAACCACTCGCAAAATTCAACTCGCCGGTCTGGATCGTTCTCGTTGATGGCGTGCAGTAGTCGCGGCACATATGCCTTAAACTTAGCAGTTTTAAGTATCCTGTGTACACGTGTTTTGCTAGTTGTGGTCTCACGCGAACACTGTCTGACAAATTTTTTCGGCTTATTGGTGATCAGTTAAAGAACATTTTCCTTATTGTCTTCACAAGTCGATATTCGAGGTCTTCCTGAATATTCTTTGCGCACGTCTTGCACAGTGCCATCTCATTCAAATTTGTCACGTAATCTTGAAATACTCAAACGGGTAGGTGGTGTAGTGGCAAATTCACATATCCAATATCTCTATCCCTCGCTAATATTTACGGTTTTGAAATACCACTTCAATATCTGCTTCCATTGTTCGAACGTCAAACTGGATTCCGCCATTTTAAATAGGGTACTGATAGGCTAGGCCTTTTTGTCTATAAACAAAAAGGACCTAGCCTCTCTGTGGCCTATTTCTCCCATAAAATAAAAGTGACGTTTCAGCTCCACAGTGAACTTTAGTGATATCAAACATGTGAATATATAAGGAAATTTTTCAACTTCAAGGAGTGTATACATCTTTATGGGAACTCTGTATATATATATATAATGACACCAGCCAAGGTCACACTTCCCATATGTTTAAAGAGCAAACTATTTTAAAACTAAATGACTTATACAAATTCACTGTTGCTCTCAATATAGTATAAAGTTATCAATAAAAATCGACATACACCACCCCATCAAGTACGCCGTCGTTTAACACCAGACTTCTCAGGGATTTTATACACAAACCTAACTATACAACGGAAACTGCAGAAAATGCACTCACTTTCAAAGGAGCAGATGTATGGAATGCAATTCCTATGCATATCAGACAGGTTTCATCACTAAATGTATCATATTTTGCAAATCACAAGAAAGCACTTCATTATCTCCTACTGATGGATAACTTTAGTACCGCCATTTTTACCATTGTAATGAATTTCCCATTTTATAATCAACTATTTAAACTATGTTGATTTCATTAAGTACTTTTAATTTGGTAGTTTATTCTCTTGTATATTTATTTGTTAAGTCCATTTATTTTCTACTAAATATAAAAAAATCACTTCATTTAAAATAATGTAACATTTTGTAAACTTTATATTGCATTTATTATTACTATTGCTATCATTATTATTATTATTATTATTATTATTTATCACTCTTACTATATATGCTTGCCAGTTTCACTGTTTTTATGTAATAAATAAACTAAATGCCATTAATTTTGCTTAAAAAGCCTCCATGCTTCGAACGTCATATTCAGATTAAAGTACCATGAATATATTAATGTCATCCTCGTTTCAAATATTTAAAATTTGTAAAACTTTCTTACGAATATTCTCTTCTGAATAAAGAATTTTCAATTGAATTTTTTAATATATATATATATATATATATATATATATATAGAGAGAGAGAGAGAGAGAGAGAGAGAGAGTACATATAGGAAAATTCCATTAAATGTAACGTAAAACCAGTGTTTCAATTTCTCTGTCCAGTAATATATACAATGTGTATATACACACACACACACACACACACACACACACACACACATATATATATATATATATATATATATATATATATATATACTGTATACTGTTGAATTTTTAAATAATTTTCGAAAAGGGTAAAACAGTATGAGGCGAACCATAATCAAAGTTGATCATTCGCAACGTAACGTCGACATGATATCGGAGCCGCGAAACCTTTAATTAATTAAATGCATCTAAAAACAAGCAAACAAAATAAGACTGTGACGTTTTCAGAGATGTTCAGTTCCCATTTAAAAGTGAGTTAAAAGCCAACTAAATCTCCTTTAATGGGAAGAGGCACCTTTTCAACACCCGCTGGAAGTATTTCGTTGAAAGAGAAAGGCGCGGAGACGCGTCCTTTCCTCCTCTGCGTTCGGGAAACACACAAAATGGTCAAATTTACGTAGACGCAAAGATTTATTATTAAAATCTTGAAACGTGTCGAACAATCAATAATTTTAAATTTATTTCTGATGAAGGAAAATTGTAATTTCTGAAGTACTTGAAGTACTTCAAATACAATATATTCATGGGGTGTAGTGGTTAGCATCGCTGACTCCAAATCCACCGGCCCCGCGTTCGATTCTCTGAGATGGCAGCTAGCGCTAAGCTGACCCAGCTGTTCGTCCTTCCATACACAAAAATTGGTTGGTAGATAAATGGTACCCTTGATAGCTTCGTGGTTAAGCGAATGGGCTACTGATCGGAAGTCGTAAGATCGAGTCCGGGTGAGGACTTTGTAATTTCTGACTTTTTTGGCGGCTGATCGTGATTCGAATTTTACGTTAAGCTGTAGCTCTGAGGTGGAACAATAAGCTGGCCATCGTCAGAATGAATAATTCGGGCGGAAGCAAAACTTATATATATATATATATACAAAAAATCAGAATGGTCCTCTGAGAAACTTATATGTTAAAAGCAGACCGTGCACAGAACAAGGAACTCTTCTGGGAAATTACATCCACTATAGTTCCAATAAGTAATAATAAATGACAAATACTATAGTTTTTTTCTTTTTCATGATGTTAGCCCGACGTGGGCAACGGGTCACTCGCAAAGAGGTCCCAAAAATATCGCTTCCCTCACCAGCTATCTGCAAAGCAGATAGGATCCAGCTTTGGGACAGGATCTAGGGTTTACAGTTTACACCTAGCCTACTACATTTAGGACATCAATATAAGCAAAAGACTCGTTGCATTCACGTCAGATTGAATACATCAAAGAAAAGGGGTAACTATTGTATTTTTAGCCAAAAAACAAAACTTAAACCTCAACCGGGACATTGAGCGTCCACTTTTCAAGGCACATAACACGTCCGTTTAATATACACAAACTCAGAATGGTCCCCTGAGAAACTTATATGTTAAACACAGACCGTGCTTGGAACAAGGAACTCTTCTGGGAAATTACATCCACTATAGTTCGAATAAGTAATGATAAATGATAAATACTATAGTTTTTTCTTTTTCATGATGTTAGCCGGACGTGGGCAACGGGTCACTCGCAAAGAGGTCCCAAAAATATAGCTTCCTCATTAGCTATCTGCAAAGCAGATAGGATCCTCTTTGCGAGTGACCCGTTCCCCACGTCGGGCTAACATCATGAAAAAGAAAAACTATAGTATTTGTCATTTATTATTACTTATTCAAACTATAGTGGATATAATTTCCCAGAAGAGTTCCTTGTTCTATGCACGGTCTGTGTTTAACATATACAGTATTATTATTATTTTTAATTTATTTACTGTCAGTATATATATATATATATATATATATATATCATACACACAGACCGTGCATGGAACAAGGAACTCTTCTAGAATAATTAAATCCACTATAGTCCGAATAAGTGGATATATAGGTCCATGCACGGTCTGTGTGTGTCATAAAAAACCTCAGGGAACCATTCTGAGTTCATTCCCATATATATATATATATATATATATATATGAAAATTATTTCACGAAAGTAACACGTGAAAAATATTTATGATGAATAAAACCACGAAGGAAAGGAAACACAGAATGGTGCTCAAGCGCTTTCGTCTAATGACATCCTCAGGATCACTGAAGTAAATAAAGAGTTCGAAACTATATATAGGTTACAAAAATATATATATATATATATATATATATATATATATATATATATATATATAATAAATATAGAAATAAAAATTGTGGGAAGAGCATACAAATTTGTAAGGAAAACTACCAATTTTAGCACTTTGCCCTTCTTGTCTAAATCCATTCTGAACGAATTCAACACAAGATCAAATGGATTGTTTACAACCAATTTTATAGATAATGCCTGAATGATATATAGGTCACAAAAAATAAAAAATTAAAAAATAAATTGAAAAATAAAAATTGTAAGAGGAGTATACAAATTTATAAGGGAAACTACCAAAGTTTTAGCAATCTGCCCTTCTTGTCTAAATCCGTTCTGAACGAATTCAAAACAACAGGATCAAGTTGAAAAAGATCTTGGCTCATGTTAAAGTTATTTGCAAGTTGGATAATAGCAGACTCAAGAATATTTCTATTAACAATGTTGCTAGAGTGAAACAAAACTGAAGCATTATTCCAATCAATACAGTGGGATAACTCTGACAAATGGACAAAAAGGGCACTGGACGACTGTCCCGTTCTAACGGAATATTGATGCTGTTTTACACGCGTGTGCGAATCCTTTCCCGTCTGTCCAATGTAAAAGGAATCACATTGTTTACAACCAATTTTATAGATAATGCCTGAATTATTGGTAGGGCTATTTTTTACTATGATATTTTTCACAATATTGTTATATGAAAATACTACATTAATATCCAAAAGTTTAAGTACATTAGCAATGCCTAAAAAGCCCGGGAAAAATGGAAGTACTAAAATATTCTTTGACAAAGTGCGAGTGTTATTATTCACATGATAGAAGGTTCGTTTTGCCTTGTTAAAACTAGATTCCATAAACACAGGTGGGTAGCACAGATCACTTCCAATACCGTTGATTTTTTCCAATTCGGCATCGATGTATTCCGGACTGGCGATCCTAAGAGCGCGGAGAAACATTGAAGAAAATATGGCCTTCTTAATGGGGGTGTCATGTCCTGAGTAAAAGTGTACGTAGGACGAATTGTTTATTTTTTTCCGATAGATAATAAACTTAAAACCTGGGCTTTCCCTATGTACACGCACATCCAAAAACGGGATTGAGTTGTCTTGTTCCACTTCAAAAGTAAACTTAATGGAGGGGACATGATCATTTAACTGAAGGAGGAAGTCATCCAGGTCACGAATCATGGGCCAGATACTCAAAATATCGTCGACGTACCGCAACCATGGGATGCCAACCCCAAGGATTCTCGGAATGTAAGTAATTTCGAAAAACTCTATACAAATATTGGAGAGGAGGGGAGACAAGGGATTGACCAAGGCCATCCCAAAAACCTGTTGATAATACTCGCTATTGAAAGTGAATTTACAGTCTTTGATGCAAAGCTTAATAAGTTCCAAAACGATGTGTGCAAGTAGTGGCAGGTCGTACTTATGTAATTCTCTGGAGAGAAAGTCAAGCATATCGTCAATCGGCACTTTTGTAAACAATGAACAAACGTCAAAACTTATCAATCTATCGTCGTTGGTTTCAGTGCGTATCTTATTAAATTTTTCAGTAAGATCCATGGAATTTTTTACATGTGAATCAGAGATAGTTCCACATTCAGTTAAATGATCAAGTCCCCTCCATTAAGTTTACTTTTGAAATAGAACAAGACAACTGAATTTCGTTTTTGGATGTGCGTGTGCATAGGGAAAGCCCAGGTTTTAAGTTTAATATCTATCGGAAAAAAACAAACAATTTGTCTTACGTACAGTTTTACTCTGGACATGACACCCCCATTAAGAATGGCATATTTTCTTTAATGTTTCTTCGCGCTCTTAGGATCACCAGTCCGGAATACATCGATGCCGAATTGGAAAAAATGAACGGTATTGGAAGTGATCTGTGCTACCCACTTGCGTTTATGGAATCTAGTCTTAACAAGGCAAAACGAACCTTCTATCATGTGAATAATAACACTCGCACTTTCTCAAAGAATATTTTAGTACTTCCATTTTTCCCGGGCTTTTTAGGCATTGCTAATGTACCTAAACTTTTGGATATTAATGCAGTATTTTCATATAACAATATTGTGAAAAATATCAGTAAAAAATAGCTCCTACCAATAATTCAGACATTATCTATAAAATTGGTTGTAAACAATGTGATTCCTTTTACATTGGTCAGACGGGAAAGGATTTGCGCACGCGTGTAAAACAGCATCAATATTCCGTTAGAACGGGACAGTCGTCCAGTACCCTTTTTGTCCATTTGTCAGAGTTATCCCACTGTATTGATTGGAATAATGCTTCAGTGTTGTTTCACTCTAGCAACATTGTTAATAGAAATATTCTTGAGTCTGCTATTATCCAACTTACAAATAACTTTAACATGAGCCAAGGTCTTTTTCAACTTGATCCTGTTGTTTTGAATTCGTTCAGAACGGATTTAGAGAAGAAGGGCAGAGTGTTAAACCTTTGGCAATGCTCCTTTATAAATTTGTATGCTCCTTTTACAATTTTTATTTTTCAATTTATTTTTATATATTTTTTTTTATTTTTTGTGACTTATATATCATTCAGGCATTATCTATAAAATTGGTTGTAAACAATCCATTTGATCTTGTGTTGAATTCGTTCAGAACGGATTTAGAGAAGAAGGGCAAAGTGCTAAAATTGGTAGTTTTCCTTACAAATTTGTATGCTCCTCCCACAATTTTTATTTCTATATTTATTATAAATATATTTTTTTTGTAACCTATATATAGTTTCGAACTCTTTATTTACTTCAGTGTTCCTGAGGATGTCATTAAACGAAAGCGCTTGAGCACTATTCTGTGTTTACTTTCCTTCGTGGCTTTATTCATCACACAATAATATATATATATATATATATATATATATATATATATATATATATATATATATATAAAACAATTAAAATGCCCAATAGTTAAAATAAAACACTAAAAACCGCGAAGCTTTTCAAGAGAGTCTTTCCTCTTCATTCGGGTGGTGGGCAGAAACTAAAATTGAGAATGGAACTTTAAAGGAATATTGTATAAAAAATATTGACATGGCCCTTTAGTGTGGTATGAAGTGTCATGAAAACAGCTCCCGTAGGACTTGCGTGCTAAAATAGATTTTTTTGCTTTATCGGGTTGATTTGGGGTCATACTATCGAAAAATGATGGGGTTCAAATTTTCCGACCCCTCGATCCCCTCTGGAGGTCCCTTTCCGTCCGGGGACCCCCTCGGATTGATGCCGCACCTATCTCCGCTAATAATGAGCCGATTTTCACGATCCTAGGTCGTTTTAAGGGTTTTCAATAACGCTGAGTCGATTTATGGCACTTTCGAAACGATCGGAAGTGGCTATCACCGACTTCCGGTTACGATCGACATCGAAGTCAAGGTCATTATCATGGTAGCGATAAACCTAGTCATATAGTACCTCATCTCGCTCGTATAGTGAAGCAGTACCTGAACAGCTTCCCTCAAGCCTCCAAGTCTTCTGAGCGAAGTGAACACTACCAGCTCTCCGGAGGTGTTGCTCTGAGGTCAAGAGCAAACGCTCTGAAGCTCCGTCACTTCATCGAGTTGCATTGCGCGGGCAATCCATTCACAGTGAAGTTTCCTTTGAAGAGCCTGGTTTCATCAGCTCTTGTACCAGAAAATGCGAAGGACGACCTTCTGTGCTTTGCAGAGAAGGGTCAGAAGTGCTTTCATGAGTTCATTCACCACAGATTGCTGCCCTCATCAACACTCTCGGTTTGGGACTGAATGAAGAAGCTCAAGCTGAAGACCTTCTCGAACTGGATGGAGAAAACTAAAGTCCGCATGGGTGACAAGGTCATCAAGTTGCGTGAGCAGCGTCAACTGCTCGGCAGATTTTTCATCATCCAAGGAAGCCGACCTGAGCTGGTGTCAAAACTAGAGGAGACGATCGGCGAGTATGAGATGTCAGTGGTGCCACGCTCCTTTTGCGCTGTTGATGGATCTTTCTATATCCAGGCGGACAATGCCAGTCTGATGCACGCCGTTGAAGGAGCCAAGCCTCAACCGCTACATCCTGCCCCTCTTCTCGATATAGCGCCGGCGGGTCGTTCATCCTGAGTTCTCATTGTTGACGCCATGGCTGTGCTTCAGAGCATGAAGAAAACACCGATCATGCGGAAGCTTTCTGACCTTCAAGAGGCATTCATCAAGCGCATTGAGCGGATGATGGTTGGCTACAATGAGGGTCGAGTGGTCTTTGACCGTTATCTGGATCTGTCTCTGAAGAACAAGACGCGCCAGAAGAGAGCAGCGACGTCCACGGAATTTAAGATCCATCCAGGAATGAAGCTCACCATGTCTCTCAAGGAGATTCTATCTGCCTCAACGACCAAGAGTAGCCTGATATCTATGTTTGCTCAGGGTTTGCTGGGACACTTCTCCAGTAACAGTACCTTCAAGCTGGTCGTCGTGTACGACACCAAGATCAAAGGCCACGATTTTGAAGAAGATCATTCACACGAAGAGGCTGATATACTGATTCCTCATCAAGTCTTGGCTTCTATAGCTGAGAGTGCTTGGCGAGAATTGTGTGTTTGGTCACCCGACACTGACGTCCTCACGCTTCTCCTCGACCTGGTCTCTCGTGGTCGCCTTGGAGCTCACACTCGTCTCAAGTTTTTAACTGGCAAGGGCACGAAGTACCGAGAAATTGATGTGGTGGAGCGAGTGCGAGTGATTGGACATCACAAATGTCAAGGGCTTATTAGACTCCACAATTTCTCCGGCACTGACTGGGGCGGGAAATTTGTGGGTATCACCAAGAAGACCTGGGTTGGTGCCTACATGAAGCTTCATGAAGACCTTGCCATCATCTGCTTCCGGGAGCTTGGTGAAGGTCCTACCCCGACTGAGCTAGTCAACGGTGAACTGCCACCGCAGGTCAAGGGTTTGGAGCAGTTCGTCTGCCACGTGTACTGCTCGACAGGTCCCACGACCATACCAGCGCTGAGGTGGGAGCTGTTTCGCTCCAAGAACTTGAAGGGAGAGATGTTACCTCCTACTCTCGCTGCCTTACTACCCCATATCAAACGCGCAAATTACATAGCCATGCGCGATAAATCGTACCCTACCAACTGCCCGACTCTTCCTCCTATTGAACAAAATGCCTGGAGTGTAGAGGAAGGACTTTATGTTCCCGTGAGGTGTCTCACCTTCCCCACCCCTCGAGCTGTGACTGAGCTGACCAGATGTGCGTGTAAATCAGGGTGCAAAGAAAGGTGCAGTTGTTCCAAGAACGGTCTTCCTTGCACTTCTCTGTGTAAATGCTATGGCGTTAATTGTACAAATGTGATCAAGAATGATGTACATGAGGATGAGGTTCATGAATAATCCGTCCTGTATTCTTAGTTTCAAGCTATTTAGTTCTCTGAATTGTTTTGTATGTTTTTTTTCCTGATGTATCATCTTGTGAATTTTATGTTAGATTATTAAATATTTGTGTAATTTGAAACTAATATTGTGTTTATACGTCAGTTAGACACACATAGGCCTAAGTCATGTATGAGGTTTTTGAGATTTTAGTACATTCTTGTAAAGATTCTTGTAATACTTGTTCTTCATCAAGGTGAATCGTATTGTGAAACAAATACAATAATGTAGGTGTACATAATGATCGATGTTTTCTGATTTCTTTTTTGATCTCCTGTCATATATATATGTCGCTTCGAAAGTGTCATAAATCGACTCAGCGTTATCGAAAACCCCTAAAACGACCCTAGGATCGTGAAAATCGGTTCATTATTTGCGGAGATAGGTGCGGGGTCAGTCCGAAGGGGTCCCGTGACGGAAAGGGGGGGGTCAAGGGGTCGGAAAATTTGAACCCCATCATTTTCCGATAGTTTAACCCCAAATCAACCCGATAAAGCAAAAAAATCAATTTTAGCACGCAACTCCTACGGGATTGCATTTCATACCACACTACAGTACTTAGATCTTCCAAGAAGTCCGAGAAAGAAAACAATAACCAGTTACCTTTCTTAGACGTTTGTGTCATGCGAAATTTGAATAATAGAGCCATCTTTAAAGTTTACAAGTGGAGTGATTTTGAGTCAGTGTTTTGAGACCGTACAGAATCTGTGACCCGATATTTTTGGAGGAAGATATTTTGTACATTAAGGGCATTTTACAAATACTTCACACTATTAATAAAGCTCACTATGGTGCTTCGAAGAGGTTTTATAATTATAATAAAAAAAATACCTTCTAAAGTTCTAAAGGAAAAATATTCTCAAGTTTCATTTTCCAATCACGGCAGAAATTAATGACCTACCTAAAGAAATAAATGTCGTCAATGAAACTAACGATACGATTAAAAACATAATTCTACTACATATTAATAAATGTTTTAAAACCCCAAATGCAGTAGTTTATGCAATTCCTTGTAATGACTGTCCTAAAAAATGTATTCGAGAAAGTACTGACATTCAGAGGCGGATTTACCCACTTTGTGCGGACAGCTGACGTTGACAATCCAGTATTTAATCATGTTCAGTCTGCACATAATATTAACTAGTACAGGGTGTCCCGTAAGTCTGGACCCATAGGGAAAACTAATAAAATTACAAAATAGTCCAAAAATTTATTACATAATCTGTTCAAAGTGTCCGCCGTTGTGTCGCACACATAGTTGAAGACGCAATCTCCACTGCGACAGCACTTTCTGAATCACAGTCGCAGAAATTTCTTGACACGCCTCCACAATGCGTGCTTTAAGGTGGAAAATGTTCTGAAGTTTGACCTCGTACACTTTGGCTTTCAAGTGGCCCCATAAATAAAAATCATAATAAAAAATAATAAAAAAATAATAATAATAAAATAATAATAATAACATAATAAAAAAATATATTATAAATCCCTATGGGTCCAGACTTACGGGACACCCTGTATAATAATCGCAAAGTCCTTGCTAATATTAATGACAAAGATAATAGAAAAATAGTGGAGTCCTTTTTTACTAAAAACAGTGATAATTTTAATGGTAATGAAGTATCGGAGCAATCCAAGAATAAGCACCCCAAATCAATTTGGGGTCGAACGAGGGTGCTTATTCTTGGATTGCTCTAAAATCCATCAAATAAAACGTTAAAACTAACGAAAATATTATGGCTTAATCTAACCAATCGTCAATTTAATATATATATATATATATTAATACATACAGTGAACACACACACACACACATACATATATATATATATATATATCGTAAAGAACGACGCTTGTATAGGAGATATTCCGCGCAAGACGAGAGAGAAAACGGAACAAATGAAAAAATGAAGTAACCACCTGGGAATCGAACCCGGGATCTTCCGATTGCCGGTCAGACGCGATACCATTACACCATGGACTTCACTCTTCCAAATGCCGTAATTCTTCTACATACTCGCAGAAACCAATGCCCCAAGGGGGCACCTCCCGCATGCCGTAACATTATATACATTCAACTGCAAAGAACACGCAGTATAAATAACGTAAAGAACGACGCTTGTATAGGAGATATTCCGCGCAAGACGAGAGAGAAAACGGAACAAATGAAAAAATGAAGTAACCACCTGGGAATCGAACCCGGGATCTTCCGATTGCCGGTCAGACGCGATACCATTACACCATGGACTTCACTCTTCCAAATGCCGTAATTCTTCTACATACTCGCAGAAACCAATGCCCCAAGGGGGCACCTCCCGCATGCCGTAACATTATATACATTCAACTGCAAAGAACACGCAGTATAAATAACGTAAAGAACGACGCTTGTATAGGAGATATTCCGCGCAAGACGAGAGAGAAAACGGAACAAATGAAAAAATGAAGTAACCACCTGGGAATCGAACCCGGGATCTTCCGATTGCCGGTCAGACGCGATACCATTACACCATGGACTTCACTCTTCCAAATGCCGTAATTCTTCTACATACTCGCAGAAACCAATGCCCCAAGGGGGCACCTCCCGCATGCCGTAACATTATATACATTCAACTGCGTGTTCTTTGCAGTTGAATGTATATATATATATATATATATATATATATATATATATTATATATAATATATAGTATATACTTACGATTGGTTAGGTTAAGTCGTAATATTTTCGTTAGTTTTAACGTTTTATTTGATTAGGTATACAATTTATGTGGCAGGATAGATTCATAAACGATGCTTTGAAAGGATTTGTGAGCAAATCG
The DNA here is from genome assembly GCA_023014485.1 of Bathynomus jamesi. Lineage (NCBI taxonomy): Eukaryota > Metazoa > Arthropoda > Malacostraca > Isopoda > Cirolanidae > Bathynomus > Bathynomus jamesi. The sequence goes on from JAJOZX010000688.1 coordinate 76,453, forward strand.
CCACACAATATACTTTGTAATTATGTTTTTCTAATTATTTTTTATTTCAATATTCCTAATTCTAATTATGTTGTTCTAATTTTTTTTTTATTTCAATATCCTTTTTAAACATTAAGTTATTGTTTGCAATATTCCAATATTCAATCTTATTTCAGTATTTTTACTTTAATTATGTTGTTCTAATTTTTTTTTATTACAATATCCTTCGTAAACATTAAAATATTTTTTCTTAATTTTATATGTTAAAATCCTTTAATTTGGATTGAGGTCGAACTGGGGTGCTGTTTCTCGCATTGGGGTCTAACTGGGGTGCTTTTTCTTGGATTGGGGAGTTTGGGGTGCTTATTCTTGGATTGCTCCGGAGTATCTTTTGACTTAGACGATTTTACGTTTAATATTTTAACATTTGTTCTTTAGCTGAAGGGTAACAACCAGCCACCTCAATTTGTTGGTTGTCTTTTTTAAAATGTTATCGTCTTTATAGTTATTTCATTGAGTTTTAATTTGACCAGTGACCACTTCAGTTATTCAGTTTTCTTTCCGAAATGAAAAAAAGGCCTATTATATGGGCTGAAAACGTTATTCGGATCTTATTTTGTATCTTCTTTGCGTGTTGTAATTATTATTATACATAAATACATACATACATACATACATACATACATACACACACACATACATACACTTAGGTTGTCGTGTTTTATTCCGAATTGAAAAAGAGCCCATTATATGGGATGAAAACTTTATTCGGATCTTATTTTATATTTTTTGGGGGGGTTTTAATTTTATATATATATATATATATATATATATATATATATATAATATTATATATATATATATATATATATATATATATATGTACGGTCTTAATTTACCTAGTTCTGAGAACAGATCGATTTCATCATTCCAAAGGCTGTATTGGTCGCGGGTCATCTTGATTGATCTTGGATATAAACGTCGGACCGTCCCTGACTTGAAATTGACCTCGGGACTCACAGTCAGGCGATGCTTAGCAAGACGGAACGAGGACACGTGTGAACCGTCGGGCAGAGACGCTGTTATCTGCGGAAAAAAGTTGGAAGAGAAGTCAGTGGAGAAGTGAAGAGGTGTTTCGTGTCGAAATTTCATTCGAATCTACCGGTTTCATTTTTTTAATCGTGGATTCTTTAATGCAGTAGTATGCATGCATAGAAGTTGACATTTGCCATGATAACTAGACGAAAGTGGGGGAAGAGGGGAAAAGAGCAAAAAAGCAAAATATTAAGCACAGCTGTGTAACAAGGAATGATAAATGCAAACAAAAGTTTGACTGTGTAAATACGAGTATAAAGCAAATTTAGTAAAAGAAAATTAAATATAAAAATTTAAAAAATATATATACATACTGTGTATATATATATATATATATATATATATGATGCAAAATGTTGGAGAATTGTGAGGGAATGGGGGATTCATAAAGAAAAATTAAATATAAATTAATACATACAGTATATATATACACACGAGGGCCACTCAATATATTTTGCCCCACCTTTTTTTTTCTTTCCAAGTTTCCTTGTAAGTTCCAGAAATTTTGTACACAAGTAGTTACCTTTTTTACAAGTTGTTATTTTTCCACATAGTCTCCATCCTTTTCTACAGCTTTCCTCCACCTCGAAACAAAGGCCTTTATTCCTTGCTGGTAAAAGTCCGCTGGGTTCCGCTGGAGCCACCTCTTAACCTCCTCAACAACCTCATCGTCGCTCTGAAACTTTCTTCCACGAATAGCATCCTTCGTTGGCCCAGACAAATGGAAGTCTGAAGGTGCCAGATCTGGACTGTATGGAGGGTGGGGTAACGCAGTCAAGCGCATTTTTGTGATGGCCTCTCTTGTTTGCAAACTGTTGTGTGGTCTTGCGTTATCGTGCAAAAGAAGGACGTCTTCCAGTTTTCTCTCCGGTCGAACTCGCTTTATATATCTCTGGAGTCTCTGTAGGGCAGCAATATATGCCTCTGAGTTGATTGTTTGTTCTTTCTTCATAATGTCCACCAGAATCGCCCCTTTCATGTCCCAGAAGATGGTGGCCATAACCTTTCCTGCAGAGGGAGCCATTTTGAACTTTTTCTTGGGTGCGGAATCTGCGTAATACCACTCCATGGATTGGCGTTTTGTTTCAGGTTCAAAGTGGTGTACCCAAGTCTCATCCCCAGTTACAATTCGTGAAAGGAAGTCATCCTCTTCTGTCTCGTATCGAACCAACAACTCAGAAGCAATTTCTTTTCTTTGGGTTTTGTGATCTTCAGTAAGTTGGTGAGGAAAAAACCTTGAACACACTTTTGAGTATCCCAGTTGCTGAATTTTCGTATTCACACTTCCTTCACTAATTCCTAGCTCCAGTGACAGCTCCTTGTATGTGACGCGCCGATTTGATCGAATGATGCTGTTAGCACATTGAACAGTGTGAGATGTCACAGCCAATGCCGGGCGACCGCTGCGTGGCTCACATCGAGGCTGGCTCTCCCTCTCTCCGATGATCTCACACGTTTAGACCAGCGTCCAACTGTGCTTCGATCAACAACAGCATCTCCGTAAACGCTTTGTAGACGTTTGTGAATATTTCCAACTGTTTCCTTCTCTGCGGTTAAGAACTCGATAACAGCTCTATTTACCAAGCACATCAGTGTCAGACGATATTTTCGAAACTGCGTTAACCATCAGTTTTATACAAGGGCGTTTCAAAGCGGTTTTATACAAGGAGAGGAGGTTCAAACTGGAAAAATCCGGTTATGTGAAGCGCAGAAAGTTCAAACTTACGGCCCAAAAGACATTTCAGCCCCATGGCCTATTATTTACCTAAGAAAAAAGGGTGGGGCAAAATATATTGAGTGCCCCTAGTAGAGTTATATGATGGTGTGGAGTGACGAGGAAGAGAGGGGAAGGGAGTTATAAGTAAAAAAGTAAAAATAAATTAAAATATATACATATTACATAGGTATATAGTGTGGGGAAATGGGCAGTGGTAAGATAAAGGGCTGGTGATAAAGGAATAAATGAAAATGAATAATATCAATACCATATAATTAAGCATACGTGTGTCTGACGTCATACTGCGAATTTTAGTAGACACCATTATAAAATAATAATAATAAAATAAATAAATAAAAATAAATAAATATACATGTGTACGATGTCACAGTATGAATTTTGGCGGACCCCGCACTTTAGCGGACACCATTATGGAAATTAGAAGTAATAAATAAATAATAAATATATATATATATATATATATATATATATATATATATCACCAAATCCCACAAATGAGGCGGGATGCTGCATTGGGGTCGACCGCAGGTCGATCCTCAACCTTCGTTCAAACCCCCATAAAGTAATATAAATTGACATGGGGGATAGGGGTAACGAGGAAAGTGATAAGGTGATTGATTGTTTGATTGAAGATGATTATTTTGTCAGTAATATAAATGTATTTGTGCTAAAGTTAAAAGCTTTTGGACCAATATTTTTATAAATTGTGAAGATTAAGTGAATGTGGGTCTGATGAGTGTCTGTACGGAAGACTGTAGATTAGCCCTGTGTAAATATTTCTTTTGTTTTAGTGTGGTGGAATTTTGGAATGACTTACCATCTGCTGTGGTGATACTTTTAAGATACTTTTAAGAAAGAATTTTATGAATTTTTATCACAGAGGAAACTTTTAAACTGTAGAGATGTTTAACTGGTAGTGACAATCTAATGAATATTGATAAGTGGAAGTACCAGGTTGGTTCAATTTTGGTCAGCTAATTGTGGGAAAAGTTTGGATGTGGGCACCATATAGAACTATTTGGAATTACACACACACACACACACACACACACACACACACACTCACACAAATCCGTTGTGATGAAGTAGAGAAATATCTGAAATTATTAAAAACAAGAAAAATAGCATTCAAAGAGTTTACGAACAGTACTATCAAATAAGTTTTAGAAAATTACAGCCAATCAGGAAATAAGTTAAATAGTTTGATTAGGAAGGGAATCGTAGTAGGAATAGTAAAATGAGTCTAGAAAGAAATAGAGATAAGAATTCTAATAATTTAAAGTTTTTATAAATACAATAATAAGAAGTATGAAAGGCGTGACCCAGCAGAATATGATGATAGGGTAAGTGGAACTGATGAAAACACTGTTGACCATTTTTACTGAAGCGAGAATAGGTAATTAGACTATCTAAATTTGCAGATGATACAAAAGTAATTGTTCAAGTTGTATATACGAATATATATATATATATAAAGGGTGTCAGGAAATGATTGCCCCCCTGTACAGAAGAAACTGAAAGGAATAGAAAAAAACAGACAAAACCACGCGAAAGAGCGTTTAATTTTGAATAAAAAACACTTGTTTTAATATCGGGTGTTGCCCCCATTTGCAGCTCTGACGGCCATTAATCGACGGGGGTATGATCCCAGAAGTGTCTCAAAGAGATCGGTATCATGACTCATTTCTTCAAGGACTTCGTTGATCTTTGCAGTCATAATTTCTGTTGAATACCGATTCTGAATGGGTTGTTCCAGCATTAAGGACTCCACCCGATCCTTCATGATGGATCCGACATGTTCACAGACATTAAGATCGGGAGAATTGCCAGGCCATTCATTATTTCCGAAAAAATCAATGTTATTGTCCTTAAGCAGTTGTTGAGTCGCAAGTGCTTTCATACAGGGGGCTTTGTCGTGAAGAAAGGTTGCCTGTTCAACATCCAAAACACACTCGGGGTCTTTCAAAAACGGAATTACATGTTGGGCTAAAATTACATTTCGAAAATAAGGCCCATCCCAACTGGTTCCTCTTGGTTTGATAACCCAGATGAGCTTCCGAATAGAGAACATAATGAAAACACCCACACATGCTGGATTTTTTACTATTTCTCGATACTTCTGGTCGTCTGGGACTTCATCAGGAGTTGTTGCCCAAACCCGATCATTCTGAAAATTTGGTTTTCTGGAGACATAAACGAAGAATTCATCGCTGACAACCAAGTGAAGGAAATCGTCTTCCGTCCATTCCTCAAGATAATCACAAAACCATAGCCGATCTTCAATATTAAGATCACTCTTCCGTGGCTTAGCTATTTCATGCCAAGCACTCAAGCCTTGGCGAACTCGAAATTGATGCACAAGTTGCCGATTGACTATCTTACCACGACGGATAAGTATCTCTTTCGCTACCTCAGAGCAGCTCTTCTTTCGGCGCCGTGATGCAGCAAGCACAATGTCTTTCGATTCTTGAGATAATTTCTCCGGTCTTCCTCCTCGAAATTCTGCTTCACAATCTTCAGGATTCTTATTCCAATTCCTTTTGACAAAGTCTTCTGATCTTTTTAATCTCTCAGCCACCCAGTGTCGAGTTATGAAAGTTGCACCAGCTTCCTTTGCTTCACGAAATGTGACAGCTCGAATGCGGTCAAAAACTCGCTTTTTCTCTGAATCGTTCAAAATAGATGATGCCATGGTTTCTGTAGGGAAAAAAATGGTAAGAATTAAAATCACAGGAATAGAATATAATGGTTTTTATTCAGATTTTAACGCTCTTTCAAGTGGTCTCGCCGGTTTTTATCTATCTCTTCTAGTTTTTGCTCTACAGGGGGGGGGCAATCATTTCCTGACACCCCGTTCATGTTCCGTGTGTTGGTCTCTCTTCATACGAAGGTCAAGCTGGTGGCCCCGCCTCTAGACCTGGCTTGGTGGACGAGCGAATTGGTTTCTTGCGCTCTTCACCGCACATAGCCAGGTACACCCGGCTCATCTAGTACCATCCTGTGCTAAGCATCTATTCTTCTCCTGAAAACTGCAACTTTGACCCCTGTAACGTTTCTAAGGTCCTTTGGAAGCTGGTTAAAAAGGCTTGGTCCCCTGACAACCAAACTATTTTCCTTCAGTGTTGAAGAGATCCCTTGTCGGGCCTTTAATTTGGGAACACTACACAGTCTTCCTTTTCTATTTTCTAGCGTTCATTGAATGGTAATTCGGTCTAGTTTGAAGTTTGGTACCAGTTCTTCGATCATTTCCCATATGTAGATTATGGTGTACCTCTCTCTTCTTCTTTCCAGGGAGTACAGTTTACGTAATCTTTAACAGTAGTTGCGTTCTTTGCAGCCATCAATCTTGGCTGTGAAATGTCTCTGAGTTTCTTCTAATTTATTAGTTTCTTCCTTTTTGTATGGGGACGTCAAGACTGAGCAGTATTCAAGTTTTGGTATAATCAGTGTTATTATCAGAGGAATCATTACTGTCTTGTCCCTTCTTTTAAAAGTTCTTAGTACCTTACCGCGACTCTTTTTGCTTTGCTTATTGCTATCTGCTTTTGTGTTTCGAATTTCGCATCATCGGTCATTTTACCCCCAGATCGATCGCTTTCGTGCTTCTCTTTTCCTGTCTATCTGGAGCATAATATGCAATTTAAGTTCATCATTTCTACCATATCTCAAGCGCTGAAATTTCTCGGTGTTAAATATTATGTTTTTGTCTTCTGACCATTTGTATATTTTTTTCGTGTCCCTCTGCAAGGCCTCCACTTCATTTGTATCGCTGATTTTTCTGCTGATCTTTGTATCGTCTGCAAAGGATGTTACTATACTGTTGCTGTTTACTCCACTGTCTATGTCTGTTAGCATGATAATGAACAGGAGTGGGGCCAGTACTGTTCCTTGTGGTACTGAGCTACGTACTTCCGATTCTGATGATGATACACTTTGAATTTTGACGACATGTAGACGTTCTCTGAGGAAGTTATAGATCCATTTTCCCACTTTGCCTGTTATTCCCATATATTCCATTTTATTTGCTATTATACCATGATCACATTTGTTGAAAGCGTTAGCAAAATCCGTGTATATGACATCGTAGTTGTCATTGCCTTCCAGTGCATCTAGGATATTGTTATAGTGCTCTATAAGTTGTGCTAGGCATGATCTTTCTGATCGGAATCCGTGCTGATTTTCGTTGAATCTTTCCAGTGTCTCCAAGAAATCAAAGATTTTCTCTCTAACTATTCTTTCAAATACTTTGGTGAGGTGGGATATCTATAGTTCTTTGCTTGCGATCTATCTCCTCCCATATATATAGGGACAATATTTGTCCTTTTCAAGATGCTCGATATTTCCCCATTGTCTAGAGATCTCCATATCCAGTATAAGGGTGTAGCTCTTTCATTTTTACAGTTTTTAATCAATAATGCGTTCCAATTGTCCAGACCTGCAGGTGAATGTGGTTTCTTTTGTCCTGTAGCTGTCGCTACATCTTCTGGGTTAAATCAAAGTCTATTATACACTCTCCTTGCAATTTCTCTTCAACGAATGTATCTATGTCAGGTATCATTTTGTCACTTTTTGGGGTATCGCTTTGTCACTTTTTGGGGTACTGAAGACCGATTCATACTGGGCTTTCAATGTTTCAGCTATTTCTTTTAGATCGTCCGTCAGTTCATTATTTCTTTTCCTTAAGGGTCAGAGTGGCGCGCGTTTTTGTTTTCCTTTTCGCATAGCTATAGAAGTATGTTGGATTTTTCCTTTATTGCTTTATTGCTGTATGACCCTTAATCAGGGTTTGTATTTCCCTATCGATACCCTCCATTTTTTCTTGTATTACTTCCCTGGCATTGTTATCTTCGCAGAAAGCTAACTTCGCCTCCACCCTCTTTCTTTTGCAGAATATTCTTCTCTTTTGCCTCTCTCTAGCCAGTTCTTTCCTTTCGGCTGTGATTTCGGAGAGTATTTTTCTAAAATTCTCAGCGTCTTTTCTTCCAAGGTTGTTTGCATTTCTTCAGTTGTTTTATTCTCTAAAACTGTTCTCCACTCTATTTGGGCCATGTGTGATCTGATTGCTTCCCAATTTATAGTCTTGGAGTTTAAGTTAAAAGCCCCCAAATTTGCTTCTTTCTTCAATATGTGTATTCTCTTTTAACGTTGTCGCCATATTTGTTGATATCTCGATTAAGTTGTGGTCTGAGATAATGGTTGGGGTTATTTTTGTATCAGCAATCAAGTTCGTGTTATTCGTGAATACCAGATGTAGGTAGTTATTTTTTTCTGGTATTTTTTGTTATTTCCTGTCTCAGCATAAACTCGTTTGTAGGAGCCATCAACATTTCTACTTGCTCCTGGTCTTCGCTTGTGCTCCCCTTGTCCTGGTATATATATATATATATCATACACCCCTTGGGTTTTATTTGAATGAATTCTCCAAGACGGTATGATAAGGTACTCCTGGATCGGAAGGACCGGCTCAATGTCTCATCCCAACGTTACCGCAGAGTACGCTGAATGATTTTCGTTTAAGCGTTCTGTAGGTTCCGGTCAAAGAAACTCGTCGGCAGTTATTCTTTTAACCAAGTTAATTGTCAATCAAATATAATGAATCAAATATGTCTACAAAAAGTTAATGAGTTGAATTCTTCACAAAAATGTTAAGTAGAATAACCGTTTAAAGAATCAAATAATAGTTCTTAACTTCTATTTCTAAGATAATAAAAATATAAGTTAATTATTATTCGAGTTTACTATCTATCCTACAGTCAAACTCCAAGCCCGAATTTCCTTATACACAACCTTAAAACCGATACCAAATTTAACCTATCAAGCTGAATTTCCCGTACAGCCCGGCGATCCCTCTAAGACGTAGTCCAGTCTCGATCTGATCTTCCAAGCTTTGGGTTCCTCCTTATATACTGGAGGACCGTCAGTTAATCGTGCGTCAGGGGCATGGGAAGGTTCGCGTGAGACATCGGAGCGAGCAAGGTTCTCAAGGTTAAGCCCGAAGGGTTATCCGGTGTCTCAATCAGAGGCCAACAGCGTGGGAAACTTGTTGATAGGCGCGATGGATGGGCGCTCGTTGTCGGGCGCTTCTTCATTGGAGCGTACCCGTTAGTCTTGGGCCACAGTCATCATTGCTCTTAGTAACGATTCGTAATTTTAGACAGGATTGTCTTACTGGAATCAAGATTGATGAAGGGATGACGCCAGACTGTATCGATTCCCGAAAGCGCTACCTTTTCTGAGACAACCCGCCATGTATAACAGATTCGTCTATTATTTGAAAAAACAAAAATGATAAAAAAAAAGTTACTGGGTCCGTCTCGGAAGATTGTGTTTGAAAAAATCAATAAAAATTTACAAAGACCACGGCATTGCCGCCGCCATTTTTAGACAGAGATCATGTTAAAACGTAGAAGGACTAATTAATTATTTATCACTGTACAACAGTGAAAAAAAACGGAAATGAGATCGTCATTTTTATGGCTAATTATGTGCGTAGATTGCGAAAATAACACTCATTTATTTGTCTCACCCACCGATTTTATGAAAATGACCCTATTTCATTGTATCATTTTGAGAACCACTGGTTCTCTGAACGCATCTTTTACATATTGTTCAGTCATGCATATGCTGTGGTGGTGGTGGTGTTCAGCTCTGTGTTTCCACTTTGATTTTATGAAAAATTTCTTTCATTAATCATTTAAAACAAAATTGTCAGCCATATTTTATCATAAATCGGTGCTATAAGTGAGTATTATTGAATAACAGCTATCAAATTATGTATATTTCACCGACAACGTCTATATTGTGTGAAATTGCAAATTGATCTATCATTTTCTTATTTTACAGGTTTTTATTGATGTTATGCTACAATGCCGAGAGAGTGCAAAAATTCGCCAGACAGTTTTTGTTATATTTGTGGGACATTAACGTTAAAACACTATAAAAGGAAGTTGACTTCTCATGTGAAAAAGCTTTATGAATTATACATCGCATGCAAAGTTGGTGATCAGGACAAGCTCGTTATCTGCATGGTTCAAAGGCACCGGTCCTGTTCTGGGATTCGGTGTCCCAATGGTATGGAGAGAGCCGCTGGACCATTCAACTGATTGCTATTTCTGCTTAACGAACATCACAGGTTTGAATCTTTTATTTTTCTGAATATACGTCAAATTTGGTGTTTTTAGCAAATTTTAGCATATCCTGCTCTGCATAATGTATTACACAATTATGTTCTCTTAAGTAGTCAACAATGTCTATTGTCTCACATTACAGGATGCAACAGAAAAGGGAAAAAGGCTATAGTCTACCCAAATCTTCGTTCTGCTTTGCGTCTTGTGGAACATTCTATAGATACACCCATCCCTCGTCCGCCAGTTGAAATGCCGACCGATAACACAGACTCTGACAAATCGGAATCAGACGGCGAATGCTATGAAGCTCAAGTCGAGTCCAAGAAAGAACATCTCATCACGCAGCCTGAACTCAATAATTTGGTCCGTGATTTAATACTTACTAAGCAACAAAGTGAACTGCTGGCCTCACGTCTACAAGAATGGAATCTGCTGGCGGAAGACGTACAAATTACAGCATTCCGAAAGCGCTCCTTGGATTTGCAGGAATATTTCACAATGAAGAACAATCTTTGTTATTGCATTGATATACATGGTCTGTTCGATGCTCTGGGTTTGTGCTATGAACCAAATGAGTGGAGACTGTTCATTGATGCATCTCTGTACAGTGTTAAGGGTGTACTGCTACACAATGGGAACACAATGCCTTCTGGTCCGATCGCTCATTCAGTCGTCTTGAGAAAAACGTATGACAATGTTGCTTTTATTCTGGACTGTATAAAATACAATGAACATGAATGGCTTATCTGCGCAGATTTGAAGGTTGTGGCTATTCTCAAGGGATTGCAAACTGGCTATACGAAATACATGTGTTTCCTATGCAAGTGGGATAGCCGAGCAAGGTCTGAACACTACACACGCTCAGTATGGCCGCCGCGAACCAATTCCTCACCTGGATCTCACAATGTTATTCACGAACCACTAGTACGAAAGGAAAAGGTTATCTTGCCGCCACTTCACATAAAACTAGGGCTGATGAAACAATTTGCAAAGGCGTTGAAACAGGATAAGCCTGCCTTCAAATATCTAAAGGAAAAATTCCCAAAAATAAGTGATGCCAAGATTAAAGAAGGCATATTCGTCGGCCCTCAAATTCGCCAACTCATGCTAGACGAACACTTTGAAGCGGCGATGGATGAGGTTGAGTTGGCAGCCTGGCGTGCATTCAAAAACGTGTGCAGCGGTCTACTAGGAAAGACTAATACGACAACTATGCTATACTTCTGGATCAACTTATCAACTCATACCAACGTCTCGGATGTAAGATGTCATTGAAAATTCATTTTTTGCATTCACATCTCTCATTCTTTCCGGAAAACGCATCTGCTCTTAGCGACGAACATGGAGAGAGATTCCATCAGGATATAGCCACAATGGAGAGCCGATACAAAGGGAAGTGGAGTCCTGCTATGCTGGCCGATTCCTGCTGGAATTTAAAGCGTGACCAACCAGAAGCATCACACAAACGCCAGCATAAATACAAATAATGAGTTGAAAACAGTATAATACGAGAGTTTTATGTTAATTTTGTGCATATATGTTGAAGTATAGCAATATTTAAACTTTTCCATATAATAAAGCCTATCTGTTTATCAACATATTCTTATTTTTTGGTATGAAGATTTTAAGCAGTCATTACAAAAAAAAGTGACGTGATAGAAAAACACTATTTTCAGATTTGGAATCAGCACACTCGAAATATTAAGAATGACCGAATGTTATTCTCGTTTTTTCTGAACCGAAAATTTGTTGTACAGTGAATTATTGGAGTAAGCTCCAAAATTTTATAAAGACCTTTTGAGCGTCACTACGGAATCATGGGGGCAGATTTTATTTCGTTTATTTCTCTTTAAATTTTGATTGCACGTATATTTTTCATTGTGGAGTTAACTCCACGATGAAATTTTGCTATTTTGGATGGGAAAGATACCCATTGGGGGAAACTGCATTATAAATGCAACCGAAAACAATCTACACTTGTAAGGATACTTATTTAATATGATCTCTGTTTACAACGGAAATGACGTCGTGCGAGGCATTACTGCCGTCACACCATCTGTTCAACGTGAATATCTTCGAGTAAGTGACATGTGCAGTAGAGCATATCATACTTTTCCGAGTCCGAATTTCACTCTGGCTAATATGAATTTTTATATAAAATTTAATTCTAAGAGGGGTTTCTTTTCTGCAACTTTTCCCAAAAATCGCGTTATCATGTTCAAAATTGCAGTTTTCTGTTCTATGTTGAAATACCGAATATTCAATTGAACACAACCTCATATTTTTAACCCTTTGTCGTAATTTGTTGCCATTTAGACACATTAACTTTGCTTAACTCTTCCACAGGTTTAATACATACATACATAAGAAGAAAAATCTACTCCATTTGAATCTTTGTAACCATTTGGACGCAGAAGGCGAAATTCAATATTCTCTCAAATGATGGCTCTGAGCAATTACGCCAGTTATAATTGTGAAGTAGAAGTGAGTGGACGCCATTTTTTTCGGTAAGTGTTTTTTGTAATTTTCCTAAGTTTAATCACCATTATTAGATTTGTTTTGACTATAATTTCATTCTAGAAGTATTAAGGAAGGCCCCTGTTTACTTTGTTTAAGTAATATTTTTAATAACTGTGAAGAAAAGACTTTATTCAAAGTTCGTTTCGAAATGGACACAAAGTTTTCATAGGGTAATTTCTGTCTATAATAACACGTGTGTCTAATTGGATACATATATATAGAGAGAGAGAGGGAGAGAGTACTAACTACCACCCACTAATTACCTTATTAGACCTTTGTTGACAAATGGACACATAAATTATTTCATTTAGAAATGTTCTTACAAAAAAAAGATTGATAAAAATACTTATATATATACCTCCTATGCATATTTCAAGTAAAAAAATGAACCTACGCTAAAATTAAATGGTACTGAATGATAAAGGGTTGAGCTTATGTTACACCATTATTACGAATTTTAAATTAAATTTGCAATGCCAAATTCAGTTTTCTATTACCAAAATAAATATTCATTACCAAATTTAGGTTAATTTGGTAATTAAAAATGCCGGTTGGCAACCCTGATTATAGCCAAAAATTATATTCCTTGCCTATATTTACGGCGAAAGAACACTAAACATACTGATATGAATTTGTTACAGATTGGACAAGAGCGAGAATAAGCACCGACTAGACGTGATGGTCGAATCTGCCCCCAAAACCAGGAAAGTGTCAGGTTCAAAGCTCTCGGATGTTGTGGGCCCGGGGAAGGAGTTCATTCCCAGCGAGGTGCCGACTTGAAGAGCCGTTCTTCAGAGAGGGATTCGTCTGCAGGAGGAAAAGTTCCTCTTTCATGACATCCAAAGGTCTAAATACCCTATCCGAGAGATGACTGACGAGCTGGCTTCACTCGTGATGACTCAGTGGAGGAAGTCGAATGTAAAGTTCTCCCCGCCTGTGACAATCACGGAAAAATCGCTCTCATATAAGATCTTGTTGAAATGGAAGGAGATGACAGACGTTGTGAAGGGGAGAGTTAAGTCTGCTACCCAGGACAAGAGGATGACTGATCTGGATAAACTCTGTGAAGTCTGCGTTTGCAAGCATCAGATCTTCTTGTGCGGCTCAGAAGGGAGTGGATGCTCAGGATGCTCCCTCAAGGCCCATGTGAACTGTAACTGTCCTTTGGAGGTGAAGATTCCTAAACTGTACCTTCAGTGGTTGTACTACCAGAGAGTGAAGACTTCCGAAGCTTCAGGAATCCAGATGTCTTCTGTAGACTTCGAAGACAGCGGGAGACAGCTCAAAGCAGCGAAGAGGAAGGAGGCTGAAGAAGCTTCTGCTGTGAAGAGGAAGAAAGAGGAAGCTACTAATGAGGAGCTTCTCATGAAAGACTTTGAGGAGGACGAAGAGCCAAACTTGGAAGAAGCTGCAAAAGAAGCCTCTGGCAATGCTGAGTCTACTGAAGCTCCTATGGACGTTCCCGCTGAAGTACCTGCCGAAACTCCAACTTCTGCTACACGAAACTACATGAAGATCCAAGGGACAGCTTCAGCAGCTTTGAGGTAGAGGGTGGAAAAGGTTCCGGCAGCTGTAGTTGCCACTGGCTTCCTGAACGACCTCATCAAGGCATGTCATCTTTCCAAAGACAAGGCTTACTTGGCAATAGATGGCATAAAAGTCTGGAGGGCCAAGAACGAAGTAATGGCCTCATCAGTTGAAGCTCTCACGCAGAAGTCAGAGGAGAAGATCTCTGGGATATTCTTTGATGGCAAGCAGGATAGGAACACAAAGGTGTTGAAATGTGACGAAGTGACAGGGAGATTTCATCCTGGCAAAGTGATCGAGGTGCATTACACTATCACGTGGGAGCCTCAAGGAAAGTACATCTTCCATTTCACTCCCGAGGAACCTGAGGAAGGAGAAAAGCCTGCTCATAAGATCGCTCAGGGCCTGCATAAGTGGCTTCTGGATCACGGAGCTGACGAGAGCCTTGTAATGATTGGAGGAGACTCTACCAACACCAACACGGGGTGGTCTGGAGGCGCCATAGCCCTATTGGAGAAGATGCTGGGTCGGAAGTGCCTCCGGATGATCTGCCAGCTCCATGTGAACGAGTTCCCCCTGAGGCACTTAATCATCAAGCTGGACGGCCCTGTAACTCCCCGGTCAGGCTTCAGTGGGCCTATTGGAAAACTTCTTGAGAAAGTGAATGAACTTGTGGTCAACTTCAACTTCAAACCAGAGGAAGGAACTGAAGATATCATAGAGCTGCAAGTAGATTGTTGTGAAATCTCTCTCCACAGACCAGCACAACTGCTATCTTCTGATCAAAGCCATCAAGTCTGGAAGTCTCAGTCCACAGTTGGCTGGTCTCAAGTGCGGACCTCTGAACCAATCCAGGTGACTCACTACTGCACAGGCCATCTTGCTGTTGTGGATGAGGGAGCACGGACTGAAGGGAGAGGTGTTGAGGAGGCTCGAGGTCCTCGTGAAGTTCTGCCTTAACTTCTACTTCAAAATGTACTACGACATCAAAGCGAAGCACCACCTCAAATTTGGTCCTGCACACGTTTTTTTAAGCCTGAGGCTGCTGAGGAACCAGACTACCGAGGTCAGGAACATCATCTCTGCTGCAGTGATAAGAAGAGCTTACCACGCACATCCTGAGAACATCCTGGCTTCATTCCTGTGCAGTGAGGATGAGCATCAGAGAGCTTTTGCTGAGAGCCAGATAGAGAAGATCAGAGAAGGAAGAGACTTTGGTGATACGACAGTGAGGCCCCATAAAAATCCCAAAGTCAATCTGCAAGCCACTTCACCTGAGGATCTCATCAACTGGGAATCAGAGAATATTTATGAGCCTATTTTCACCTGCAAGATGACCTTGACTGAGCTCGAGGATCTCAGGAAAACTCCACTCAAAGTGGACCCTTTCTCTGTTCATACTCAGTCCTGCGAGAGAGCTGTACAGGAAGTCTCAACTGCTTCCCAAGCTGTGTACGGTCACGAGAGGAGAGATGGGTGGGTGAGAGCCAGGATAGACCATCGAGAAATGCTCCCAGTGTTCAGATCGAAGCAGGACATACTTAAGAGCTTTTCAGGTTCGAGCAGTGGCGGCTCGTCGGTAGACACTGCGGAACTGCAGCACCCCTAAATTTTTTATTTACAATTGAAATAATCAAGAACAATATAAGGATGAGCTCACTGAATAACTTTTTCAATAACTTTTGAAACTTTTATTCATTGCTCAATGCTCATCCATTTATTTCAGTAATTATTTCAACCCATTCTTAGAGACAGCACCCCTAGAATTTTTAGTCACGAGCCGTCACTGGGTTCGAGTGGCTGATGAAGAGGCTGAAGCCATCGTTAATGCTCATAAGAGCTGAAAGTCCTCATAAGATCATAATATAAGATCTTATGAGGCCACGCTTCTCAGGGATCTAGGAAGAACAGGCGTGTAAACCTACACGTGGAGGTGGCAAGTCTCCCGCTACTCGATCAGAGTAGAGATGGTGAGCCGCGCCTATTCTTTGAAGAAAAACTTAAAATTCTTAAGTTTTACGTGAAATCTAAACATTTTTCAGCACCCAGAGGGGTTGAAACACGCAAGAAAGTAAGGATGAGGTCAGAAAAGCAGCTTTTAGACAATCATTTGCAGAACAGCTGCGCGCTTTGGTTTGGGTGCCCTGAGGCTGCGTTAGGCAGCCTTCAAATCAGAAAATCGCGATTTTGACCATGAAAATGAGATTTTTCGGAAAAGTTGCAAATAATAAACCCATCTTAGAATTAATTTTTACGTAGGAATACATATTAGCCACTTTCTTTTTCCAAAATTTCAACCCTGAACCCAGAGTATGATATGCCCTAAGTGCAGGGTTAATTATCTATTTACATCATTTAAATACAGCAACTTGCTGCATTACTTATACACAGCAAACTCTAAGCAATAACGTTAAGAGGGATGGTTATAATGTAGAGTAAACAAAGCATTATGTTATTTGACAAGAGATATGGTTTAATCACAAACCCGCCTAAGGGTGCAACCTTAAAATAAAAGTTACAATGACAATCCCAAATAAAGTCAGTAGAAAAGAAGGAAGGGAGTAGAAATATACAGTGGAAGAGGGCAATAAGCTATGCATGTTGTTTTTTTTCCTGGCATATTGTTAAGACCTGAGGCTTAGCGATTAGCCCATGGATCCGTTAAAAATAACTTTGAAATCAAGAAAGGCGGAAAGTTACGTCCTGATTAGCTGTACAATTTCATCATTAGTTGGGTTACGTCGTAGCCAATGTTGTAACACTGCTTCCCGTTGATCAGAGAAGTTAAGCGACATTGGGTCTAGGTAGTAGTTGGATGGGAGACCGTCTTCCCCGTCCAGATTATGTAGCGACCCGTGGTTCTGATCCCACGTAAAACTCTAGGTCCCCTCCGTCATATGACCTTAGATGTTGCGAAGGAGGTTAAACAACCCCAATCATTATTATCATCATTAGCTGTGATCTTCAGGTTAATATAGGAGATTAGATTAGTCTATAAAGTTTGAAATATCGCTGGTGAATCCCTTTAATCAGCTGAAGGGAGGTGGTCTTACCGTAACAATTTACTTCATTTGTAGTTAAGGGATGAATTATGAACAATTTAATTGTATACGTTAGGGGTAACTAAAACTTCTGTTTATGAAATCAGCACCTGCTTTTATGCAAACCAGAGAGTTGGTAAGTAAGAGGAAATAGAAATACATAGATGTGGAAGATATACGTAGTGTTCAGATCCTTTTTTGCGTATAAGAACAGAGGGAATCCCTATATAGTGAACTTACAGGGTCTAGCGTCAGGCTACCTTATTAAAAAATAATTGTATTATGCAGCGGACAATTTGACTTCGATATCGCTTCACTAGAACAAACGATGTAACCGTTAGTAGAAAATTAAGGATTTAATTCCTCTGACAAAATTTTAAAATCCTGTCGGAATTTATTAATTTGTCCCTGAGGGGGAATTCGTCATATGTAGAGAACTCAGATTTTTTCCGTGTTTATTATTTAATATATAGAAATGAAGTTTATCTTTGAAGGGATAACTAAAGCTTTTTTCATGAAAGGTTCATCACTTACAGCTGTACATCCCGTGATTCGTAGAAAATGGGATGTAGGGAATACCATTTTAAACATCATGCGTTACATAAATCATACGTAAAGGAAAGAATTGTAAGAAAGGAAACTCATAGTTTAGAGAGTATATAGCGTAAACATATGGGCAGAAGAAAAGGGGTAATTCGTTCATGACGTAATTTACTAGGATCTATGCCAAACATAGATTCCTTCAAAAAAAAAAACCATTTCTCCAAGGCAGAGTATAATCTTGTCAGCGTTTTAACTGCGTGCAATTTTACAAGTACAATGGTACGTTTAGCTGTAATTTTGTGTATAGCATTAATATTTAGATGCTTTAGCAAAGTTTAGAGTTATAAAAGTGATTTTTTATGCAATTCCTTCGGAGAATTACTTCTATTGTAAGAAAGTTTTATGTCGCAATTAGTTATTTACGTAAAACGGTTTGGTTTATTCGAAGGGATGATTAAAGCTTTACTGCAGACCGGGGTGACATTTGATGATTTACGATATTCCTTTTTGTACTAATTCGTCGAATTTAGTTAGCTACTGTAAGATATTTTCTTACAGTAAGATGTCTTGTATTTAAAGGTATTAAATAGATAAAAATAGAGACGGAGAGTTTTGTGAACGGTAAGTGCTATGAATATAATGCAGACATGAAATTCATACTTTAATACTTGTCGCATTTTCTTATTTATCGTTATTAGTCCGGTAGCACAGACC
Source organism: Bathynomus jamesi (assembly GCA_023014485.1). Classification (NCBI taxonomy): domain Eukaryota; kingdom Metazoa; phylum Arthropoda; class Malacostraca; order Isopoda; family Cirolanidae; genus Bathynomus; species Bathynomus jamesi. Next base: position 94,737 of record JAJOZX010000688.1, read on the forward strand.
CTGATTTTACTGGAACCCTGCATTGTTTGTTATAAAGCAAATTTTTACATATTTTGAAAGCTTATACCACCCCATTCAAGAATCCATCGGGTGTACACCTGACCCCCGCTTGGCTTTTTCAATATGGCCGCCATTTTCCAAGATGGCCGGCGAAACTGAAAAATCCCATATCCTGGTCAATACTTGATGGATTTTGGTGATCTTGGTGTCATTTCTAGAGGTTTTTAGGATGATAAGTCGATCTGGAGGGGTTGCAGATACTTTGGGAGTCATTTTGACCCACATTCGTCAATACTCAAGGTCATTGGAGGTCAAACGCCCCCCGAAATAAGGAATATCCCATATCCCGGGCAGTCGTGGAGATATTTTGGTGATCTTACTGTCGTTTTTATGGTTTTGGGCGAGACTGAGTAGTTATATAGGGTTTAAAATGAAATCAGGGATTATTTTCCCCATGGTAAGGTGAATTCCAATATGTCTAATTATTCCTCTTATTTTTTTCAGGTTGTTGAGATTATTGCTGATGGTGCTGCCCACCTGGTGGTTTGATGACGTCTTGGTTGTGCTGATTCCAAAATTGTTTTTTGACTGCTGAATATGGAGAATATACCAGGTGAGCATTGTTTAGTTTTCATTTGTTAAGGCTAAATTATTTCAATGCGATTTGCACTCTGAAGAATGGGTAAACAAATTTCTTATTTTTGAGGTTCTACAAAAGCTGCAGACGAATGTTTCTTCAAGGATTTCCTGCGTAGCTGTCCTGGAGGTCAGAGAGGTCTTTCAAATTGTGGGAGGATTCAGAAAATCATAGAGAGCAGTGACATCAGAGGGCAGCCAGATGTTCGAGCGAGACTAGAGCCTCTCTTGGAAGATGGAGCAAAAATCCTTTGTTGTCACAAGAACTGTGTTTCCACTTATGTGTCCAAGCGGAATTTATCAGCATTCATGAAAAAGAGAGAATGTGATACCCCTACAGTGGAGCCAAAAAGACTACGTAGTGCTGTTCTCAGTGAAGGCCCAGTATATGACCCTAAAAAACACTGTCTCTTTTGTTTGAAAGTCAGTGAGTGTATATTACCCGAGAAATATGACATCAAAGTTCCGGTGCAATAACGCATTCCAGCATCTAGGTTTATGACCGATAAGCTTGGTGATAAAAAACAAATTACAAAGATGTGTTGATAGAAAAGTGTAAACTGAAAAATGATGAGCAGGGACAAGTTGTAGTCAGTAGGTTGTTGGGCATGAAAGGAGATTTACCGGCTGCAGAAGCCCGATACCATAAAGATTGTATGTCTACCTTTCACGTGGAGGTTGAGAGAGCTTGCCAGAATAAGTCAAGGGTTGAACCTGAAGACCGCCCCTTCATTGCTTTGTGTGTAGAATTGTCGAAGAACAAAATGAAACCATGGAATTCAATTGAAGTAGAGAAGCTTTACAAAGAGTTAGGTGGTGAGAAGGTGTCACGTAGGTCGCTCATTGTAAAAGTTAAAGATTACTTCAAAGACGAAATTGTAGACTTACATGGGGATCGTATCGCTACATTGTTAGTTTTCAAAAACTGTGCTGCCTCATACCTGAATATTGCAAAAGATTGTGAGGAATCTGTTGATATTGATGAGTGTGTGAAGAAGCTGGGCAAGCAAATCGCGAGTGAGTGCAAAAAGAACAAAGAAGAATTCACTTCTTATCGTACTCACATAAACAAATATATTGCTTCCGAATGTATGAGTGATGTTCTTATGCAATTGCTTACTTGTGTAAGTTCGAAATTCTCTGACTCCCTGCAATCCATAATGGTTGGAAACATTGTAGCAAGTGTTGTTACAAATCAGCCTACTCCACTCCAAATAGCACTGGGTGTTCTCATAGGTGACCATAAGCAAATCATTAAAGAGTTGTACAAGTACAATGTAACTTGTTCTTATGATGAAGTGCAGCGTTTTATGCGCTCAGCTGCTGTTGTTGCAGCAAGAGATGCTGTGTGGTCGGGTTTGAATGATGCTGCACTTGCTGGTCTTGTGCAAGTTATAATTGACAACTTCGATGCAGTTATTCACTCCCAAAATTGTAGATTAAACTGTCACAACCTTGCAGCTATTGTAACACAGCCCAGATCACTTGAAAACGACAGTGCGAAGGTCATTCCTAGACTATCAAAACAAGAAATGTCAGTTCCCATAAATTTTGAGCTGGAAGTTGTGCCATACACTGGTCCGAAAAAACCTCCTATACCTATGGAGGCAACCTGCTTATTTGAGCCTTCTGAGAAGCTTACAAGAGCAGGTGAAGTGTCACTTCACCGTGCAGAAGAGCTAGATCTGGAGTTCTTCAGACTGATACTGTTTGTCGCTGGTACCCCTGAGTACAATGGCTTCAACACCCGCCATTGTAGAGAGGCGGGAATGATGCCAGCTAAGAAGTCGGCCATCATGTATATGCCACTCATTAATATGAAGCCAGCGGACCACAACAATGTCAACACTGCAATCAACAATGGCATTAAAGTGACGAGGGAGTCCAACCAAAGTGTTTTGGTCATCACAGCAGATCAACAGATCCAAAAGGTTATAGTGGACATCCTGTTCCATACACGAAGTCTTCTGACTGATGTGGTTGCCATCCTTGGTTGAATGCACTTGGTGATGGACTTCATAGGTGCGATTGGCAGTCTAGCAGCGGGAAGTGGCCTGCAATCAACTGCAATCAACAATGGCATTAAAGTGACGAGGGAGTCCAACCAAAGTGTTTTGGTCATCACAGCAGATCAACAGATCCAAAAGGTTATAGTGGACATCCTGTTCCATACACGAAGTCTTCTGACTGATGTGGTTGACATCCTTGGTGGAATGCACTTGGTGATGGACTTCATAGGTGCGATTGGCAGTCTAGCAGCGGGAAGTGGCCTGAAAGAAGTTCTCTGTGGCACATTCGGATCAGTAGATAAAATGCTAGAAGGAAAAAAGTACCCTCAAAATGCCCGTGCACTTCGCATGCTGACTGAAGAAGCTCTCAGACCTGTATTCTTGAAGTATAGTGAGCTTATCAATACCATGGCTGACTTGATGCAAGTCCTTGAAGAACTGGCCTCTGCTAGCAGAACAACTCGTATGTGGATTAACATCATCATCAAGCCAACTTTTCTCATTATGAAATACACGCGCAGTACACATGAAAGTGATTATGCTCTGGCCATTCAAACAGCTGAAAATATGTTGCCATATTTCTTCGCTGCTGGGCATCACAACTACAGTAGATATGGCCTCTTCTTCGTTCGATCTATGACGTGGTTACCTGAAGAAGTCTTAGATGCATTTATGAGAGGAGAGGATTCTATGCATCACATGGATGGACTCTGGAATGGGGTGCCAACCGACCAGTTCCTGGATGCGTCGTGGGAAGGGCCCTAGTGGTGTCATTGGTAACACCCAAAATCCACAAGTGATGGCCACGTGGGTATACAGCCTCAATGCTCGTGTGAGTCTGACTACTGACCTCCTAGATATGAGTGAGCACCTAGAAACATTCCATCTGTACCACAAAGAGGAGGCAGGAGGTCGCATCAAACATGATGGAGAAGATCGCCAATCACTTCATGATTCCCTTTCTAAGTGCATGGACCCAATGGATTCAGAGTCACATCCAGGAGGCAACTTATACAATATTCAGACAGGGCAACTTGCATCTCCAGATGCCAATGCCGATAGAGCCGTTAGTATTGGATAGACGCAACTGGCACAGTACGAGTCATCCGTTTACTGATGAGCGAACGCGAACTTGACTTGACCCATGTATTCTCAACAGAGCTTGCGGCATACCCACCCGCACTGTTCCAACCAGATGGCTTAATGAGAACTGCAGCTAAGTCCGCATTGAAGCAGAATTTGGGAGTGGAAACATCCTCTCGAACATGGGCTCAACCAACAGTTGTTATCATGGATGTTTCAGCTGTTTTTTGGACAGTCGACTGGTCTGCTAGAGGCACAGTTGCTACATTTATCCAAACCTTCAAAGTATGGCTACCGAAACATCTTTCTCATGCATCTGTAGTACTAGCTTTTCATCGCTACTATGATTTCTCTCCGAAATCAAGCACTCGGGCAATGAGAAGCAAGAGCAGCAGAGTTCACAAGCTGGACCTCAACACCTCATTGCCTACAAGAGACGCTGTTCTCACGTGCACCGCGAACAAGGGGCAACTAAACAGGCTGCTCTGTGAGCAAATCCTTGCTGACAGTATCTCGCAACTGTAACCCAAGACCATGAGCTAGTGCTTGCAGAATGGCAGACCATACCGACTTCCATTGTGCGAGGCAGGAGTCGAGCAGCATTGGCGCTCTCATCATCTCATGAAGAGGCTGACGTGATAATAACACAACACGCTATCGCACAAGCTGAGAAATATTCTGATGCCCGCATCTCCATCATTTGTGATGACACAGACGTGTTTGCCATGCTAACTCACTTCTATGAATTTAAGAAACTAGGCTGTCTCCAGTGCGTGGCAGAAGGCAACAGCGTTCATTGTTGCATGCTATGGAGATAAAAAATCCTCATCTCTTACTGAGTGTCGTCAGGGAGTATAGGCTCAGAAGACAGGGAAGTCGGGAACTGCTGCACCCAAACTATGTTCTCTACCACCAACAACTGAAGCTTTCCATCAAAATATGCTCAGAGCCCACTACATTGTGGCGAACTGGCTCGATGCAATAAAGTGTGACCCACCACCACTTGATCCTGTGCATTATGGGTGGGAGAGAGACGAAACAAACAGAGTTCTCATCCCAAAAACAGTTGGTGAAGGAGTGTGCTTAGCGCCAGATGAAGTTATGAAGCTAATCAGATGTGGGTGTGAATCACAATCAGCATTCAGGGGGAGTTGCTGCGGCTGCATGGGACGCGGAATCCCTTGCACAATGTTCTGTGCATGTGGCAGCGGCTTGGATTGCAACAATCCATTGACCCAAAACGCAAACGAAGAGTAGACTGATGATCCTGACGATCCTGACACCACCATGTCTTTTGATATTTGCCCCCAATAAATGGTTATCTAATGTGAATAACTGCATCAAAGTTGTCAATGCCAATCCCCCGCTAGGTGTGAGCTTTGTTTTGCTTACGATGTCATATCTTGTAGCTTTTCAACCATCCATAGAATGCATGTGCCCTGCACTTCAGAATAAATTGTGGTTTATACCCGAATATCCATAGCCATATAATGTGGGTTATGTCATTTAAGCATTATGATCTGGTTTTATCTGCAGAAAAGATGTTAAGTGCTCAGAAGTTAGCTAGATTGTGGAAATTGTCACTGAAATAAAGCAAATACAGTGATGCCAACTGTGGCATTATCGTATTTCAAGGCCAAACTTTAACCTCAAATGACCTTGACTTGACCCATGGAGTTGCAAAATGATATCCTACTGTTATCATGTGCCTATAGAACTACTCAGTCTCGCCCAAAACCATAAAAACGACAGTAAGATCACCAAAATATCTCCACGACTGCCCGGGATATGGGATATTCCTTATTTCGGGGGGCATTTGACCTCCAATGACCTTGAGTATTGACGAATGTGGGTCAAAATGACTCCCAAAGTATCTGCAACCCCTCCAGATCGACTTATCATCCTAAAAACCTCTAGAAATGACACCAAGATCACCAAAATCCATCACATATTGACCAGGATATGGGATTTTTCAGTTTCGCCGGCCATCTTGGAAAATGGCGGCCATATTGAAAAAGCCAAGCGGGGGTCAGGTGTACACCCGATGGATTCTTGAATGGGGTGGTATAAGCTTTCAAAACATGTCAAGATTTGCTTTATAACAAACAATGCAGGGTTCCCACCCCGTGCAACCGGACTATATGTTGTTACCAAAGGAAATATGCGTCACGTTCTAAATGTGTTTATAAAAAGTTGGCCTTCTTAGGATAACTTTCGTACTTTAGCGTTGCGCTGTACAAGATTTGGTCTTTTTGGAAGGAAAGTAGAGCAGTAACGAATGTGAAACACATAGTGAGAGTAAATATAAAGGAATAATTTTAGCCTAGACATTAATGAATAAATTTTAAACTAGAAAACAAGTCTAAGTATGTATAATAAGTTTAGCACAATTTAATAACCAAACTTAATCTAGAATGTAAATTTAAATACGTATAAACTTAGGATTGTTCATTAGACACAAAGATTTATCATTTTGAAAGATCGTTAAGAATTATTTTCAGAGATGGGTTGTCGCAAAATGAAGGTCAAGCATTCACTTAAACACTAATTTTAGTTAGAGATTATACACATTCACTTAATTATTAATTTACTTAATTATTGAATTTCGCACGTATTAGATATATAAATATTGAATCACTCATTTCAAGCGAGTCTCGTATGCAGTAATGTAATTATTTTCAGATAACTATTAGGAGGGATAAAGAGTTTCGTTATTGGGCCGAATAGCTCGGCTCGGTCACTGGTGGGTCTCCCTCAATGGTATTCCGGTGGTTTTTCGTATGCCATTTCCTCATAGCCGGGATTCCGAGCCTCTTCTGGTCGCCGGTAAGACCTAATGAAGTGAGATTGCCTTCTAGACGGTTCCGGGCTCGATAGAGAAAAATAGAGCCTATGTGTGGGACTTCTTGGTGGTGTTGGTGATCGGGTCATCGGGAGTTCTTCCGGAGGGATCGATGACAAGGCATCGACTTCGGAGGGTGTCGTAGTCCTGACGGTCGGTGAAGAATAACATCGAGGGTGAAAGTACTTTCGATATACTGCGATCCCGATCATGGCTGTTCCGAGGACGAGGCAAAGGGTTAACGTAGAGTATGAGATTACGGAGGACTTGCCGTCGTCGTATTTTTCCAGGGTAATCTTCCTAAGATCATCTCTTTCAAGTTTACTCCTTGAGAAAGGGAGGCGTTGAAGTGCTTAAGGGCTTCGGCGGAGTGAGATGAATTGATGACATACGTCATCTCGATGTCGCCCGTCGGAGGAGGGAGGTCCTTCTTCAGTGAAATGTTCTGGGTATCCGAAACGATAGAGATGGATGGGATCATTTTGTGATCCGTCAAGATGGCGCATCCCTCCGGTAAAGGGAATGATCCCGTCCGGGATATTTCCATTTGATTTTTGTTCCTTTCGTTTCCGCATCGGAAAAGAAATTTTATGGGTTGGGTCACACTATCGTAAACAGTGTGACGATGTCGAAGGAACATCAGGGTAAAATGTCGTTTTAACACTCGGTGGCAAGTCGTGAGATTTATTCTGGGGTTTGCTTAGAAGAGTCAGACCAAGCAGTATCGGATCCCTTATTTAAAATGTATGTAGGGGTAGGACAGTGGAAAGTCCCTTCGATCTGTGAACAGCTGTCTAGTAGGAGATAGTTTAGCCTATTTTGGCTTACCCCTAAGTATCTTGTCGTCGAAATTATTTCAGCAAACAGATCCTCTTTGTTAATCCAAATTGGAAGATGATCAATCTGGAAGAGGGTCATTGGTGAATATCGCCTTTAAGGGGATCAAGATTATTATTCGAAGTTCATCATGGGAGACCTTCCGCAGGCGTTTATTGGCGAGCTGAAAGTATAATGGAATAGTGGCTTCATTTAAGATATATGGGGCGAGTCGTCCCACTTTGGGCTCGATGCCTTTTAGAACTTGAAGGCAAAAACGGGATCAAATAGGAAGGAATCCAGTCAACCTCTGTTGGCGTTTACTATGGCTATCTTTAATCGGTTTAATCTTAAATGTAGGCCTTTGGTATATGTGGAAAGGCTATGGCCTAATATTGAGACGAAAGTGATATATTTTTCCTCTTTAATTTCTTCTTCTAATTTGGCTAGATACAAACCCACCATGTCTTGAAAGAGTGTATATTTTCAGTGAAGAGATTCACGTAATTCTTCAAACTGCTGATGCCGAGATGGTCGCACTAAGGACGGTAACTTACGAATTCAGACTTTCGGCTAAATTTTTCTCGTTAGATTCGCTCACTTGGACGTGCCGAATGACGTCATCGACGGAGCTTTGTCAGGCCGTGCTGAAAGCGAAGTTTAGAAAACCTCCAACTTCATCTACGAACCCTCTTCTTTTCCGGGTTGAAGGTTGGTCTTCGTAAGGGTCCTCTTGGTTCAAAATCGTGATGAACGCGTTGATTTCCCGTTTAGTTTCGAGAATTTGTTCTCGCACTCCTTCTAATGTGGCGACGAGAATTCCCGATTCTCTTTCGGTGTTCGAGTTTGGCTTGAGGAGTGGTTTTCGCTTCTCCTGTTACCTTTTGCACCGATCAATAAGTTGACTCAGCTTCGTATACAGAAGGTGTAGATTGTGGAAGTAGGAGCCCATATTTAAACGAACACTAAAGGTGTAGACCGAACCATGCGGGAATAGTGGGCTCAATGGTTCGAAAAAGACAGCGTTGCTGGAAAGGGTTTGCGTCCCCACCCGTAGAACACTTAGCAAAAGAAGAACAGAAATCACCTCCTGCAACAGGAGACTAAGGTAGTAATTCATTCCCCAAGTAAAGTTAATATTAAATAGTATTTGATTAAAACTTAGGGAAGCAGAGATTTTCATCGAATAATGAAGCAGGTTGGAAACGAAATTAGGGAGTATCTCCAAGTTTTATTTAAATTTAGCATTCAATTCTCTTCTTCGTCAACCTCTTTAAAATTCTAAAACGAACTGATTTAGCAAATTCCCTTGCGAATAGCTGAAGTATAAATTTATTATTATTATCTAATTCATTCGTTTACACTTTACGCCACACATCCTGTTTATACGAGAAGGGCTTTACATTTAACTTTCTATTGTTCTCATGGCAACAAAGGATATATATATTAGGGTATATCATGCTCAGGTCGAATATTGAAAAACTTGGAATTTCAAGATTAGCAGTATGAATTCCTATGTAAAACTGAATTTTAAAAGGGGTTCGTCTTTTGCAACTTTTGCAAAAAATCGAATTTAAGTGTTCAAAATCGCACCTTTTTGTCGAGAAATGGGATTTTTGGCCAATTTCAAAGACTTGGTAGCCTCAAATGACCTCCATATGTTCCATATTGTTCACATACACCCTTAAGCATTTCTAGAGGCAGGCTTGGACTCATTTAAGATCAGCCAAAGTGGTTCATAACCCCTGAAATAACCAAAATCACCCAAAATGGCCCAAAACTAAGGAATTGTATGATTTTTAGTCTCCTATACACCACATTTCGCGGCTGTTCTCTTCATTAGGCAGAATCTTTTTGTTCATCATTCTTGGTCTTGCATTTTCTCTTTTTTAGAAACGCCTCCACCAATTTTTATTTTTATTTTCGGCATCACTGAGTGTGATGGCAGCTGCCCCCACCTTTCCGCAAGCTGCTGTGACGTTCAACCTTTTTTTTGAGATTGCAATTCTTCTTTAATATTTGTATAGGTCCCTCCTCCACCCCTAGCTTGTAATAATATGCTGGTCAACTGAATGTTTTGAGATTTTTTCTTCTGAAAGGATCTTGATTTATCTAACAGGTCTTGTAGAGATCTAAAACATGTTCATAATGTCTTGCTTTGACTTGAAAACTGGCAACAATTCTCTGTGATCGATCCTAGCATGAACAAAACCATCTCTTCTATCTTGCCCATACACTGCATGAGCTGCAGCTGAAACTTCCTGGACTGCTCTTTCACAGCTTTGAGTGTGAACTGAGAAGTTCTCAACTTCAAGTGGAGACCTGAGAAGCTCCTCAACTTCTCCTCTTGACATCTTACAAGTAAAGAGTGGCTCATACAGTTTCTCCTTATCCCAATTAATCAGAGTAATTGGAGAAGTGGCATCAAAATTCAGTTTAGGGTTTCTATGAGTTCTCAGACTCGTGTCTCCATACTCAGACTTACCTCTGATCTTCTTGATCATCTCAAACCCCCATGTCCTCTCCTCCTCATCCTCACTGCACAGGAGAGAGGCAATGAGGTTCTCACTGTGAGCATGATATGCTCCACGAACTATCACATGAACTATCACCTCTGTCCTTTTCTCCAGGGCCTCCACCGAGGCACCTATTACAGACTCCTTGCCCCTCCACATCTTCATCCTGTCAACAGCTAGATATGCCTTATCAGCAGATAGATGGCCAGCTTTGATGAGATCTTGCAAGAAACCAGTTGCAATAGCTGCTGCAGGAGTGTTTGCCACCTTGAACCTGACTGCAGTCGCAGCAGTGCTTGAGATATCCATGTAGTTCCTCGTGGCAGAGGTGGAGACTTTGCCACTGTTGACACTGGAGCTTGCGCCTGGTGCAATACTGGAAAAATCTGTGTCAGCAGTAGGAGCTGCTCTGCCTGGAGACTCTTGCAAGGAAGTCGCCTCATCTTCATCATCATCACCATCATCAGCTCTAAGCAGTAGCTCCTTTTCTTTTTCCTCTTTTCTGTTTCTCTTCTCGGCTGCCTTCTGTTCTTCCTCCTTCCTCTTCGCAGCCTTCACGTACTTCACTGTTTCCTTCACATCAACAGATACAGTCCGGAAGCCAGAAAAGTCTCAGGTTTTGATCCTCTGGTAATGGAGCCACTCTAGCTCTAGCTTTGGAATCGTCTGAGGCAGAGGACAGTCACAGTTGACATGAACTCTAGCAGCACACCCAGAGCAGCCAGATGCTTCAGTTCCACAGAGCGTGATATCATGTCTGTAGGTTATGTCAAACAATGTATCAAGTTTAGATATTCTCTTCTCTCTCTTTGCAGCCTTCACTCTGCCATTCACTAGGTCAATCATTTCATTCTACCTGACAAGAATCTTCTGGCAATGGATCTCTCTTGAATGATCACAGGAGTGAACTTGGCATTGCTTTTGCGCCACTGTGCCAGTACCAGTGATGCCAAGTCCTTAGCCAAATCTTGCAGAGGGTACTGAGCTCTCTTCATATCATCCAGAAGCAGCTTCTCTTCCTGGAGGAGGATTCCTCTCTGAAACTCAGCCCTCCAGGTTGGAACTTCTGTAGGAAATAACTGCTTGCCTGGACCCAACAGATCACTCAGTTTTGAACCAGAACGTTTTCTGGTCTTTCGTCCTTGCTTAGCCATGGTGGCTACACAATCTTCACCAAGCTTTTTATCTGAAACATAGAAAATTATCACAGTGAAACTCTAGTAGCCTATAACAGCTGTTACAATGGTTTTATTTGATAAGAATCCGGTCTGTTACATTTGTACTACAGTATATGTCCTGCACAGGCTGTTCTGTACATAACCAGAAAACGAAAAAGTGGAAATATGAACACTTAAACTTGATTTTTAGCAAAAGTTCAAGAAAACAAACCTCTCCTAAAATTTAATTTTACATAGGAATACATACTGCCAATCTTGAAATTCGCGCTTCAATGAGCATGATACACCCTAATATACATATTTATACCGAAATATGAAGGTGTCCTTTTGGATTAAAATTTGGCAGAGTATTTATTTTTTGGCCAAGACCGTAGAGAAATTAAAGGCGACCTACCTATCCTATGAATACCTGTATACCTATAAAAAAGTTTATGAGAGAACATGTGGTCCCATTGTTTTATCGTCCTTTTAACCTCTTATCTTTTCTAATAGTTTATAAGAGAGTAATTGTTTGGTTTCACAGATATGCAATGCGATAGCGTTGAATTTCGTTAACAGGGTTTTATTTACAAGACATTTCTAATAAATTTCTTTGATACGGCACGCTAAAGGGCCGAATTTTTCGAGATGGCTACTGTGGATCGTAGTAAGTAACGCGGCTTCTTTGGACGACAAATTCAGTTTCAATTTTCGAGTCCGTTTCTGCTTCCATTTCTGAATCGCTTTCATTTAGGGCTTTTTCGTCTAATGACATCTCTTCCCCCAAGGGTAGAAACGGGAGTTTCTCTACATGGTGCGAGTCGCATTTTCTCTGTCAAGGTTTCTTCCTCCGTGGAGGAGTCGTTGACCTGGTCCTCCCACTCTGCAGAGTCTCCGCGGTCTCGCACTGGTGATGACTCATTTCTACCTTTCTCTCCCTCGCGACCTTGGAGGGGCTCTGTCTCTGCATCGTTGAGCTTCTTTCTCTTATTAGTGTCTACCAACTCCGTTTTAATATTTTTTAAATGCACCCTTTTGTTTCTTAGCGTCGTTGGATCCTTGACGAGGTACACATAATCATTCAGTTTCTCTATTACATCACAGGTCCTTCGTAGGGGGCTTGCAAAGCTTTAGGTATGCCCCGACTGGGTGTCCGTTTTATACAGACCGTCTCCCCCTTCCGGATCTCTCGTAAGCCTCTTCGTTCCGTTCTTTGTGTCATTTCCCGTTGTCGGTCCTTTAGATTTTCCCTGACGGTGTGATACACTTCGTCCTTCATATGCGCGTGCCTCCATTTATATTCATCCAGGTCTATTGGCGAGGCTTCCGAGCTGCTTATTTCAACAGGAACGGCGTCATCTCTACCGAACATTAAGAGGAAGGGTCTCTCTCGCGTTGTATTATGTATGGTATTGTTGTGGATATACTTGACCAGTGGTAGATATTCATCCAAGAAATCGACCACTCGATCGTCTATTAAGGTTCTCAGGACGTTTTACAAAGAGTAATTGTATCTTTCTACCGCGTCCTGACTTACCGGATGAGCCAGGGCTCCAAAGCTATGATTAATTAGATATTTCTTCATCAGATGAAATATAATCTCGTTCGTAAATTCAGTCCCATTTTCTCTTTTTAGGCTTTCATTCTACCATAAGTAAGGATGTAATGCCCGAATATGCATTTTGCCACCGACGTTTCGGTCTTGTCCTCAAAAGGGTATAGTTCCACGAATTTGGTGAACCCGTCTATTAGGACTAACACGTAGGCGGAATGGTCCCGCGAACGTGGGAAAGGACCCTGCAAATCGGTGTATACCTGGTCTAGCGGTCCGTTACAAGAGGGCGTTTCTCCAACGGGGGCCTTTCGCAGGTTGATATTTTTATATTTGTTGCAGATAGCGCATTTCTTTATATACTCTCTTATAGACTCGGCCATATTTGGCTAGTAGCATACCTGCGACATTTCTTGGTAGGCCTTCGACTCTGCCATGTGGCCTTTATTTGTAGAATGGATGAATTGTATTAGAGCCTTCTTTCGTAGTTCCGAATCCGGGAAATAAATCCTATTCGATTCCTTGCCTTGCAAGGTTCGGGTCGAGTAAATTAATTCATCGATAATCGTGAGTTTTTGGGTCTTGTCTCCCTTCAGTATCCCTTTGCACCTTTTTGTCTTTTGCGGATTTCATCCAGGGACACTTCAGGAACGGCTTCGTCCAGTAGTATTTTTTCAACAAACGCACCTGGTCTAGGTGGACTTTCTGCGTCCATGTTTCGTTTTTCGCTTCTGATAACTATATTTATGGGATGGTCCTCAACCTCAGACATTAGCTCTTCATCTTCTTTTACACAACGACTCATTAGATCGAGACGAAATTCCTTTCTCCTTTGACATATTCGACCGTTAGGTCAAATAATAACAGTGTGATAAACCATTTCGTCAATCTCTTCGAAGATTGATTTATTACCAAGCTTATTAGGGGCCGATGATCAGTTCGGAGGATAACCTTAGATCCTAATATGAGGGGCCGAAAATGATTCAGAGCCAAGATGCTACTTAGTCCTTCTTTCTCGATTATGAGTACCTCCTCTGTGTTTCGTTTATAACGGGACCAACTCATCTCTTCCGTTCCTTTGCATCAGGACTGCCCCACTGGCCCTTTCTGATGCGTCGGTGTACAGGTAGAACGGTTCATTAGGATCTGTGTGTCTTAACAGAGTTTCGATGGTAATGATGTTCTTAAATGTGGCCAAGGCTTCCTCTCGGTCTTGCGTCTATTCGAACTTTTCCTTTTTTCAGGTCAGGGCATAGATTGAGCCCAATATTCCGGCGGCATTTGGTATGTTGCATCGGTAATAGTTTATCAATCCCAATAATGACTGCACTTCTTTTAATGTATTGGGGGGTCTCAACCTTTTTATAGTCTCAACCTTGTCATGGTTAGGTGACATACCTTCTCGGGTAATGTCGTGACCCAGAAAAGTGACCTTTGTTTGAAAAAACTGGGCTTTACATAGTTTGAATTTCAGGTTATTTTCTCTCAATCTTTTTAGGACGAGTCTAACGTTATTCTCGTGTTCGTCTTCAGTTTTTCCGACGATTAATATATCGTCGGTGAACACATACACCTGTTTCCCAATCATGTCATGGAGTAGATTACTCATGATGGAACTGAAGGCATTTGGGGCCATTTTTAGACTAAAAGGTAGGACTTTATATACGAAGCTCGCGTTGTTTGAAGAGAACGCGGTCAAGTCTTGTGATTCTTCGTCCACGGCTATTTGATGATAGCCCTAGGCCAAATCGATGGTGAAGAAATACTTGTTTCCCCCCAAGCTTCAGAAGATAGTTCCTATGTCCGGTAGCTTAAACCTTGAAGTTTTCAGTATTTTATTTAAATTCCTATAGTCAACTACTAATCTATTCTTGTTCTTTTGTTTGACTAATAAAAGTCGGCTACTGAAATTGCTATTTCGCCTCTCGATTAGGCCGCGTCGCTGCAGTTCGGCGACCTGTTTGGATACCTCTTTGTGATATTTAAACGGTAGTCTATACTGAGGTGTGTATATGGGGACGTGTCTGGGGTCGAGTTCCAGCGACAGTTTATAATTCTTTAATAACCCCAACTCGTCTCCTTCTATGAACAATACATCAAGGTACTCCAGAAGTATTTTTTGTAGTTTGTATTTTGTTTCGGAGTTCAGATTCGTCTGTCGTACGAAACCTTTTACCTCCTCTAATTTCTGTTCAGCAGTCCTCTGTGGCTGCATGAAATCACTCATCATTTCCCTTTCGTAAATTTCTTCAGCGATTTCGTCTATGAACATCTCCCATTCTTGGTCCATTACTTTGTTTAACTCTTCCTCTTTTATCAGGTCTTCTCTCTTTTCTTCATTGTACAGACACTGACCTTGTCCCTTGTATTCTCGTTCTTTTGTACAGTCACAATATCGTAGGACTTTATCAATCAGCTTTAGCTGCTCGGCTCTAACCTTGACTCTGTCATCCGTGGACGTGTTCTGTACGACTAACAGCATCTGTCCGTCTTCATTTACACACGCCAGCTGTGGTTCGATTCGCAAATTCGGAGGGTGTGTTTCCGCTACGATTACCAACGTAGTTCCTACTTTTAATGAAACACTTGACCGGAGTTCCAGGAAAGCCCTAGCTGTTGGAACTATCGAAGCTGATCGCTTTTCCAATTTAAGGCGGACTTCTATTAAATTTATCATTTCAAAGTTCTGGGTCTCCTCATCTACCGGTTTGAGTACCTTAGATACCACCGGGATTTGATTTTCCCTCAAATGGATCGCAAAACCCTTTCCTACACCCTCTATTTTAATATGGTTGTCTCTAATGAAATCGGCTCCAATGATGATAGTTAATCCCGTCGGTAAGTCAATGACTATCAAAGCACTGATCTCGTATGGTTTTTCTGCATTTTTCATCGCTACTTTAATCTGTCCTATAGTAGTTAGTCTTTCATCGTTCACCGCCTTACAGCTTCGACTGGTTTTTTCTATTTGGTTCCTCAATCCATTTATTTTTACCTGAATGACTGGGTATCGAAATGTTCGCAAGACACATGGAGCAATGGGAAGTCTGTTTCTCATTTCGGGGATTTTCTACGGCATTTATTCTAAAAGAGGGGAGAATCCTTTATTGGTTGCAATTAATCTGTCCCCGTGAATCGTCAACCCAATTACTACCATGTGCCTCCATTTATTCTTACCATTTTTCACAATACACACTACCAGCATAACAAGTTCGCACCGTATCATCCTGATCATTTTTCATATTATTTGCATATCCTGTTCGCACTACTAACCCATTTTCATCAAATATCATTATCTCATAATTTTTTTCTTCACAAGCTTCATTCAATTTCTTATCACTCTCTTCATGTATTTTCATGCAATCATTCGTACTTCCTTTCAAGCATTCCGAAAACGATTCATACCTTCCGGTCGCACGCTTAGAATTAACATCATCTGAGTCTATATCGCACTCTCTGTTCACCTGATTACTGTCTGAGGCATTTACGGACATTCTTTCACAAGCGTCATTCTATTTTTGTAATTTAGACTCTGGTTCCAAGGTCATACGGTCTCTCGGACTACTTTCGCTTTCTCTCTCACTTGCGTCAAGGCTAGTCTTACATATTTTCGTATCGCGTTTCATTAAGTTGTTTGCTTCATTTGATTCAGTCATTCTTTCCTCACACTCATTCAGATTTACTCTTTTTATCTCATCAGACGAATTCAACTTAATTTCTCTTTATCTTTCTCTATTTTTCTCGCTCGCGCCTCGTATTTCTCATTTAGTCTCCCCGTCTGATTTTTTACTGACACTTGCCTGTATATTAGGTTTTTGAGTCAGGTCCATTTTCTTCGTCATTCCTGAAAGTGACCCTCCGAGGTGATATATCTCGGATAGGAGGGTTCTCTCTCCGCCATGGTCTAAAAGAATCGCTTCTACGGTTCTCCCAACCTCTCGAGGGGGACCTTCCTCTGTCCATATTTGAGTCCTATTTTCGTCTCTGTAAGGGGATTCACTTCGGTCCCATTGTCTTCTTCCTTGCAAATAATCACTGGTCCTTCTGTTTTCGTCTTCAGATCTCCCGTTTGATCGCTCGTAAGGCGAAAAGTTTCTTCCCCTTCTATTATTCGTACGTCAATAGTGACCGATTTCCTCTTGAGTATGAAAGTCGTTTCGTCTTTGATCCCAAGATTGACGTGATGGCGAAGGCATTCTTCGTTTATCTCTTTCTAAGTATCTACTTGCATCATCATAATTAACTCTCTCACTCATTTGCAAACTCTCTGGCTTTATTTCTATCCAAATCTAAGGCTCTCACTCGCTCAATTAGTCGACAGTTTTTTGCTTTGTGCCCTGTCCGTTCGCAAATGTAACACTTCATGTGGTTTAGCATGTAGGTTTGCACTTGTGGCGTTTGTACGGAATTCATGTTACCTAGCTCATCGTAAATTAAGTTACTTTGAGGATTAATCTGACCTAGGCAATTAAATTTAGAAAGACGGCCACACTGCATTGTATTTGAAGGGATGTTGTATGGGGAGACATTTGGTAAGACTTGGGGAAAAATTTGTTGGTTGGGCAGATACGAGGATTGAATAAAATACCGATTTTGTGAATATGCCTGATTAGGGAAGCCTGACTGGATGTAAGTCTGATTTGAGAAACCGCACGAGTAGTATTATTGATGTGGGGATGGTAGGGACCCCATCCTTTGATTTCAATAATTTAAATTATCGATAGAGCCCGTCAGAGGGACGATTAGCTCGTAAAAAATCCGTTCATCACACCGGATTCGTTTAAACTTTTTGTTTACTTCCTCGTCTTGGTCACCGTACTTGTGCTAGAGTTTACGGGGAATTGAGTTTAACAGAACTTTGTTAATAATGAACTTGAAATCTAAATTTCGTGACATATCGCCAGCGTCTTTTTTCAATCCTTCCAACACTCTTTTAATTCTATAAACAAACGAAGCCAAAGACTGTATCTCTATGTTTAGTAGCCTATTGGTTATTTCGTCACGCCTATTATGACAATATAAACCGGAGCAAGTATCTAAGAATTCTCACCAAGTTTTCGCCTCTCCTCCTAAATCCACGAACACTAACCTACTGGGGGAACTGAACATCTAGTAGCCAGGGCTATTCGCAACCGATCGCTATTTCTCCCTTTCTTGGGGATTAAACGAGCTATTTCGTATACGTAATCCTGGAAGGACACGTAATTTTCTATTACCCCCTTTGCTGCCGCGGATAAATATTCGGCGTATGTCCCACAAAGTACGGGCATGTCCCTTCAAACCGGTCGCAATACAAAGAGGGTCGCATACCTTATGTTTTGTATTTTCTCCGACGGAAAGATTTACTTCTTCCTCGTATGCTGCTTGGATCCTCGCTTGGGACTTCAAGGGGACCTGAGCAGCTGTCCTTCATCCCTTGGTCCTGGTTGAACTTTCCTTCTTCTGCTCCTCCGTGCAAATAGTCCTCATGCACGCTTCTTAGCCGAAGTTGGTGTCTTTGACTGTTGTCTATAAGGAAATGGGGGAAAGAAAACCTACTTTGACCCTACACCTGACACCAATTATTATCATACACCCCTTGGATTTTATTTGAATTGTCAATCAAATATAAGGAATCAAATTTGTCTTCACAAAAAGTTAATGAGTTGAATTCTTCACAAAAATGTTAAGAAGTAGAATAACCGTTTAAAGAATCAAATAATACTTCTTAACTTCTAGTTCTAAGATAATAAAAATATAAGTTAATTAATATTCGAGTTTACTGTCTATCCTACAGTCAATCTCCAAGCCCGAATTTCCTTATACACAACCTTAAAACCGATACAAATTTAACCTATCAAGCTGAATTTCCCGTACAGCCCGGAGATCCCTCTAAGACGTAGTCCAGTCTCGATCTGATCTTCCAAGCTTCGGGTTCCTCCTTATATACTGGAGGATCGTGAGTTATTCGTGCGTCAGGGGCATGGGAAGGTTCGCGTGAGACAGCGGAGGGAGCAAGGTTCTCAAGGTTAAGCCCGAAGGGTTATCCGGTGTCTCAATCAGAGGCCAAGAGCGTGGGAAGCTTGTTGCTGGGCGCGATGGATGGGCGCTTGTTGTCGGGCGCTTGTTGTCTGGCGCTTCTTCATTGGAGCGTACCCGTTAGTCTTGGGCCCCAGTCATCATTGCTCTTAGTGACGATTCGTAATTTCAGACAGGATCGTCTTACTGGAACCAAGATTGATGAAGGAATGGCGCCAGGCTGTATCTATTCCCGCGAGCGCTACCTATTCTTAGGCAACCCGCCATGTATATATATATAAATGTGTATATATATATATATATATATATATATATATATATATATATATATATGTCATACACAGCGTATTTCCAAGGGTTACAGAGTACTTTCTAGGAATTCCAGCTCAATTAATACAATTCTGTCTGGAGAAAGGGAGTGAAAGGAACACTGGTAGCCACAATGGAAGGTCACGGTTCCGAACAAAGACAAAGGCGAAAGGTTGAAAGGAACTCTTTAATGAAGAAGCTCCCGACAACATCGCACAACGCCCCCGGCCTCTGTCTAGACACTGGATGACCCCTTCGGGCCCAACCTTGAGAACGCGGCTCGCTCCTTTGTCTCATACGAACTTTCCCATGCCTCTGACGCACCCATTTAGTTCCGGTCTTCCAGTATATAAGGAGGAACCCGAAGCTCCAAAGACATATTGGTAGAGCGGAGACTCAGAGGAGTCTCCGGCTGTGGTGACAGAAGTCCAGTCCGTATAAGGGAACTTGGTATCGGTTTACAAGTCGTGTATAGAAAACTCGGATTTGGAGTTTGATTATAGGAAGGCAGTAAGCTCGATTGCGATTAATTTATGCATTCAACATTTTTAAGGACTAGAGATTAAGTTATACTATTTGATTCATAAACAATATTTTATTTGATTCCAGGAACAGTAATTAAGTGATTAAAAATCTTGACTTTGTTTGAAAAATAACTTAATTGCTTATAATTAAAAGAATAACAGCCGACGAGTTTCTTTAACCGGAACCTAAACGAACTCTTAAACAATATTCGCGCACTCTGCGTTCGCGCGGCGGGCAAAACATTGAGAAGGTCCCACAGATCAAGGAGTGCGATATTATACCCTCTTGGAGAATTCATCAAAACCAAGGGGACTATAATATCTGGTGTCAGGTGTGGGGTGAATTTAGGTCCTTTACCCCTTTTCCTTATAGACCACAGTCAAAGACACCAACGTCAGCTAGACGCGTGCATGAGGATCAATTGCCCGAAGGAGCAGACAAATGAAAGTTCAATCCGGACTACGAGATCGAGGACAGCTGCTCAGGCGCACTTAAAGTCTCCGTCGAGAATTCAAGCAACGGACGAGAAAGAGGAAATGAACGTTTCCTTCGGAGAAAACGCAAAACACAAGGTAAGCGACCCTGTTTGTATTACGCCCTGTTCGAAGGGACAGGCAATTAATCTTCCCTTAGCAGGCAGCACCCTCAAAGAAATTCATTCCCGTATAAAAATTTATCCACCTAATTTTGACATAAACAAAATCCGATATATTCCTCCCTAGTCACCCACTTTTAATTTTGAAAACGAACCAGGAGGTCTTCCTCTATCCCTATTAGCTGATTTTAGAGATTCAGCGGAATTTTGGCCTATTTCGTTAGAGAGATCGCTCCATATCATCATGCATAAAAGCCAGGATGGTAGAAGAACGGGAGGTAGATCTCCCTCTCCTCCACCAACTCCTCCTCCTCTTCTCCCTAATAGATTAAATAGATCCTTCCCCTATCCGGAGGAGGAAGATTTTACTCCCGATGAAATGATAAAGCTTCGTTATGCGGCCAAAATGTGCCCAGTATCCTGCGGAACGTACGCAGAATATTTAACTACTGCTGATATGGGATTAGTGGGGAGTTACGTGTCCTTTCAGGATTACGTATTTGAAATAGCATGGATAATCCCTGAAAGGGGAAGAAATAGTGACCGCTTACGAATAGCTCTGGCCATTAGATGTTGTGTTCCCCCCAGTAGGTTAGTATTCGTGGATATAAGAGAAGAAGTGAAGACGTGGCGAGAATTTTTAGACGCTTGCTCCGATTTGTAGTGTAAGAATAGACGTGACGAAATAACAAATATACTATTATATATATATATATATATATATGGAGAGAGAGAGAGAGAGAGAGAGAGAGAGAGAGAGAGAGAGAGAGAGAGAGAGAGAGAGCCGACGTCCGGGTGAGTCATTTACATCGTTCATTTATAGAATTAAAAGGGAGCTAGGAGGATTGAAACGGAACACCGTTGAGATGTCACGAAATATAGATGTAAAGTTTTTTATTAATAAAGTTTTGTTAAATTTAATTCCGAGTAACCTCTGGCACAAATACGGTGACCAAGAAGGTGTAAATAAAAAGATAAAACGGATCCAGTGCTAGGAATGGATCGTCTCGGAGCCAATAGTCCCATAAATAGGCTCTATAGATAAAGTAAATTATTTCAATCAGTCCATGGGGTCCCTGCCATCCCCAAATCAACTACATTACCATTCCAGTTTTCCAAACCCGACTCCCGTCCATGCAGGCTACCCAAATCAGGCATATTTGCAAAATAGCCTTTTTGTTGAACCCTCGTATCCGCACAATCAGCAAATTTTTCCTCCAAACCAACCCCAGTTGTATCCAAATATGTCCCCGTTCCATCTCCCATCTAATACAATGCAGTATGGCCCCCTCTCTCAATTTAATTACCTAGGTCAGATTGACCCTCAACCTAGCTTAATTTACAATGAGCTAGGTGGCGTGAATACCGTACAAGCACCCAAGGTGCAAACCTATACGATAAATAACGTAAAGTGCTATATTTGTGAAAAGATTGGGCATAAAGTAAGGTACTGTCCGCTAATTGAGCGAGCGAGAGTCTTGGATAAGAAGAAAGCTAGTGAGTTTGAACGTAAGGGTGAGAAAAACTTTTGGATAGGAAGAAAGCTCGAGAGTTTGAACTTGAGGGTGAGAAAAACTACCATAATAAGGCGAGTAGATACACGGAGGGAGATAAGCTACGAATGGCATCTCCATCCCGCCAAACTTGGGGTCAAGGACGAAGCGATTATTCGGGTTATGGACAAAATGACTATTCGTACTCCAGAGGAAATCGGTCACCTTCACCGTATACTATAGAAGGGAAAGAATTTACTCGCCTTACGAACAATGAAACGGAAAATCAGAAAACGAAAACAGAAGGACCAATGACTATTGGCAAGGAAGAAGGCCAAGGGACCGAAGTACATTCCCTTAGAGGAGAGAATAGGATTCAAAATACGGAAAGAGGAAGGTCCCCCTCGAGAGGTTGGGAGAACCGTAGGACCGATTCTCCAAGACCATGGCGTACAGAAAACCCTCTTCCCAGGGATAAATCGCCTCGGAGGGTCACTTTTAGGAATAACAATGAAAAAGGACCTGATTCTAAAAACTAATATACAGGCAAGTGTCGCAAAGAACCGATCAAGCAGGGAAGAAAATGAAAAATACGAGACACGGGCAAAAGGAACAGAGGAAGCGAGAGAAAGAGAGATTAAACTAGATTCGCCAGAAAGGATAAAAAGAGTAATTCTAAATGAGTGTGAAAAAAGAATGAACTAAACGAATGAAGCGAACGACTTAATAAAACGAAATACGAAAATATGTGAAACCAGTCTCAACTCGAGTAAGAGAGAAAACGAAAGTGGTCCGAGAAACCTGATGACCTTGAAACCAGAGGCTAAAATGTGAAAGGAGGAAAGCGCGCGTGAAAGAATGACCGCAAATGTCTCAGGCAGTAACCGTGTGAATAGAACGTGTGATTTAGACCTACGTGACGCTGGTTCTAAGCGTATGAATCACTTTCGGAATGTGCGAACGGAAGTACAAATGATTATATTAGGATACATGAAAAGAGTAAGGAAAAAATTAATCAAGTTTACGAAGAAAAATCTGATGAGATAATAATGGATGAAAAAGGGTTAGTAGTGCGAAAGGATTATGCTGATTGTGTGCATAATGAAACGGAGGATATAATGCGAATTTATTATGCGGATAGTGTATATTGTGAGAAAAAGGAGAGAAAGATGGAAGATCATTGTAGTGGATTGAATAAAGTGTCCCAGGGACAGATTAATTGAAACTACAAGGGAATTCTTCTTTCTTTTATAGTAAATGCCTTAGAGAATCCCAGCAATGAGAAACAGACATTCATCTGCCCTATGTATGTCTTGTAAACGTTTCAATATCCCGTGATTCAAGTAAGAATGAATGAAGTCGCGCCTCTAGCCCTCCTGGACACCGGAGCCGAGATTTGCCTTATTAAAGAAACCTTAATCGATATGATCTTAGTGAGAGACAAAATAGAAAGAACCAGCCGTAGCTGTATAGCGGTGAACGATGAAAGATTAATTACGGTAGGACAAATTACAGTAACAGTAAAAATTGCAGGAAAATCGTACGAAATTGGTGCTTTGATGTTAAAGACTTGCGGACGGGATTAAGTATCATTATTGGAGCTGATTTTATTAAAGAAAACAACGTTAAAATAGAGGGTGTCGATAATGGTTTTATGATCCATGTACAAGAAACTGAAATCCCAGTAGTATTTAACGAGGCACAAATTTTTGAAAGGATTAATTTAGTGGAAGTTCTCATCAAATTGGGAAATGGGTCTGCGTCTATAGCTCCGTCGGCTGGTGCCTTTTTAGGGCTCCATTCGAGTGTTCCTTTAAAAAGAGGAACTACCTTGGTGATAGTAGGTGAAGCATGTCCTCCGAATTTGAGGATCGAACCACAACTGAAGTGCGTAAATGAAGAGGGAAAAATATATTTAGTCGTCCAGAATACGTCCTCGAACGATGAGTCAGGATTAGCGCCGAACGATTAAAACTGGTTTGTGAAATCCTGCGGTATTGAAATTGCGCAACTGAACGGGAATGTGAAGGACAAAGTAAGTGTCCATATAATGAAGGGAGAGATGACTCGATAAAGGAGGAAGAGCTAAACAAAGTAATGGACCAAGAACGGGAGATGTTCATAGACGAAATCGCTGAGGAGATCTATGAAAGAGAAATGATGAGTGACTTCACGTAACCCAGAATAACTACGAAAGAGAAACTGGCGGAAATAAAAAGTTCTGTTCAAGAGACGACTCTGGACTCCAGAACAAAACTCGTACTAGTGGAGATACTTTTAGAATAATATGACGTGGTGTTCGTCGAAGGTGACGAGTTGGGCCTATTAAAGGATTATAAACTGTTATTGGAGCTCGAGCTCCGGCACGGTCCCGTATACACTCCACAATATAGGCTACCTCTTAAATATTACGAAGAGGTATCAAGGCAGGTGGCCGAACTGGAGCGACGCGGATTAATTGAGAAGAAAAATAACATCTTCAATAACCCACTTTTATTAGTTAAACAAAAAACATAAGAATAGACTGGTGGTGGACTACAGAAATTTAAATAAAATACTAAAAACATCAAGATTTAAGTTGTCCGATATAGGAACTATTTTTAGAAGCTTGGGGGGAAATAAATACTTCTCCACCATAGATTTGGCCTAAGGCTCCCATTAAGTGGCCATGGACGAAAAATCGCAAGATCTAACCGCATTCTCTTCAAACAATGCAAGTTTTGTATACAAAGTTTTACCTTTCGGTCTGAAAATGGCCCCAAATATCTTTAGCTATATCATGAGCAACCTACTACACGACATGATTGGAAGACAAGTATACGTGTTCGATGACATATTAATCGTCGGAAAAACTGAAGATGAGCACGAAAATAATGTTAGACTCGTCCTTGAAAGGTAGAGAGAAAAGAACCTCAAGTTTAAGTTGAGTAAATCCCAGTTTCTTCAAGCCAAGGTCACCTTCTTGGGTCATGACATCACCCGAGAAGGTATGTCACCTAGCCTAGATAAGGTTAAAGCTATAAAAAATTTAATACCCCCAATACAGTAAAGGAAGCACAATCATTGTTGGGACTGATAAACTATTACAGATGCTACATACCTCATGCCGCCGAGATATTGGGCCCAATTCATGCCCTAACAAGGAAAAAGAAAGGTTCGAATGGACGCAGGACCGAGAGGAAGCCTTGCTCGAAATTAAGAAACTTGTTACTACTGAAACGCTGTTAAGCCACCCAGACCCAAAATAGCTATTCTATCTGTACATGGATGCCTCTGAAGATGCTAATGGAGCTGTCCTAATGCAGAACAACGAACGGGATGAATTGGTTCCATTAGAGTATTTTAGCAAGGGATTCAACGAAACCCAAAGGAGATACTCGGTCGTCGAAAAGGAAGGATTAAGCATAATCCTGGCCCTGAACCATTTTAGACCCCTTATACTGAGATCTAAGGTCATCCTACGGACCGACCATCGCCCCTTGATCAGCTTGGTGATAAATAAATCCTCATGAAGATTAACGAAATGGTTCATCACCTTGATAAAGTTCGACCTAATTGTTGAGTACGTCAAGGGAGAGAAGAATTTCATGGCTGATTTAATAAGCCGTTGTGTAGAAAATAACCCTGAAATAGATTCAGACGCGGAAGACCGACCGCGGAAGAAGGGAGCTCGCCTACACTTGGTACCTTGGTTGAAAAAATTCTACGAGATGAAGCACTCCCAGAAATTTCAATGAACGAAATTCGAAAGGCGCAAAGTCAGGACGAAAAACGCAAAGAGATACTAAAGGGAAACGAGAAACAACAATTCCGTATTCGGAACTGCGAAAGAAGGCTCTGTTACAATTCCACAATTCCACCAATAAAGGTCACATGGCCGAGACGAAGACTTACCAGGAAATGTCACAGGTATATTACTGGCTCAATATGGCTGAGTCCATAAGGCATTGCATAAAGAAATGTGCTGTCTGTAATAAGTATAAAAACATCAACCCACGAAAAGCTCCCGTGGGAGAAACACCCTCTTGTAACGACCACTTAGATCAAGTATACGCCGATTTGGTGGGTCCCTTTCCACGTTCGCGAGAACATCTGCCTACGTCAGAGCTTTCCAAACTTTTCACGTTGGCGACACACTATTTAAGCATAAAAATTTTCACGGCACATTAATTAATTTTTGTTATCAAATATCAAATATCAGATAATTTTTTAGTAGGTGGTTTATCTTGTAGCCGATTTTGTTGATAGAAAAATCAAAATTTTCAAAATACAAAAAACACTAATGTGTCGCGACACACAGTTTGGAAAGCTCTGGCCTACGTGTTAGTTCTAATAGACGGGTTTACTAAGTTCATGGAGTTGTACCCACTGAAGGATAAGACCGCAACTTCGGTGGAAAAATGCATTTTTGGACACTGCGTCTTGATTTATGGGAGAATGAAAAATCTAAAAGCAGATAACGGGGCTGAATTTACAAATGAGACTTATAGCCCATTTGACAAAAAAGTATCAAATTAATCAGTTTCGGAGCCCCGGCCCATCCTGAAAGTCAGGGCACGGTTGAGGGATATAATTACTCCCTGAAGAACGTCCTAAGAACCTTAATAGAAGACCGAACTGTCGATTACTCGGACGTATATTTGCCTCTGGTCAAATATATCCATAACAATACCATGCATGATAAGACCCGAGAAAGACATTTCCTTCTAAAGTTTGGTAGAGAGGACGTAGTTCCTTTCGAGACAAGTAGCGCAGAAGCCCCTCCAATAGATCTAGATGAATATAAGTAGAGACACATGCATATGAAGGAGGACGTGAATCAAACAGTTAGGGAGAATCTAAGGGACAGACAGAGGGAAATGATACGAAGGACCGAACGAAAGGGCTTATGAGAAATCCAAAAAGGGGAGAAAGTCTACGTGAGACGGATACCCAGTCCTGGTATACTTAAGGCTTTACAAGCTCCCTACGAAGGACCATGCGATATAATAGAGAAACTAAACGATTACGTATACCTTATAAGGGACCCCATTACGCGAAGAAGTAAAAGGGTACACTTAAATAATACCAAAACGTAACAGGTATACCCACCTAAACGCAGGAAGCCAAACGACGTCGAGTCAGATATCCTTCAAGGCCGTGAAAAAGGAAAAGCGAAAGAGAGTCATCGCCGCTACGAGCCCGCGGCGAATCAGAAAACGGGGAAGGTCAGGTCGATGACTCCATAACTAAGGAAGGAATCTTGACAGAGGAATTCTCCCCCCTGACGGGAGGGTTAAGCCCGACACCAGAGTTGGTACTTATAACGCGTCAGGAGACTCCACACTTTTACCCTCAGAGAAGAAACACCATCGAACGAACCATTTTCTGAGGAAAGCGATTCAGAAATGGAAACAGAAGTCGATTCGGGAGCTGAGAGTGGCAATGGTGGACGTACGGCCAAATTGGTTATGAGCGAGGAACCTCGCTACTTACTGCGATTCCGGGGATCTATCCCGAAGAATTTGGCCCTTTTAGTCCCCCATACCCATGAAAATTTATCAGAACTTTCACTGTAAATAGAACTCTGAGAACCTAGTTTCTTACTAATTAGTTCCATGCTTATAAAATCATCCGCTTACTCGCTTGTTAATTATTAGGAAGGATAAAAAGTTAAAAGTTAAATCCCTAAATCAAAAAATAAAGACAAACCTGGACGGTGATTCCCTACTAAAATGTTTCTTCGAGGTTACTTTTCGTTTCTCTAAAATCCTGGTAAAAAAAATTCATGCTCTCCCGTTTAATGTATAAAAAGACATTTTCTTATTTCAATATAAACATATATAGATTCCCTATTGCCATGAGAACAATAGAAATTTAAATGTAGAAACCTTTTTACATAAACAGGATGTAGTAGTGTCAGTTGTGAAACGAATGAATTAGTCAATATTAGTAAATTTATACCTTCGTTATTTGCAAATGAAATTTCCTGATCAGTTCAAATTAGAATTTTCAAGAGGTTGATGCAGGAGAGAGTTGAGTGCTAAAACTAAATAAAATTAGATATACCCCATATCCTCATTTAGGATTCAAGTCACCACTAAATAAAAACTTTTGCTTCCCTAGTTTTAACAAAATAAGTAATATACCAATTTTAAAATATCTTTTTATAACTTTAATTGTGGAATGGCTTACTGCCGCGGCCTCCTGTTGCAGGAGATGATTTCCACCCGCTCTACAGGCGGGGGCGCAAACCCTTTCCAACAACGGGGTCTTATTTGAACCCACTAGTCCCCTATGATTCTGTCTTCACCTTCAGCGTCCGTTTACATATGGGCCCCTACTTCCAAAATTTATATCTTCGGGACACAAAGATGAATCAACTTATTCGTCGATACAGAACGGAGCAGAAGCTACAACGACTCATGAAACCGAAATAGAACGCCGTAAAGGAATTGGGAATTCTCGTCACCACGTTAGAAGGAGTGCGGGAACAAATTCTCGAAACTAAAAGGGAAATCACCGCATTCATCACTATCCTGAACCAAGAGGACCCCTACGGAGATCGATCCGCAACCCGGCAAAGAAGAGGACTAGTAGATCTGTTGGAGGCTTCCTAAACTTTGCTTTCTGCACAGCTCAGCAATGCTCAGACAAAGACGCCATATGTCACGTCCAGGTGATCGAGTCCGACGAGAAAGGTATGGCCAAAAGTTTGAACTCTTATGTCATCGTCCTAAATGCGACCGTCTACGACATAAGCAGCCTGAAGAAATACGTGAACCTCTTAACCGAGAATATACACTCCTTCCAAGACACGGTGGGTGTGTATCTAGCAAGCTTAGAAGAAGAAATTAAAGAGGAAAAGTATATCACTTTCCTCTCGATACTAGGTCATAGCCTTTCTACTTACACGGAAGGCCTCCATTTACGATTGAACCGGTTGAAAACAGCCGTGGTCGACTAGACTCCTTTCTGTTTGATCCCGCTTTCTGCCTTCAGGTTCTAAAGTGCATCGAGTCCAAGGTTGGAAGACTCCTCCCGTACATCTTGAATGGAGCCACCATTCCTCTGTATTTTCAGCTCGCCAAGTCCCGCCTGCGAAAAGTCTCCGAAGATGAACTTAGAAGAATAATCTTTATCCTCTTAAAGGTGATAGAGTCACCCATGACTCTTCCAGATTGATCATCTTCCCATTTGGATTAACAAAGAGGATCTGTATGCCAAAAATTCCCGGAAACAAGATACTTAGGGGTGAGCCAAAATAGGCTAAATTATATTTGACTGGACAGTTTAGACAGCTGTTCACTAATCGAAAGAACTTACCATTGTCCTACCCCTACTTACATTCCCAATAAAGGATCGGACAAATGTGTTATTCGAATCTTTCAAGCGAATCCAAGAACAAATCTTGCCACTTGTCACCGGGTATTAAAACGAAATTTTTCCCCAATGTTCCTTCGACATCGTCA
The DNA here is from genome assembly GCA_023014485.1 of Bathynomus jamesi. NCBI lineage: Eukaryota > Metazoa > Arthropoda > Malacostraca > Isopoda > Cirolanidae > Bathynomus > Bathynomus jamesi. Next base: position 123,739 of record JAJOZX010000688.1, read on the forward strand.
CGCTGTTTATTATAGTGTGCCCCGACCCACGAAATTACTCTTCCGATGCGGAGACAAAAACGACAAAAAAACTTGGAAATATCCCGGACTAGATCATTCCCTTTACCCAAGGGATGCGCCATCTTGACGGACTACAAAATGATCTCGTGCATCTCCATATTCTCAGACCCAAGAAATATTACGGTAAAGACGGACCTCCCTCCACTGACTGGCAACATCGAGATGACATATGTCATCAATTCACCTCACACCGCTGAAGCTCTTAAACACTTCAACGACTCCCTTTCCCAACGAGTAAACCTAAAAGAGATAACTCGTTTTCTTAGGAAGGTCACTTTAGAAAAATACGACGACGGCAAGTCTTTTATAATCTCCTATTCTACATTAACTCTTTGCTCATCCTCGGAACAGCTATGATTGGAATCACGGTATATTATAGGTACTGTCACCTTCGACGTTACTCTCCCTTTGCATTCATAGCCGCAACACCATCCGAGGTCGATGTCTCTGCATTAGGCCCTCCAGAAGAATTCCCAATGACCTGGTCACCGACGTCACCGAGAAGTCCCCCGCATAGGCTCCGTTTCTTCCCATTAAACCAAGAATCAACGAAAAGACTACCTCCCACTGCAAGATCTTACCGCCGCCCGGAAGAAACCCTGAATCCAGGCTATACGGAGATGGGTTATGAACAACCACCGGAATACCATTGAAGGAAACCCTCAAGTAACAGAGCCAAAGAATTCGGCGAATAACAAAACTCTTTATCTCTCCTACCATTTATTCGTTAAATAACACTGGTATGCATATGAAATATTTTTGTTGCTGTGAGGGTTTTTTCAACTCATATTATATAATTCGACCATGCTGAATTCGAAAGTGACATTGGTTTTCCTCAATCAGGTCAGGTTTTTTCTCTATTGGCCATTTATTATAAGTCCAATTTTATCCCCAAATTCATTGATTTTTTTAGCTTAAACACTGTAGATACGAGTAATATTATAAGAACACTCGTGAAAAATGAAAACATTGTGTGAATAAATACTTCTATTCATACAATGAATATGGAAAAAAGTTTATTGAGGAAGGAATGAAGTTTTTTTGGCTTTCCGTCTGTTTTTCTTCGGGCACGTCTCGCTTCAAACACCAGCAATAGCCCGCCAGCATATTGATATCCCAGTTTCCCTGGTACCTCTCTTCCATTATTTTGATATCTTGGTGAAATCGTTCACCCTGTTCCTCACTATAATCCCAGCAATTTTCAGGAAAATAGTCCAAGTGGGACCACAAAAAGTGCATTTTTATGGACATGCGCGACCCATGAGCTTTGAAAGCTTCCATCAAGTTTTCGACAGCGGACTCGTATTCTGGACTTCTACGTTTGCCAAGAAAATCAGTGACAACTGATTTGAATGCCTGCCAGGCATTCTTCTCAGTTGGAGTCATTGCGTTTTCGAACTGAGTATCCTTGATCAAAGTTCGAATTTGAGGACCATCAAAAACCCCAGCATTTAGTTTAGCATCAGATATATGAGGAAATTTACTCTCGAGATATCGGAATGCTGAACCCTCCTTATTCATTGATTTGATGAAATTTTTCATCAAGCCCAGCTTAATATGAAGTGGTGGGAGCAAAATTTTTGTTGGTGGTACAAGGGGCACTGAAACGACATTATGCGACCCAGGTTCAAAATTCTTTCTGGATGCCCATTCACGCTGTGCATAGTGCTTCTCATCCGCTCGGCTATCCCATTTGCAGAGGAAACATGGGTATTTCGTGTATCCCCCTTGTATTCCCAATACAAATGCCACAATCTGAAAAAAAATGAAAATATTTAAAGAATTTAGAGAATTTGTTCTATTAGATAAAAAAATCTATGCATTGGACTGTATCACTTCTGTGGGGAAGTTAAGTGTTCTTATACGCTCTCAAATAACCTTTGGAAAAACAACATAGTCAATAGCAATAGTTTACTTATGATATTAGTATTACCTTCAAATCTCCACAGATCCTCCAGTTATGTTGGTCGTATAAGAGAGCATCCAGTAAAATTTTCATGTTATCGTAGCTCTCAGTAAGTTGTACGGAATGTGCTACAGGGACTGATGCAACCCTATTCCCAATGTTGAGAAGTTCTGCTTTCAAACTTCGTTTAGACGAGTCTATAAATAGCCTCCATTCTGATGCGTTATATGGCAGGCCCAAGGATTCGATTAGCCCCTCAACACTGCAGCAGTACACTAAGGAAGAGGTATTTTCGTGCACTGCAAAAAACTTGCGGAATTCTTCCTCTCGTTTCCTATATTAGGAGAATGTTGTTCCCGGAGCCAGCAAGTTGTCCTCTCGAAGTCGTGAGCCCAAGATCTCGGCAGCTAATTTGGAAAGTCCTAAATCCCTGGTAAGATCATTAAGTTTGGCCTGGTTGAGAGGCCTCGGCTCATTTGAAGCGGTATTTTGAGGTATATACGACTGGGACTGGTCATTGACATTGGTCATTGATTCATTATCAGAATCATCGAAGTCCAGGGTTTGAGGTGGGTCGGGTATTGGAATTCCAGAACCATGGGGTACAGGTCTCATAGCAGAAGGAATGTCAGGGTATAAAACAATGTGTTTATTCTTCTTGTTAACTCCTGAAAATAGAAACAAAGAAACATGGATATAAAACTTGCATATGAAATAGAAGAAGCATTCAGACAGTGGCGGCTCGTGAGAGAAGGCTGCGGTCTGTAAGATATGAAATAGGTCGATGGAGTCTGTATATTTTCTTTCTTTTTCATTCATATTGTCCCTTCGGGGACAATATGAATGAAAAAGAAAGAAAATATACAATCATTTTATATGTAAATGTAACTTGTATAACAATATGTATGTGTAAATGTATTTTCTATAACAATATGTATATGTAAATGTATGATTACCATTATGGTGAATATTATGCTATATATGGTGAATATTACATTATGGTGAATATTATGTCAAGTTTCATACGAAGATTTCAAAATATTTAAGAAAAATAAATTTATAAGCCCACCTTGGAGGTTTGTCATGCAGAAATAGCACTCTGTCACGTGATCACTTCCTTCTCTCCAAATCATGGGAATTCCAAAAGGCAAAGATTTCGCTCTGCCTTTGCTCCATCTTATCAAATTTTCAATGCACGTCTTGCAGCACATATGATGGGCGAAATTTTTGTTCTGGTCCCCTAGCTTAATTCCAAAGTATGCTCTATACATTGTCTTCACAAATTTAGTGATTTGGGACTGGTTATTTGGCATGGTAACCGTCCCACATATGTAGCAGAATCTATTGGGATCATTTTTACACGTCTATTCATATGAAATATTTTATCTATATGCCTGAAAAGTAAAAAAGATATTATACAAGTGAAACAAGTGATGATAGATGTTACTGTTCCAATTCCGCTTTGACAAAATCACGAAAACTTCTATTTTACTTATGAGGCCATAGCCGGATAACCTGAGCTGATTGAGAAAAACGGATTGCAGATTCGAAATCAGCAGGAAAAACTCTATAAGAATCACTTACAAAACCCTTGACAGCAAAATTGATGCATACCAGTGTAATTAATCAGATTGGCACGTTAATGCTTGTTCGAAATTTGTGATTCGGTAAGTAAGTAAGTGAAAGTGTATAATATAAGTGTATAAGTAAGTAAGTGAAAGTGTATAATACATGCTTGAAATAAATGATCAGGTGAATACATAACCCACATCTGTGAAATGCCCAAAAATTCGAAAGTAAATGCTTGCCATCTTGGTGATTAACTAATATTAGTGAATTTTACAAATTAATGAAAGTGCCGAAAATCCTAGCAAGGGTTTCGACAAGTTTATTATATAGACGTTTCTTAAATCACATTGTTCATTAGTGTTTCTAAGTTAGAAGTTGTGTTTGTTAAATGTTACTCTCACTATGTGTTTCTTATTTGTTTCTGCGGTATGCTTTCCTTCAAAGGAAGCTAAATCTTATAAATCTCAACTCTAATTTGTTAGAGTTACTCTATAAATTGAACCTTTTTGAGAATAATTCGGATCAGGTAAAGATAAGCACCCCCAGCCTTCTTTAATTAGCCTTATAAGGTTAACTAACGAAAATATCACGACCTAACGTAACCAATCGTTAAGTCAACTGTACGCTCTTGACGATTGGTTAGGTTAGGTCGTGATATTTTCGTTAGTTAGCCTTATAAGGCTAATTAAAGAAGGCTGGGGGTGCTTATCGTTACTTGATCCAATAATTCTAGAGTGTGAATCATATTTCCTGTGTCAACAACAGAGCGAAGACTGAACGATTACAGAATATAAGAATTGTTAATTTAATTTTTCACATTATATTTTTGTTACTCTAAATTGAAAAAACTTTAAATTTTGATTTTTATCGCGCTACCTTTGCGTGCAGTATTTTTTAGTTATCTCTTCAACTGAAAACAAAATATCGAAAATCTGATCCCTGCTTAAAGATAATGTCAACTTCCCTTGAGGAAAATACATAAGAAATTCCCCCTACAATTTTTCAGTTTTATAGAATGAGCTAAACCCTAATATTACCTTGAAGAATACAGCTAAATTAACTAGGTACAGTTAATCAGGGCGTAATTCTTTCTGGCTTTCTTGAGACCAAAGAAAGTTTTTAACGGGTCTATAAGGCTAATAGCTAAGCCTCGGATCCTCTAAATTTACCCATGCAAAGGTTCCTCTCCTTTGTACGACGAATAGTGACTCCACCCCCCATTAAGAAAACGACCCGTCGAATTTAAATAAATTTATTAAGGAGTTTTCAATCGACGCTGTATTTCACGTGAAATTTGGCCTAAAGCTATTGATGCGTAGCTCATTTCCCTCTTCGACTGTGTACTTCTATTCCCTTCCTTTTTATACTGACCTTTATTTGGAATTATCATTGAAACAATTATTTCTTAATATTATACCGTCGGGCTTGCTGGTCATTAAAACAATTATTTCTTGATGCTATATCCTAAGGTTTTGCTTACTCCACATTAAAACGATTCTTTTTTAACATTATACCTTCGTGTTTACTGTGTATAAATGATACAGCGAATTTCTGTATATAAATAATGTAAGCAAAATGACCCTTCGACATCTAATTGAAGATATTTACGTTATAACAGATAGTGTGACGGCCTTGAAGCCTCATATGGAGTAATTTCCGTTGTAAGCAGAGATCATTTTAAATAAGTGTCCCTTCTAGTCTAAATTGAGTTAATTTGCATTTATAAAGCAGTTTCCCACAGGAAAAATATTTTTCACCTAGATTACCAAATACGTTAATTCCACAACGAAAACTCGAAGTGGTGTCATGAAATTTTGAGAGAGATAAAAACGAAAATAAAAACTGCTCTCGTTGCGATAGTGATCACACTCAATGGTTTTTAAAATTTTGGAGTTTAATATAATAATTATCCAAGCAGCGTTTTAACATGATCTCTCTCATGGAATAGCGTCTGCAGTGTTATGATCTTGACAAATTTTTGATTCCTTCTATACCCGATTTTTCGATACGGACGCTATACCTTTTTGTTGTTGTTGTTGTTGTTTTTTTAAAATGAACGAATCTTTTGTAAATAGCGTATTTCCAATGGTTACAGAGTACTTTTTAGGAATTCCACCTCAATTAATACAATTCTGTCTGGAGAAAGTGAGTGAAAGGGACACTGCTAGCCATAATGGAGGGTCACGGCTCCGAACGAAGACAAAGGCGAAAGGTTGAAAGAAACTCTCTAATGAAGAAGCTCCCGACAACATCGCACAAAGGGAAACTGATAGCCATAATGGAAGGTCACGGCTCCGAACGAAGACAAAGGCGAAATGTGGAAAGGAACTCTCTAATGAAGAAGCTCCCGACAACATCGCATAACGCCCCCGGCCTCTGTCTAGGCACTGGATGACCCCTTCGGGCCCAACCTTGAGAATGCGGCTCGCTCCTTTGTATATAAGGAGGAACCCGAAGCTTCAAAGACAGATTTAGGTAGAGTGGAGACTCAGAGGACTCTCCGGGCTGTGGTGACAGAAGTCCAGTCAGTATAAGGGAACTTGGTATCGGTTTACAAGTCGTGTATAGAAAATTCGGGTTTGGAGTTTGACTGTAGGAAGGCAGCAAACTTGATCGCGATTAATTTACGTATTCAACATTTTTAAAGACTAGAATTTAAGTTATACTATTTGATTCATAAACAATATTTGATTTGATTCCAGGAACAGTAATTAACTAATTAATAATCTTGACTTTGTTTGGAAACTAACTTAATTACTTATAATAATCAAAAGAATAACAGCTGACGAGGTTCTTTGACCGGAACCTAAACGAACTCTTAAACAATATTCGCGCACTCTGCGTTCGCGGCGGACGAGACACTGAGAAGGTTCCACAGATCCAGGAGTGCCATATTATACCCTCTTTGAGAATTCATCAAAACCAAGAGGAGTATAATATACAGTATATATATATATATATATATGTGTGTGTGTGTATATACATACACACACACACTATATATTCCTATCCAACTTTTTGTATTTTAAAAATGGGGAATTAAAATCTCCTCAGACCATTATATTGGGGATGGAAGGTTTATCGCCTTTATTAGGTTTCTAATATCATCAATGGCATCCGAGAATTTTTCGGTTGTAGTGTTTGGAGGTCTATAGATGACAATTAGTACACGTTTAATTTTTTTATTTTCACTGCCAGGAATTCCATAAAGCTGTTTGATTTACTTATTACCGTCTCCGTCATGTTCGTAGTTTTCACAATTTCATTGGCAATCCTTAAAATGAGTTTCTATGAGGCATGCGATGTCCGCCCTAGTTTCGTCCATAAATCCTTTCAGGTACGAAACTTTGTTGAGTGATTGGTTTGGTTTTATACCTTGAATAATAGCCAGGACAATATCTATGTTCTTTGTTTTCAAGTTTTTTCCTTCGGTTTCGCTTGTTTTATTGCCCTATGGTCCTCTGAGAGAGATCCGTTTCCACCTACCTGTTCTGGTAGCTTCTTGGCCGGAAGCGGTTTGGCTCGTTGGTTTCCAGCTGTGTCAACTGCATGCGTTGTATGATATTTAGTAGCCGTATCATGTCTACGATGTTGAAAAAATTTTGTTCGCTATTTGTTTTCTATTGTTATTGTAGTTCCCATTGTCCTTTAAGCTTTGTCCTTTGTCCTTTGGGTTCGTCGGGAGATGTTGATAGGAGCATTTTTTCCCATATTTCCTGGTTCCATATTTTGCGTAAGTCCTGCAGATTTTTGGGTGGTAGAATCTGCGTGTCTCTGAATTTACAATGCCCCTTATTTTAGAAGAAATTACATATTGGGGATGTTCATATATATATATATATATATATATACTCTGTGTGTGTGTGTATATATATATATATATATATATATATATATATATATATATACTGAAAGCAAACAACCACAGAGAAAAGGAAAAGTAAACACGAAATCCGAGCGCTTTCGTGATATATTCACATCTTCAGGGACAACTTTCTACTGCATATATATATATATATAATGTATATCTTTCTTATAAACTATAAAAAGATCTTGACAATTTAGTATGTGAAAATATACAATATAGGATACTTATGCTTATCTCTGATTTAAGAAGATTGGTATAGAGTGAAAGATTAATGGAATAGGCATGTTTAGTATTGAGGGACCTTGGTTGGGGAGATATGACAGCTGTTTAAAATGTTTTCAAGTTTAGACACTTTAGAAGTAATTGTTTCTTATTAGAGTCTGTTTTTGTAAACTTAATTATTAATATTTATTTGTAGCTTTAAGAAAGAAATTTACAAATTTTTTTAATAAAAGAGAAATCTTGGAAATAGCTGGGATTTTTTTGTACAATTACTGTGTTACAGAATACGTTAGAGTATGCAATTGGTATGTTTAGATTCTTATTTTGAATAGGAATAATCAAGAGATACCTCATTATATCTTTTTTAGTTTCGTAAACTCGCAAATAATGATGGAAATAGCTACATTCTAGGTGAAAAATTTGGTAGATTTCTAGATTAGATGTGTATGTAAATATTTCTTCAGTTGTATTTAAATAACGCAATCTTATGGAACTTAGAGTAATTTGATGAATATTTTGAGGAGAAACCTTGTAGATAGATGGGGTTTGTGTAATTGTAATTTTATAACTGTGAGTGTGAGTTGCACTCGTATCTGCATTTAGGCTCCGCCCACATTTAAGTCAGATGAATGACGTGGTTAGCCTTTTAGTCTTGGCCAAGCGCACCGGTTGCATGTATACTGCTGCGGTCGTCTGCGCCCTGGTAGCAGCTGCAATTCATATTATGACGTCACACACGCGCCCAGCGCCCGTCCAAGTGCACCCACCCACCCACGTTTGCGCGCATCGCGTTTGTTTATTTGTTTTATTTTCCCTTATCATTTTCCCTATTATACCCATCTCCCGTGTCACCACATAATATACAGTATATACCGGGTGGGCCAAAAAAATATTACCCAACTTTTGAAAACATATTGTGACTCACCCTCTACATTGATCTTACTGTTGAGGCCGTATGTTGTACCCATACTTTTACTCTTTCAAACGCTGGCTTTGAATCTAGGTTCAACGCCACAGGAGTAGAGGTATAGGCTCACAACTTGAGGGAGGTATCAGAATATGGTGCGCAATTGAAAGGCGGTCAAAGTCAGCAACTGATACTTTCAGATGACAGTCAGTGTCTCCATAAATAATTAATTTTCCTAATTTTTACACAAAATAATTAATTTATTTCCATTTTAATTTCAGACCATCATTCTGCTATAGTTGGTGAATAAGTTATAACATAATAAAATATTCTTTCGAAGATGAAGCATTGATATTGATATTGAACCTGCGTAAGGAGAAACACTGGGGTGCAAAACGAATGAAGAAAGGATTTCCAAAATAAACGATGAACGATACCTGGAGTTCAATATCTCATAAAGAAAATCGATATCACAGGGTCGACCAAACGAAAAGAAGGCAGTGGAAGGTCAAAAACATCACGTACTGAGGAAAATATTGACATGGTTTCATCCATGATATGCAGTCAAGAAGAACGGCCCAACACCCACAAGTCCGTTAGAGAAACCCACAAGTCCGTTAGAGAAATTTAAAAAACTACTGGTATTTCTCGCTCTAGTTTCTTCGTATAGTAAAAGATGATCTGGGTCTTAAATGTTTTAAAAGAGTCGAAGTTCATAAGCTCTCTGTATCAAATAAGCAAGAGTTGAAAAATGTCGTGCTCTGTTGGATCGATTCCCAGACAGAGAAGTGTCGAAAATATGGTTCAGCGACAAGAATACCTTTACGGTTGCTTCAACAATAAACACAAAATAACCGAGTTTATGGAAGACAGGACATAAAATCTATCATTCTAGATCGACTTTGCAGGGAACGTCCGCATTTTTCTCAAAAAGTTATGGTTTCCATCTTTATTTCAAGGTTAAAGTTAGGGAAGTCAGAGATTGTCTTTGTTGATCAAAATGCCAAAATCACTGCTGCTTATTACCAGGAAAAAGTCGTTGATGCGGTACTGCCGTCGATAAGGGAGAAGTCAAGAAACAACTTTGTGATCTAGCAAGATAGTGCCACAAGCCATACAGCTCGCACAACTCGGGAGTATCCCGAGTGAAATGTTTCGGATTATATTGAACCAGAATTCTGGCCGCCGAATAACCCAGATCTAAACCCATGCGATTACGCTCTCTGTCGTGCTCTACAAGAATTGGTTTATAAATGGTTTATAAAGGAAAGAAGATCAATTCCGTCAAAGATCTGAACGAAAGTATTATTGCAGGCTACGGAAAGATATCACAACGATTCATAAATGCTGCAATAAATCAATGGCGAGCAAGGTTGCAAGCGTGCATTGATAATGGAGGAGGGCACATTCCGCATAATCTTGGACTCAATTAGGTGACTGTAGAGTAACCCAGATCTAAACCCATGCGATTACGCTCTCTGTCGTGCTCTACAAGAATTGGTTTATAAATGGTTTATAAAGGAAAGAAGATCAATTCCGTCAAAGATCTGAACGAAAGTATTATTGCAGGCTACGGAAAGATATCACAACGATTCATAAATGCTGCAATAAATCAATGGCGAGCAAGGTTGCAAGCGTGCATTGATAATGGAGGAGGGCACATTCCGCATAATCTTGGACTCAATTAGGTGACTGTAGAGTAACAGCGAATTACAAAATAATGGTTACAGTTAGCAAAATTCTAACTTCACAACGAGATAGACCATTAAATTCTATACAGGACACATATATTGATTGTACAAATAACATTTGATAAAGGTTGTTGTTGTTGTTGGTTACCCGATCAGCCCACCCTGATCGAGCAAGCCGGCGGCACGCAGGTAACGATCGCCCTCTCCGGAGTGGACCAGAGGTTCAGCGCACTAGTGATGTTGTGTTGTGTTCGTTGTTGTGCTAGAGCGGTACACTCTGTCATAATGTGTTCAATTGTTTGTGGTGTGTCCTCGCACAGGTGGCAGGTGTCGTCTGTGGAGTTGTCTAATCTGTGTTTATATGTCTGTAAGTTGGGGTGATGTCCACATCGGAATCGTGCTAAGTTAACTCGATCCAATCTGCTCAGGCTGGTCTCTGACCTGTCAATGGGTGGCGGCTTCGCACCTAGGACCGCATTCGGACAGAGTCGTGTCAGTGCTTTGTGGATTAGGTGTGTGTATGCGTTTTCTGTACTGTGTGATGTCTGTGGGACGTGGTATGGAATGGAGTATTTGGTTATAATGTCTCTCTGGTGTTACCTTAATGGTGCGAGGTGTCGGTGCGTGATTGTATATGTAGTAGCAAGGATGTTGTGTGTTAGTTGTCGCTGCTGCCATGAATTGTGTTCCCCTCATGTCTAAATGTTTCTGAACGTTCAGTTCCCTAACGTTTCTGTGTGCAGGTGTTCTATTAGTGTTGTTTGAGTGCATCCTGTAATGATATGAAATGCGTTGTTTTGATTATCTGTAAGGTGTTTATTTATGTATTTGAGATAATGGGTGCTCAGCGTAGACTAGCATAGTCCATAACTGAGCGAATATATTGTTTGTATATGAGTGATGTTGTTTCCTGCTGGTTTCCAAAGTTTGTGCCTGTTAGTAATCTAAGTGTGTTAAGTCTTGACGTACATTTGTTTTTAATGTCCCGAATGTGGTTTGCAAAAGATAATGATGTGTTGTATGTGACCCCAAGTATTTTGGTCTTGTGAGTGTGTGGAATGTTGGTGTTGTTAATGTTTAGTGTAAGCTGTGGATTTATCTGGTGTTCTTTTGTGTTGCTTGTAAGCAAGGTGATAGTTGATTTTGTGGGCGCTACTTTGAGTCTATTGTGTGTGTGACAGTCTTGTATACTGTTTATGTATGTTTGTAGGTTATTTGTAGCGGTGTCGAAGTTGTTGTGGGTGGATGTTATAGTGATGTCATCTGCATATAACGATAAGGTAAGCTTGTTATCTATGGGTATCGGAATGTCATGCATGTATATGTTGAACAGTGTCGGTGAGAGAACAGAGCCTTGAGGGTCCCCGTTCGGGAAAAGGTTGTTTTTGGATGACTTGCCATTAAATGTGACATGTGAGTATCTTCCTGAAAGACAGTTGCTCAGCCACCTTTTGGTGTTATTATGCATGTTTGTGTTGAGTGTTTTGTTTATGAGAGGGAAGCATAGGATAGCATCAAATACTTTACTAATGTCTATTGTTGCTAATAGTGTACGTAGAGCTGGTCGTCTGGAGTTGATGCCATCCATGATGTGCTGCGTGAGGTTAGTGAGTAATATCGTGGTTGAGTGGTGAGGTCTGAATCCATGTTGAGTAGGCGATAGTGGTATGTGTGGGTTGGTGATTTGTAAGATTAGTCTTTCTGTTACTTTGGAAGGTGTGCATAGTAAAGTAATGGGTCTATAGGAAGCTGGTTCTGTTAGATTTTTGTTTGGTTTGAGTGTGTAATAATTTTACCTTGTTTCCATAGGTCAGGAATAATACAGTGTTGGTATGAATATGTGCTGATGTTTGTGAGAGATAGTATTCTCTGTGGGCCCAAGTGTTTAAGGTGTGTTAGATATGTTGTCTGATCCAGTAGCCTTCGAATTCTTAATGTTTTTGATGATCTTGGTGGTCTGGTCTGTATTGAAGGGTGTAATGGTCGTGTCGAGTCTGTAGGTTTTTTTGTGTCTGGCTGTTTGTCTGTCTGCGTGTTTCTGGTTGTTGTCTCTGTTTAAGTGACTTGTTTTTGCGTAGTGATTAACTAGAATGTTAGGTTGATGTGTATATGTTGGGATATTATTTTGGCTGCGACAGATAGCCGCGTGTGAGGTGTGAATGCCGCTATTAGAGTGGGTAATCCTCTTTATAGTCTTGTATAGCCTGGATGTATCTGTGGAGTGATTTAGTGTTGTTATGAATTCCCTAAATGTTTCTGTTTGTTTTTCTTTGAGTTTGTTGTTTATTTCTGTGTTGAGCTGTTGTAACTGGTTTTATGGCTTCTGTGTGTGGTGTTTTTGTGTTATGTTTGAAGTTGTTACGTTGCCTTATGGGGTGGGCTATTTCTCTAGTGTATTTTGGGTTGTATTTCCTAGTGTTGCCCTTGGGTATGTATTTGTTTGCATTAGTGATGATCTGATTAAATGTCTTGAGTGTTGTATTGATGTTTATGATGGATGTGCTGTTTAATGTGGTGAATTGTTCCTCAGTCTGTATTTTGAACTGTTCCCAATCAGCTTTCTTGTAATTTCTGTAAGTGTGCCTAAGGCTGTTGGGGCAGAGTGTAGAACGTGTTGTAATGATGATGGGCAGGTGATCTGATGACAGTGTTTTTCTGTTCTCCAGTGTGTATGTGAGGGGGAACAGAACGTTATGTCTGTGGAGGAGTTTGAGTATCCTGCTTGATGTGGTATGTGTGTATGTTCTTCTGTATTGTTAAGAATGAAGAGGCTGTTTAGTTGTGTGGCTATGTTGGCGCCTCTGGTGTTGCTTTGGTTGTGCAGGTACCAACTAGTGTCTTTAGCGTTGAAGTCTCGTCCTAAGATGACATTAATGAGAGAGGCCAGATTGTGTAACTGTGGATTGTAATTGGCTGGCACCTGAGGCGAACTATCTGGTGGGATGTAAATGTTGATTAGTGCGGTGTGACCCCCAGTACGACCCCCAGTTTGACCCCCAGTACGATCTTGACGGATCGCCGTGAAGTCAGGGATGGTGGGTGTTTTGTGTGTGCGTTTTAGTTTTATTTCTTGTATAAGTGCTATGTGAATGTTTTGTTTGTGTACGAATTCCCTAAGCTGCATGATTTTGTTTGTGAGGCCATCTACATCGTACTGTAATATGTTAATATTATACTTTTGTATGTGTCTCATGGTCCTATTGTGTCTTTGTCTTTGTGTATGGTGACATGTGTAAGTTGTAGTGGGGCGTGGATTAGTCTTAATGTCGCTGGAGAGTAAGAGTAGTCCGGGGAGCACGCAATTGCTCCCCGTAAATGAAAAAATAGCACGCTGAGAATAGGTCAGGCCCCGGGGGCCGATCGGCACTCTGACTGATAAAGGTAAAAATATATATTATATAAATTTATATTATATAAATTTGATAAAGGTAAAATTATATTGTTCAAAATCAGGGTAATAATTTTTTGTCCCACCCTGTATATGTATATATATATATATATATATATATATATATATATATATATGTAAAGAACGACGCTTGTGTAGAAGAACGTTCCGCACAAGATGAGGAGGGAGAACGAACAAATGAAAAAATGAGGTAACCACCCGGGAATCGAACCCGGGATCTTTCGATTGCCAGTCAGATATGCTATCCACTACACCATGGGCCTCTAAATGAGGTAACCACCCGGGAATCGAACCCGGGATCTTCCGATTGCCGGTCAGATATGCTATCCACTACACCATGGGCCTCGATTAATCTGAAGTCGTAATTCTCCTACATACGAGCAGAAACCAATGCCCTGAGGGGGCACCTTCGCATGCCGTACATATATATACATTTTAACTGCAAACAGCCCACAGTATAATTAATGTAAAGAACGACGCTTGTGTAGAAGAACGTTCCGCACAAGATGAGGAGGGAGAACGAACAAATGAAAAATGAGGTAACCACCCGCGAATCGAACCCGGGATCTTTCGATTGCCAGTCAGATATGCTATCCACTACACCATGGGCCCATGGTGTAGTGGATAGCATATCTGACTGGCAATCGAAAGATCCCCGGTTCGATTCCCGGGTGGTTACCTCATTTTTCATTTGTTCGTTCTCCCTCCTCATCTTGTGCGGAACGTTCTTCTACACAAGCGTCGTTCTTTACATTAATTATACTGTGTGTTGTTTGCAGTTAAAATATATATATATATATATATATATATTATATATATATATATATATATATATATATATATATATATATATAATTTAAGGTGGAGTGTAAATGATAATTTACAATGGCACACTGATATTTTATTTTATTTTTTGCTGAGAAAAAAGAGTATGATGATACAAATTGTGCCAGGTTTCTCTTCCCCACTTTTCCATGAATACAGTTTAACAAACACAGAAAATAGAGTTCTCATCTAACATACATCCGTCAACATTACATTATATGAATAACCCCCATTAATGTCATTATGAATCCACAATTCTAAATTTTTAAAACTATGACATATTATTTTGCGTCATTCCCAGATTTAAGTATTCCTGCCAAGGTCGTACTGTATACTTCTACGCATCGTGTCTTCTGACTTCCCAAGCACCATAGTTCGCCTGGCAGCCACCTACCGTATTTGTCCCCAAGCTATAGAATCGAGAAGTAAGAAGCTAGTGTGCAATGTGCATGCTATGAGAAATGAGATAAAAAAATATTGTGTTACACTTGTTACAATGTACATTTGACTGACGTGAGTAAAGTGAGTAAATATTTGTTGTTTTTCCTTAAGCAATTAAAATTCATTGAAATTTATTTGAGTTTTTGTTCTTATTTTTCATTTAATAATTCACCAATAGAAGAGCAGAGATGGAATCATTATCCCACACACCAGTGTCTCCACAACTGAAACAACGTCCTTCTTGACATTAAGCTAGCAACATCCCCTCTTGCAGCAACTTTGCACCAACACCTTTCCATGCAGCAGCATCTACGCTTTCAAGTTCCCCATGCTATTCAGCAAGGAAAAAATTTGTGAGCACAAGGCATTGTAAGCAAAATTGTGTATTTGGAACTCCTGATAAGTTGTCTCATAATCTTTTGCCAACTAATTTAAAGTGGCAAAAAAAAAATGCAGCTAACAAGCCAGTCATCAAACAAATAACTCGAGAGCTACTAAAACTTTGGCAGCAATCATTAGTCCCTATAGTTCCAGAAAAAGCTGTGTTTCAAAAGGTAGCAAGATTCATAGAGAGAGGAGCAACTTTGAGTAGATCAAAAACATCAGTGAAATTAAAAATGAATCTTTCAATAGTCTCAGTAATTTGTTTGATACATGTGCCTGTAAATGTAATTTACAATCTTATGTAGACATAGAATGCAGTGATGATTATGAAAAAATTCAAATAGATTGCATATGTCGGAGAGATAAAAAAAATACCAAAAGAGGTATTACAGTTTCTACTTGATCAGATGAGTGATCGTAAAATGTACATAGGTAGTGTAGAAATGCATGCCACACAAATTTTACAAAAGAGATACAAGAGTAAACTCTCAGAACAAACAAGTAAAGAAAAGAAAACCTTCAATCGTTCCACTGAAGTTCAACTTTTGAACTTAGTAGAAAATTCTTCAGATGAAGATAGTGACAATGGGATAATGGAAACTGAAGACTGTGGTTTTGAAAATACTGGAAGCCAAATGAGAATGTCTTTGCGGCATGTTGCAATGCAGGCAGATAGATTTGGTGTATCAGATCATGCTATTGATGCTATTGCAACTGCAACTTTGATAGACGTTGGTATGATCACCAAAGAAGATGGCCATCTCGTAATAGACAGAAGTAAAGTGCGGATGGTCGAAAGGATCAGATTTTAAGTAAAGTGAAAGTCAGTGATAGGTGGTACAGTGAAAAGAAGAGAGAAGAACACGATGTAATGATTATTGAACCAGGTGGAGAGTATATTACTCATCAGACACCAGGATCGAGTAAGGCTGCAGACATAGCAAATTCAGTACTGTCAGTTATTAAAGAGAGACATCTACAAAATGATATACAGTAGCTGTAATAGGCTGTGATAGCACAAATAGCAACACTGGTTATAAAGGAGGTATGATTCATGTTATGGAGAAAGCAATTGGTAGGCCACTTCAGTGGTTCATTTGTATGCTTCATACAAATGAATTACCTCTAAGATATATTTCTGAAACATTAGATGGTACAACATCTGGGGCAAGTATTTTTGTTGGTCTTGTTGGGAAATCCATTCAGTTTTGTGAAAACAATCCAGTAGTACACTTCAAACCTATAACTGAAGGGCGGATCTAGGCATTTCAGTAAGGGGGGGAAGGCACCCCCTAAAATAAAAGGGCACAGTAATAAAAATTGTTTCTTAAAACAGACCATCAATGAGCGAGTGGAAACTCAATTGTATTGTTTTATTAGATCAGTCTCATTCAAATATGATACAAAATAAAAATCTAATTTGGGTACAACAATTACCACAGAAAATTTTTCAATTACAAATGTCTCGCCAATTAAAAGAATTATCCATTCCCGTAACCAGGACTTCCCAAGCTGGGGGGGGGGAGAAATTGTAGAAAGGCGGACCTTTTGGTGCACTGCGGACTAGGTCTAAACTACTCTATTCAAATAGAGTAGTTTAGAGAAGTTTATGAAGTTAAAAAAAAAATGAAAAAAATAACTGCAAGTGTTTATTTACTAAATGATGTTATATATTATAATATCACATCATAAGTTATGACTATGGTTATAAAAGTGGACCTTTCCTGTGAAAGGGGCGGTCGTTCGACACCCTCTGGCTACGGCCTGCTATCAGAATAAGATGAAGATAAAACTAGTGATATGGCTGCACCACTACTAAGGGTACTTATGAAAATCACTGAAACTACAAATTTGGAAGTACAATGTATACAGATAAAGACTCCAAATAGAATTTGAATAAAATAAAATAACCATGATTTATTTACAAAAACAAAATTTGTTTTCAGAGCCATACACATCATTCAAATAGAGCACTTGCACTTGAAAAAAGAACACTTGCAAGAAATTGAGGTGGGGGAGGGTGGCCGGACGTCACCGACCTCCCCTCTAGATACGCCTTTGTAACTAGTGGTAAAGAACTATTATATCTGCCACAACACATTGTTGATGATCTTAGAGGAGATCAGCGGTACTTATACCGCATTATTTCAGCAATCAGAAATGGTACAGTTGATAAACACCTTGCTCATGTAAAGCCAGGTCCTCTTAGTCATGCTAGATGGTTAACTCTTGCTAATAGGGTTTGTAGGCTTTACAGTGAAACCAACAAAGAAACTTTACACAATAACACACTTCATTGCGACAAATTATTGTCCTAATTGGTTTGACATCAAGTGTAGACCTAATTGAATAGATGACCCAAGGAATGCGATTTCTGCTATTAATAGGATTAAGCATTTGCCTAGAGAATCAGTAGAAATTATTAAGAAGTATATATATCCCGAAATACATACTTTGCTCACCTAGAAAATATCTTCTGGCAATGTTGTGTGACTCAGCTCGGGAAAAACGTGTAAAAGCTGTTAGCAAAATCATGGACGCGAAATGAGACTGCTCAAAATTTAGAATTGAGAGAGTTCAAGGTTCCTAATCTTAATTTTGATGCAAAGAACGGCGAAGGAATAATTAAATGAAATGATACTAAACTAAGTGAGCCACCTCTTACAATGAAATTAACAAAAGCAGAAATTTTAGCTGTCAAAGAAAACACATTGAACATTCCAAATTATCTCAATCATACCCAGAATGTAGAGCGTTGTATTAAATTAGTGACGGACTCTTCAAGTTCGGTATTTGGGTTTAAAAGCACGAGATGGTTTTATCAGAGCTTGTATGATTTTACGTAGTCTGATGCCAGACGTAGAAACCAAGAAACATTTTGCTGAATGTTTGCGTTCTTTATTCAAATAGTTAGGGATGTTTTTTGTAGTTATCATTTGTGTACTCATTTGCTGTGTGTTTTTATACTCTATTTGTATTTAATAAAACAAATTAAAAAAATGGTTATTTTTCTTTCCTTGTTTCTTTATATTCCTTGCAACAAAACATTAAATTCGAGAATATTATTAATCTAGAAAAGAAAAAATAAATCGAAATTCATTAAATAACCTAAAAATTATTTGCAAAAGGTATATTTTTAAGTTTTGTGTGGGTTATATCTATTTGTTTGCCCCACAACATAGCCAAGCATCAGTTATAAACCATTGTAAACCCAGTTACGACACCCATTTCATATTTTGACAAACATGGGGCAGTTCAAGATACTCTAGAATATTGTTTCAGTTTTCTTTGTTTCCTAGTTAAAATCACAATATAATTTCAGTGTCCCTAAAGGGAAATAAAACTTTTGTCTGGTTACACTCCGCCCTAATATATACTGTAGAGTGTTTAAGGTCGACCCTAGAAATATGGAAATTGGCGGAAATTTGTAGTTTGTATTTGGTATTTGGTATTTGAAGTTTGTCATAGTAAATTACAAATTCCGCCAATTTCCATATTTCTAAGGTCGGCCTGAAACAACATATATATATATATATATATATATATATATAATATATATATATATATATATATATACACACACACACGAGGGTACTTCAGTAAATATCTGCACTTTTTATTTTAGTAATAATATAGTATATATAATATATACTCGTAATAACGAGCCAAACTGAGATCTATAGGCTTATTTAGGCTACTCGTAGCTGTCACACATCGTACGAGTAGTGAGCATGGCTGCGCCGCTTTCAATTTGTACCCTGGAAGAACAGAGATCCGTGGTTCGTTTTTTGTGGGCAGAAGGTGTGAAAGGAGCTGAAATTCACACGCGTTTGTGTGCTCAGAATGGAAATAATGCGTTACCACGGCGAAGTGTGTATGAGTGGATTCAAATGTTCAAGGAAGGTCGGACATGTGTGACAGATGCTCAGCGCTCAGGACGACCGTCAACATCAACCAGTGGTGACAAGCAGGAAGAAGCCAGAGCCATGATTTTCGATGATAGAAGATTAACAATAAAAGAAGTTGCATCTCCATTAGACATCAGTCAAGGGTCAACCTATTCGATAGTTCATGACATTCTTGGCTTTCACAAGGTTTGTGCAAGATGGGTGCCCAAACAGTTGACAGAAGAGCACGAGCGTAATCGTATGGACGTCTGCTCTCGTCTTTTGGCGTGGTATCATAATGAAGGTGAAAACTTTTTGGAGCGCATTATCACTGGAGATGAAACCTGGATCCATCACTATGAACCAGAAAGCAAACGACAGAGCATGCAATGGAAGCATCCAACATCTCCCGTTGTAAGGAAGTTCAAAACGCAGCCGTGAGCAGGTAAAGTTATGGAACTACAGTAACAAGTGCATCGTATTCTGACATGCTTCGGAATGAGTTAAAGCAAGCAATTCGCACAAAACGGAGAGGGAGATTGTCGGAAGGTGTTATTCTGTTACACAACAATGCGCGCCCTCATACCGTTGCACATACTAGAAAATGCCTTCAAGAACTTAAATTTGAAGTTCTCGACCATCCAGCCTACAGTCCAGATCCTGGCACCTTCGGATTTTTACCTGTTTGGACCACTAAAAGACGCTTTGAGAGGTCAGCTATTCCAAGGCGATGATGACCTGAAGGAGGCGGTGCAGCCAAAAACATTCTTTTGTGATGGCATTAGGAAGCTTGTAGATCGCTGGACTAAGTGTATTGAGAAACAGGGAGACTACGTTGAGAAGAGATGTGTTTATAATCTATCAGATGTGAAAATGAAATTGTGAAAATAAAAAGTGCGGATATTTATTGAATTACCTTCGTGTGTGTGTGTATATATATATATATATATATATATATATATATACATATAACTTAAATGAAGGGTTTATTCTTGGGTAGCCGCAATTTAGTAAGGAATAAGAGGACGAGAGGTGGTTCACGTTTATTGATCAGACGTTTCGAAAAGTTCAATTTACATCATCAGTGCTAAAAAAATAAAAAAAGTAGAAAAGTGAACAAATATAATGAATAAAAATTTTCGTGCAATATAGTGTATTTAGTAATCATATGATAATAATAATTTAATGTTGAAAAGGTATATAAAATGTAGAGAGGTAAGACGACGGTTAAAATATACAAAGGTTAAAATACTGGTAAACGAATATTGAAAATAAATCTTACCGGGTTATTATACGGGAGGGAAGGGGGGCTAATCTGATTGTACAAAGGTTGGGAATGATTTAGTGTTGAAGTATCCATGTTAGAATTGTCCAAAAACCGAAGAGTGATAGCGGATTTCTTTTGCAGTGATGAATCAGAAGAATTATCTAGCTATGTTTTTGATGAAAGCAGAACTATAGTTGTTGAGCGTTGGTTTTGTACAAAGATATATATGGATTTGAGGATGCGGAGGTCTGTTAGTTGGTATGCTGAGTTGATAATTTTGAAATTGGTTGGAAGCAGTGAGTGATTGTGAAAGTGACAATGATCGCTTGCTGATTTTGCTGATTTGGGTGGTTTATTTAAAGTTTGTCATGTTCTAGTAGAAATGTCGCGATGTTCTTTCACTCTTATTTAATACTGACGAATGGTGCTGCCAATATAACCACCTTTGCAGCGAATACAGTTCAGACAATAAATGGTAGACGAAACAAGGGGCTGTTTTTTTTTTATTTATGGTTAAGATACGATTTAATGCTGTTATTGTTGGTGAATACAAACTGAAGGTTAATTTCAGGGTAAAGAGGGGTAAGTGGGTGGCGAAGTTCCGACTGTATTTTGTAACTAATATAGTCGTAATAGGAAAAAAAAAAGTATTGTCTTTTTTAACGGTGGGGACCTTAATATGGGGGGGGGGGCGGGGATAAATGTTGTTAAGAAAATTTCTAGCTTAGGACTGTAGTAAATGTTTTGGTAAAGAGTTATTAATACTGAAATTGTGAATGAATTTTATCTCATTATGGAAGGATAAGTAGGAAGAACAAATTTGATAAGTACAGCGTATTAAGATTTTAATGCTGTTAATTTTATATAGTGAAGGGATGTGGCTTAAGTAGTTACTACATAGGCCTGTGTATGTGGATTTTTTCATATATGGGAGTGCTGAATGTATTATTTTGTTTTGTTATGGTTATATCTAAAGAGGGTAGGGTGTTGTTGGATTCGTCTTCTTTCGTGAACTTGATGGTTTGATGTTGGGAATTGAGATAATTAAGAAAAAGGGGGGGGCGTGGATAACATTGTGAAAGAGGAGAAAAGTGTCGTCGACGTATCATTTTTATATGTGTGGTTTGTAATGGGTGGGGCCCATTGCCACCTCCACAATCACCCACTGCTTCTCACCAATCTTAAAAGTATCAACTCAGCATACCAACTAACCGACCTCCGCATCCTCGACTCCCTATATATCCTTTGTACGAAACCAATTCTCAACGACTATAGTTCTGCTTTCAACTTAAACATAGGTAGATAATTCTTCTGACTCCTCACTGAAAAAGAAATCCGCTGTCACTCTTTGATTCTTGGACAATTCTAACATGGATACTTCAACACTAAACCATTCCCAACCTTTACACAATCAGGTTAGCCCACATTCCCTCCAGTATAATAACCCGGTAAGATTTGTTTTCAATACTCGTTTACCTTTTAACCTTTGTATATTTTAACCGTCGTCTTACCTCTCTACTTTTTATATACCTTTTTAACTTTAAATTATTATCATATGATTACATAAATATATTGTATAAAAAATTTTATTCATTATATTTGTTCACTTTTTTACTTTTTAATTTTTTAGCACTGATGATGGAAATTAAATTTCCAAAACGTCTGATTAATAAACATGTACCACCTTCTCGTCCTCTTATTCCTCACTATATATACAGTATATATATACTTTTTATAATGGTGTCCGCTAAAATGACGTCGTACAGCATTGAACTCAGAATGGTCCCCTGAGGTTTTTTATGATAACACACAGACCGTGCATGTATATTTATTTATTTCTTCTTTTTATTATTCTTTTTACAATAAAAAAAATTAAGACCGCTTATGAATTATTTTCTGTAATGTAAATAACCAAAGGATTACTTAGAAAATATTTTTAGTTTTTTAATGGTACTTATAAAGAAAAATTAATTTGAAGAATTCAAGTCACAGCTTATAAGATTTTGATTTGATGTGTTACGACAAACGCGTTTCTTCAGTCAATTGCTTATTTGGTTTGTGTAACGGTTGGATGAGGCAGAACGAAATTAAGTGTTCTCAGTAATTGCCAACATTTTAGTAATAATATTTATTTGTTTTCAAAATTATTATCAATGATGAATTACATAGAATAATAGTGGCAGTGGTGGTACTTACGTAGAATGTGAATGGCATAGGGGGCCTGAGGACGTGGGGCGAGCTTCCCAGGAACTGCAGATGAATATATGGGTTAAATATCCTGGTGGAGGAATATCCTATCTGCGAAGTATCCCAAAGGGCATCGCCGACGGTAGCAGTAACAAGGACTTCTCCTCCTTCGTTAGATATCATGTAATCAAAGGTGGAAAGATGGAATTTGAATTCGAAGATTCCAGAGAACTAGAAAGGAGTAAATGGGATAAATTAAAGAGATAAATACTTGAGTAAATCTTTAAGTAAACCTTAATACTGCAATGCAGGCTGAAATTTGTTTTCCTTAATTAAAATTTAATTCTAAGAGGGGTTTCTTTTCTGCAACTTTTCCCAAAAATCGCGTTATCATGTTCAAAATTGCGGTTTTCTGTTCTATGTTGAAATACCGAATATTCAATTGAAAACAACCTCGTCGTAATTTGTTGCCATTTAGACACACTAACTTTGCTTAACTCTTACACAGACTTAATACATACATACATACATAAGAAAAAAATCTACTCCATTTGAATCTTTGTAACCATTTGGACGCAGAAGGCGGAGTTCAACATTCTCTCAATAGATGACTCTGAGCAATTACGCCAGTTATAATTGTGAAGTAGAAGTGAGTGGACGCCATTTTTTTCGGTAAGTGTTTTTTGTAATTTTCCTAAGTTTAATCACCATTATTATATTTGTTTTGACTATAATTTCATTCTAGAAGTATTAAGGAAGGTCCCTGTTTACTTTGTTTAAGTAATATTTTTAATAACTGTGAAGAAAAGACTTTATTCAAAGTTCGTTTCGAAATGGACACAAAGTTTTCATAGGGTAAATTTCTGTTAATGATAACACGTGTGTCTAATTGGATACATGAAATGAATTTTTCATTAAGATCGTTTTTATGTACTGTTATATATATATATATATATATATGTTAAACACAGACCGTGCATGGAACAAGGAACTCTTCTGGGAAAATTAAATCCACTATAGTCCGAATAAGTAATGGTAAATGACAAATACCATAGTTTTTCTTTTTCATGATGCTAGCCCGACGTGGGCAACGGGTCTCTCGCAAGGAGATCCCATAAATATAGCTTCCCTCACCAGCTATCTGCAAAGCAGACAGGATCCAGCTTTGGGACATGGACCTAGGGTTTAAAGCAAGCCTAGTCCCTACATTCAGAACCTCTATATAAGTAAAAGACTCGTTGCATTCACGTCGGATTGAATAAATCAAAGAAAAAAGGGGTAACTATTGTATTTTTAGCCAAAAAAAAACAAAACTTAAACCTCAACCGGGACATTGAGCGTCCACTTTTCAAGGCACGTAACACGTCCGTTTAATATACACAAACTCAGAATGGTCCCCTGAGAAACTTAAATGTTAAACACAGACCGTGCATGGAACAAGGAACTCTTCTGGGAAAATTAAATCCACTATAGTCCGAATAAGTAATGGTAAATGACAAATGCCGTAGTTTTTCTTTTTCATGATGCTAGCCCGACGTGGGCAACGGGTCTCTCGCAAAGAGATCCCATAATGTAGGGACTAGGCTTGCTTTAAACCCTAGGTCCATGTCCCAAAGCTGGATCCTGTCTGCTTTGCAGATAGCTGGTGAGGGAAGCTATATTTATGGGATCTCTTTGCGAGAGACCCGTTGCCCACGTCGGGCTAGCATCATGAAAAAGAAAAACTATGGTATTTGTCATTTACCATTACTTATTCGGACTATAGTGGATTTAATTTTCCCAGAAGAGTTCCTTGTTCCATGCACGGTCTGTGTTTAACATATAAGTTTCTCAGGGGACGATTCTGAGTTTGTGTATATTAAACGGACGTGTTACGTGCCTTGAAAAGTGGACGCTCAATGTCCCGGTTGAGGTTTAAGTTTTGGTTTTTTTTTTGGCTAAAAATACAATAGTTACCCCTTTTTTCTTTGATTTATTCAATCCGACGTGAATGCAACGAGTCTTTTACTTATATAGAGGTTCTGAATGTAGGGACTAGGCTTGCTTTAAACCCTAGGTCCATGTCCCAAAGCTGGATCCTGTCTGCTTTGCAGATAGCTGGTGAGGGAAGCTATATTTATGGGATCTCTTTGCGAGAGACTCGTTGCCCACGTCGGGCTAGCATCATGAAAAAGAAAAACTATGGTATTTGTCATTTACCATTACTTATTCGGACTATAGTGCATTTAATTTTCCCAGAAGAGTTCCTTGTTCCATGCACGGTCTGTGTTTAACATACAAGTTCCTCAGGGGACCATTCTGAGTTTGTGTGTATATATATATATATATATATATATATATATATATATATATATATATATATATATATATATACGTATATATATATAGGGTGTCCGAGAATTATCTGTACAATTTTTGGCTGTTATTAAAAGTCAACCATGAAGTGTAGAAATTCCAGTGTTGTCCCATTTTACAGAGAAATTCATTATGTTTTTTCTGATAACAAGTTTTGACAAGTTTTTTCTTACAATACGCGGGTGACAGACATTGATGATTTAAAAGCAAGAATTACATTTGCTATTGAGTGAATTGATGTGGATATGCTGCAGCGTACATGGCAACATTTGGATTATCGATTGGATGTTTTGCGAATCACTAATGGTGCACATATCGAATGTTTGTAACAACGTTACTTTAATAGAAGAAACTTTTGAAAATACAGATTCTAAATAATCTTGGTTAAGAATTTTACGTGTGTTAGCAAGAATTGTATTAAAAGATGAAATTGTACAGATAATTTTCGGACACACTGGAATTTCTAAAAAACTTGTCAAAACTTGGTATAAAAAAAACTTAATGAGATTCTCTGTAAAATGGGACAACACTGGAATTTCTACACTTCATGGTTGACTTTTAATAACAGACAAAAATTGTACAGATAATTCTCGGACACCCTGTATATATATATATATATATATATATATATATATATATATATATATATATATATATATATATATATATATATATATGTATATATATATATATATATATATATACACATATATATATATATAATTTATTTATATATATATACACACATATATATATATATATATATATATATATATATATATATAGAGAGAGAGAGAGAGAGAGAGAGAGAGAGAGAGAGAGAGTACTAACTACCACCCACTACCTTATTAGACCTTTGTTGACTAATGGAACAAATTATTTCATTTAGAAATGTTCTTACAAATAAAGATTGCTAAAAATACTTATATATACCTCCTATGCATATTTCAAGTAAAAAAATGAACCTACGCTAAAATTAAATGGTACTGAATGACAAAGGGTTAAGCTTATGTTACACCATTATTACGAATTTTAAATTAAATTTGCAATGCCAAATTCAGTTTTCTATTACGAAAATAAATATTCATTACCAAATTTAGGTTAATTTGGTAATTAAAAATGCCGGTTGGCAATCCTGATTGTAACCAAAAATTATATTCCTTGTCTATATTTATGACGAAAGAACACTAAACATACTGATATGAATTTGTTACCGATTGGACAAGAACGAGAATAAGCACCGACTAGACGTGATGGCCGAATCTGCCCCCAAAACCAGGAAAATGTCAGGTTCGAAGCTCTCGGATGTTGTGGACCCTGAGAAGGAGTTTATTCCCAGCGAGGTGCCGACTTGGAGAGCCGTTCTTCAGAGAGGGATTCGTCTGCAGGAGGAAAAGTTCCTCATTCATGACGTCCAAAGGTCTAAATACCCTATTCGAGAGATGACTGACAAGTTGTCTTCACTCGCGATGACTCAGTGGGGGAAGTCGAATGTAAAGTTCTTCCCGCCTGTGACAATCACGGAAAAATCGCTCTCATATAAGATCTTGTTGAAATGGAAGGAGATGACAGACGTTGTGAACGGGAGAGTTAAGTCTGCTACCCAGGACAAGAGGATGGCTGATCTGGATAAACTCTGTGAAGTCTGCGTTTGCAAGCATCAGATCTTCTTGTGCGGCACAGAGGGGAGTGGATGCTCAGGATGCTCCCTCAAGGCCATGTGAACTGTAACTGTCCTTTGGAGGTGAAGATTCCTAAACTGGACCTTCAGTGGTTGTACTACCAGAGAGTGAAGACTTCCGAAGCTTCAGGAATCCAGATGTCTTCTGTAGACTTCGAAGACAGCAGGAGACAATTCAAAGCAGCGAAGAGGAAGGAGGCTGAAGAAGCTTCTGCTGTGAAGAGGAAGAAGAAAGAAGAGGCTACTAATGAGGAGCTTCTCATGAAAGACTTTGAAGAGGACGAAAAGCCACACTTGGAAGAAGCTGGAAAAGGAGCCTCTGGCAATGCTGAGGCTACTGAAGCTCCTATGGACGTTCCCGCTGAAGTACCTGCCGAAACTCCAACTTCTGCTACACGAAACTACATGAAGATCCAAGGGACAGCTTCAGCAGCTTTGAGGTCGAGGGTGGCAAATGTTCCGGCATCTGCAGTTGCCACTGGCTTCCTGAACGACCTCATCAAGGAAGGTCATCTTTCCAAAGACAAGGTTTACTTGACCATAGATGGCATGAAAGTCTGGAGAGCCAAGGAGGAAGTAATGGCCTCATCAGTTGAAGCTCTCACGCAGAGGTCAGAGGAGGAGAAGATCTCTGGGATATTCTTTGATGGCAAGCAGGATAGGAACACAAAGGTGTTTAAATATGACGAAGTGACAGGGAGATTTCATCCTGGCAAAGTGATCGAGGTGCATTACACTATCACGTGGGAGCCTCAAGGAAAGTACATCTTCCATTTCACTCCCGAGGAACGTGAGGAAGGAGAAAAGCCTGCTCATAAGATCGCTCAGGGCCTGCATGAGTGGCTTCTGGATCACGGAGCTGACGAGAGCCTTGTAATGATTGGAGGAGACTACCAACACCAACACGGGGTGGTCTGGAGGCGCCATAGCCCTATTGGAGAAGATGCTGGGTCGCAAGTGCCTCCGGATGATCTGCCAGCTCCATGTGAACGAGTTCCCCCTGAGGCACTTAATCATCAAGCTGGACGGCCCTGTAACTCCCCGGTCAGGCTTCAGTGGGCCTATTGGAAAACTTCTTGAGAAAGTGAATGAACTTAAAGTCAACTTCAACTTCAAACCAGTGGAAGGAACTGAAGATATCATTGGGCTGCAAGTAGAGATAGTCAAATCTCTCTCCACAGACCAGCACAACTGCTATCTTCTGATCAAAGCCATCAAGTCTGGAAGTCTCAGTCCACAGTTGGCTGGTCTCAAATGCGGACTTCTGAACCAATCCAGGTGGCTCACTACTGCACAGGCCATCTTGCTGTTGTGGATGAGGGAGCACGGACTGAAGGGAGAGGTGTTGAGGAGGCTCGAGGTCCTCGTGAAGTTCTGCCTTAACTTCTGCTTCAAAATGTACTACATCAAAGTGAAGCACCACCTCAAATTTGGTCCTGCACACGTTTTTTTCAAGCCTGAGGCTACTGAGGAACCAGATTACTGAGGTCAGGAACATCATTTCTGCTGCAGTGATAGGAGGAGCTTACCACGCACATCCTGAAAACATCCTGGCTTCATTCCTGTGCAGTGAGGATGAGCATCAGAGAGCTTTTGCTGTGAGCCAGATAGAGAAGATCAGAGAAGGAAGAGACTTTAGTGATACGACAGTGAGGCCCCATAAAAACACCAAAGTCAATCTGCAAGCTACTTCACCTGAGGATCTCATCAACTGGGAATAAGAGAATATTTACGAGCCTATTTTCACCTGGAAAATGACCTTGACTGAGCTCGAGGATCTCAGGAAAACTCCACTCAAAGTGGACACTTTCTCTGTTCATACTCAGTCCTGCGAGAGAGCTGTACAGGAAGTCTCAACTGCTTCCCAAGCTGTGTACGGTCACGAGAGGAGAGATGGGTGGGTGAAACCTAGGATAGACCATCGAGAAATGCTCCCAGTGTTCAGATCGAAGCAGGACACACTTAAGAGCCTTTCAGGTTCGAGTGGCTGATGAAGAGGGTGAAGCCATCGTTAATGCTCATAAGAGCTGAAAGTCCTCATAAGATCATAACATAAGATCCTATGAGGCCACGCTTTTCAGGGATCCAGGAAGAACAGACGTGTAAACCTACACGTGGAGGTGGCAAGTCTCCCGCTACTCGATCAGAGTAGAGCTGGTGAGCCGCGCCTATTCTTTGAAGAAAAACTTAAAATTCTTAAGTTTTACGTGAAATCTAAACATTTTTTCAGCACCCAGAGGTGTTGAGACACGCAAGAAAGCAAGGATGAGGTCAGAAAAGCAGCTTTTAGACTAAATCATATGCAGAACAGCTGCGCGCTTTGGTTTGGGTGGCCTGAGGCTGCGTTAGGCAGCCTTCAAATCAGAAAATCGCGATTTTGACCATGAAAATGAGATGTTTCGGAAAAGTTGCAAATAATAAACCCATCTTAGAATTAATTTTTACATAAGAATACATATTAGCCACTTTTTTTTTCCAAAATTTCAACCCTGAACCCAGAGTATGATATGCCCTAATGCTACATGCCCAATTTCCCATTTCATCATTCGCGATCTGAAGGTAAGAATTGCCTATTTAACGTAACGCTACCTAATCTAACATTAATCTAACCCAAATTAAACCCAGGAATGAAATAAGAAATGGGAGGATAGCAATAAGAATGAGAATGGCCCGTAGTGGGAAACTCAAAAATTCAGTTATTTTTGTAAAATAAATGTTACAATATTACAGTTTCTGTTATGTTACAATAATACAATGAGTAACTGACACCACACTATTTATATTTAATTTAATTAAGCCCTGTAGATTTATAGAACAAACTTTTAAAGCTTTAGGCTTTACTGGGCTCTCAGAATAATTAAAAAAAAAAATGTCTAATTAAATTATGATTAAAAAAATATATACTCTTGAGGAATACGAAGTCGTAATTAATTTAGAATACACAAACGAACTAATAGTTCACAACCAACTGAATATTGTCGTATTTCGACTACACCAGCTCTTTAAAAAATATTTGAGCGGTTGCTTGCTAAGTGTCTCCGCAATTTTGCTGAACTCACTAGAATTTTAGTAAAGTTTCAGTTTAGTTTCCGTAACGGTCTGGGTACATGTAATACATTATTATCAATTATACATGACCTACAATTATCTTAATGTTTTTAATGAGTTTTTAATGAATTGGATTCAGCGAGTCGCTGTTGATGGCTGTTATGGTGACTTTAATAATGTATTCTCTTGTGTTTCCCAGGTTAGTGTCGTTGGTCCGCTTTTGTTTATACCATAGGCCCCAGCCGGTGGGCCATGGTGAATTTTCTAGTGGGTCACAACTAGTGTTTCTAATGCTTCAAAAATATCATATATTACAAAAAATACCCTTATATATATATATATATATATATATATATATATATATATATATATGTACGTATATATATATATATATATATATATATATATATATATATATATATATATATATATGGGATGAATTTCACAATTAAACACGTGAAGTGAATGAATGATACAAAACGAGGTGTACCTCTGAATACACGAAACACCTTGGAATCATTTTTCTTTTTCCTTGTGGGTTTTGTATCATATATAGATATATATATATATATATATATATATATATATATATATATATATATATATATATATATATTAGGGTGGCCCATAACTATATCGGGGAATTTTTTTTTTAATATTTCCTAACTGACACACACTGAAGTTGAGAGGTTCTGTGAGAAAATGTTGCAGGTAAATTTTCGTTTCAATCAGTTCATATTTAAGGGTCGCTCACGATTTTCAAAATGTATCCTTCTATCACTGTAATCGGTATTGTATGGTATGCACTACAGCTCCATCGCCTCTGGGTCGCTCCCCATCCACGAGCTGATGGGTGAGTACTATCCGTTCTACGACGGGGGTGTTATTGTTGGCAACCACTCATTGTTGCCCAGTCAAAGAGCTTTTTCTGGCATCCGGAAACTTCCGCCGATGCTCCGACACTACTTGCAGCAAATACTGCAGCTGCTCCTCGTCTTTGGTGTGGCGGCCGCAGTACTGTTGGAGAGGGCCACAGCTCGCTTGGCGTGGATATTCACCACCCTGAGGCTTTCCACAACTCTAAGCGCCGCCTGAAACTCCTCCATTTTTTCCCATTCATCCGGTTCTTTGTTCAAGAAACCTGCAGACAATTTCAGTCGTTCGAAGAACCTCATCGAATTCTTCGTCACAAGGTTCTCCAAATACGAACTGAGGGGCGAGTTGACACGCTTTTGAATCTGCTGTACACCCACTTCTCTGTATAGGGTTGCGACCATCCGACGTTTCGTTGCAGATGGAACATCGGCAGCGAAGAAGGCCAGTGGAATCATTTCCTCAGAGAGGTACCAAAGCTGTCCTGCCAGCTTCTGACTGGTTGTTTTGGAGATCTTCTGCTGTGGATACGACCTCAATGATTCCAAGAGGCAAAGGTCCTGGGTTGGAGTGGAAGCGGCCATCGGAGCAGTGAACCATGCCTTCAGATTGACTGTCACAGCGAAGATGTTCATGTCTTGCAATCATGTTTTCTCTTTCGGTGTGAGATGTTGCAATTGCTCCCAGAACATCCACATCTTGATAGAATACAGGACCTTGCACATCAAGCAAGCGTGATGCATCGCAGCTGGGAGCTTGAATCGAATCGGTGATTCAAGATTTTCACCAAGGAAGACAAAGGCGAGTTTCAAAAATTCCTTGTAATCATCTCGGCACGTTTCGCGCTGGATTTGGTCTTTGGCGAACTTCAGAAGTTCTTCTCTGACTGGTAATATGGATGGACCAACAATGGGGTCGTCAACACCTGTTTGGAATTTGCTTTTGTCGATGTAGTTCCACTGTTGCTGGAATCTCTTGAATAACAGAACTTTAGGACCAGAAATTGCGTCATAACACGCCGTGAACGCGGCGGCGACAAATAGCTCCATGATATGATGCCTGCATGCAATGCAAAGTACAGCAGCTCTTTCTGCATCTTCTGTTCTAGGAGCAAACAACATCCTGAGTGACGGCCAGTGTTAACAGCGGCAGTGTCGAAACACATCCCACCACTCTTTCACTTGTCCCCAAAGTTGCAAGAGATCGAACACCGCTTGTGCCTGCTGTTGCCCACTTCCCGAAGCTATTTTTGGCACTCCCAGGAGCTGGCAGTAATCTGAGGTGGACAGTAAGACGGGAAGCCGGTCCATCTGCTCGTTGTTGGTGAGGTCTAGCAGTTTTCCGTCCCATTGCACCACCACTGGTCCGGAATGGAATCTTTTTTGGACCGATTCAGCCTGCTGCCTGCGATGATGCTCTCAGCTGCGCTTCACAGAGTATCGGCTGAGAGTCAGTTCCTCGAGGTTTTGGCCAAGGCTGCGAGCTGTTTCCGATACAATGTAAAGCGCCATCCGGTCACTCACCCCCATCCTCTCTAAGGCTGAAGATAATTCTCAGTTGAAAATATTCTTGATCTGGCGTGTTCATTTTTGGGGGTGAGAAGGACAACCTCCAGTGGCTCCCTCAAGAAACTCGTCATCGGCAGAGCTTGAAGAAGCAAGTTCGGCTGTTTGGGATGTCGAAACTTGCTTCTCGACTGCTTTCCTCTTTCGGACGTCTCCCTCTGCTTTCCGCTTTGGAACCTTCTGCTTCTTCTCCGCCAATTTTTTGTCGACGGAGCCCATTGTGCCACGCCGACCGGGCTCTTTTTGAGAGAGAAGGAAGTCGCGATCTTCTTGAAACTGGATCATCTGGAGAGCGTTTCCATGTGCAATGTCGAACAAATTGTTCAGCTTGCTTTTGAAAGACGTCTCATTTTGGACTTGTTTTGGATTTCGCCTTCCCTTGTTCTTTTTTCATAGCCTGCTACTCTTTGAACAAGACCAAAAGCTTCTCCAAACAGTGGTCCTTCCGGCGTGTTGGTATGCGGGCTCTTTCCCAAAATGAGAAAACTTCCTCCAGTACTTCTTCGGCGCTTCGTTTGGTGTCTTTCTTATTCACATGATGGTGCAAAAAAACACCTAGGACCTGGCCATCTGAAGGCAGTTTACTGCCTAAAATCTTTTGGTCCGGTTTGTCCAACAAGTAAAAACCACGTGTTTTTGACATGACCGTCACCGTAAGTAAATGTAACCAATATAAACCAATGTATGGTATACCAATATCTATTAAAATCTATTTCATATAGCTATATTTCACACTCCAATCTGTGAAAGAGCAGAAAACGGCATTAATTAGCACCTGTAATAGATCGTAGTAATGAGTGACTCAGAGAAGGACCTATAACCCCATGTAATTTGTGAGGTATGAAGCTTAATGCTTCTAAAACTCAAAATATGTTAATCGGCAGATCTCAATCTTCAGATCTCCCTCATATGCCTCTTTTTATAAATAATGTTCCACTCACTACCAGTACTTCATTTAAAATATTCTGAGTGACTGGATGAGAAGCTTACGTTTCAACGACATATCCGTGGAACCTCATCCTGAGTGTCTCAAAAGATTGGTATTTTGCGTCAGTGTCGTAAACTTTTCAATGATGACTCAGTTGTCTTAAAGTGTTTTAACTCTTTTATTTTATCATGTCTTGAATATTGTTTCCCAGTTTGGTTTTCTGCTGCTGATACTTATCTGAAGTTACTGGATAGAAATTTAAATACTATAAAATTCATTATTCCTGACTTACATATTGATTTGTGGCATCACCAATATGTTGGTTCTTTTTGTAGGTATGCTTTACAAAATTTATAATAACCCAGTTCATCCATTGCATTCATTGATTCCTTAACTATACCTATAAAGTTTATCACCTATCAGTTTTCTAGAAGCTTCATTCCATCAACCACAAACTGTGAAACTCTCTCCCTGGCCCAGTAGTTGAAGCCAATGTCTTCAGGAATTCAAAAGGGGAGTTAATGCCTTTCTCCTAAGAAGACCTTTGTAATATGTAGGCTATACGAGATATGAACAAGTAATTCAGTAGCGTACATTTAATTATAAATTTTCATCAGTATTTCATTATTCAAGGAAATTTCAACTTGGTTTTAAACGGATTTACGTTCAAAATATTTTTTATATCAGTATTTAAATAATTCCCTTACTTTCAGTCCGATGAAAACGGGTAATTTTTGAGATGAGTTACAAATTATTTATTTATCCACTTAAGTTAATGAGTTTGTTCTTACATTTCTGAATGCAAATAAAATGTGCCATTTTGATTACATCTGTAGAGACCGACCTGAAATTCCTTTCCTCTCCTTTTTCTAATTAAACAAAAACCACAAAGTCATTTCTATCTCCTTTATTAAATATTGTGTATTTGGTAATAGGTCAAATTAAATTGGTGACCGCAGCCAATTTTTTATTTATTTATTATAGTGAGCCGACACGTAGGCCACTACAAATTGGTGACCCTAAGCATTCGTTTTAAATTTAATTCATAAATTATAGTAAGCCTACTTTCTAGGCCACTATACATCTTCGAACTTTAATAATTTTAGTTCTTTATAAATTGCACTTGAATGGTCATGAAACTCAGTATTAGATAATACCTTACTGCGCGCTTTTGAATGAGAGATACCATTTTATACGGTAGTAAGGTTGATCGGAGTTGAGGTTCCTAATTCATTTTTATCTCATAAGTTTGGAATACTTTCAGATGCTTTAAAAGTACTTTTCAATACGTAATCCAAAATATACCATTTTCACTGAAAAATCAAAATTAATGAGAAACAAATCAGCAAATCATCTTTTAGGAATTACAATACAACTTCTGAGTTTTCCACACTCACCTTTTGTAGTTCTGAGACAGAAGATTAACGTTGGCATTATCCTGTTTACCTCATAGTTATGTGATATGTACGATTTTATTCATTATATATATTGGAAAAGTAGAAAAAACATTTTAAGTTTTTGTTGCAAAATCGAAAATTTGATTTCATAGTTTATAATAGTGATAATGAAGGAAGAAGTCAGAAGCAGAATATAATGGAGGTTGACAAAGGAAAGTAAATGCATTTTTAAAAAATGTTCTTCCTTGATTCTGAGAGATAGGCCTGCATAGGCCTAAGAATTAAGATAGCGAGTCAGCAAAACCAAAATATTCTTAGTTGAACTTTCGGTTTAGAAAATTTGTCTCCCTCGAGTCAAAGAATTAATTCTTACGTACAGTTGTGCTCATTATTCGTAGGTCACTCTTGAGAACAGATAGCGACACCTGGCATATCTTTGTTGTGTGTACTACAAACAGTTGTAACATTTTATGAATGAATCTGAGGTTTGGCTCTGATTGATTGGTTGACTCATTGCCAGATGTCTTTAGAACATAATTATTTCCATTCATCACTCCGGATTACATATTACTAAGGAAACATAAATTAATAATTAAATATAAATTCAAGAAGGGGATATATATTAACAAGGGGGATGTCAGTGAAGTGAATAAAAATTATTGGCATTATTGCGGCCTGAGCAAATTCCACGACTTGCACCACCCATCCCCTGTGTATTTATACATTCAGTCATTTATTTATTTACATTTAATATTGAACAAGATTCAGATATTATTTTGTTATAACAAAGACAGAGCAAAAACCTGATATATCTACAAATATATATACACTCTAGGCGGTTTATGAATGAAAAAAACCCGTTTTGATGCATATTAAATTTTAATATTTTGTATTGAGGCAGCATTATAAATGCATATAATTGTTTTGTACTAATAAATTCCATGTTACAACTTAAGTGTTGAACCACTGCAGCTGTGACTCTTGGCGGTCTCTCACTTCAAAGGAGAGAATTACAGAAAATAAAACTATTACAGTGATTCATATCAATAAATATAGAGCCATTTAAACGATGATATTTGACAATTTTTCAAAGGTGTTACACATTCATAATTACCATTGTATTTGAAAGATATTTTATACATGAACACAACAAATTTATTATCTTGTCCAGCCACCGTTGTTTTCTATGACTTCCTACAGTCGATGTGGTACAGAAGCAACATGATTATGTACTAGCTGTTCATTCCTCCTCAGCACCTCCTACTCACTAAATGTGTGTTGTAAAAGCTCGTCCGTTGTTCGTTCCTCAGCTGGGTCCCACACATTTACAATATTGGTCCATATATTCTCGATGAGATTCATATCACAACCCTTACTTCGACAATCCAGAAGGTCGACATTTCTTTGCTCAGAGATCCAGCGTGTGACGATTTGTGCTGTGTGAATTGGAGACCTGTCTAGCATAAAAATGATTCGCTCAGGAAGGGAAGTACAGAAGGAAGCATAACCTCTTCGAAAATTTGTATATACCGGTTTGCAGTAAACATCCCTTCTATTTTGGTAAGTTCTCCTGCACCATACAGATGACTCCATCCCCACATGTTACAGGTAACGTGACCGCTACGTGCTTCCTCATAGATATGCTCTTGAGTATGTCAAGTATTACTCCACCTCCAACAATGAAGACGGCCATGGGATATGGAGGAAAAGGTCTTTTCGTCAGTAAATATAACTCGGCTCCAAAAGTCGTCCTTTGTCAACATGTTGCTGAGTAAATCGAAGTCTATTTTCTCGATGTTGCTGATTTAACTTCTTGATAGCTGGGGTCAGATGGTGTAACCCAGATTCATGTAGCTGCCGCATTACTGTCATTGCCGAAACATCAAGCTGCAATTGTTTCCTTATGGCAACAGCATTGGTCAAGGGATGGGCTTCGGCAACAACTCATCGCAGATCGTCCGATCATCCGCAGCAGTTGTCAGTCGAGGTTTCCCCGTTCTGCGGTGATCTCGTAGATTCTCTTCCTCTTGCCACCTCTTCAACCATATATAAACAATGTTCTTAGAAATTCCAAGTTCTCTTGCAAATTAAGTTGGAGACAGCCCGCTCTCCTTCATGCCGATCTTTCTTCCCCTTTCAGCAATTTTCTGATGATGATAATCCATTCTGCATAGTTGCTTCGATGAGACTCAGGAATAGTGTGAGCTTGTGCTCAGTCACCATACCTGTTAACACTTCTGTCATGACGTCATGTGGTGTCACGTGATATGTTAAAAGTTAGGTGTAATTGTTGGAATGCGGAAACAGTTTCGAAAATGGTCATTAAGCTGCTACACCAGCTGTTCCTAAACTTTTTTGTGATTACCCCTTTTGGTTAATCCCCAAATGGGAGTTAACCCCCCCCCCTGCAAAAAGCACAGAAAACTTCATTTTACTGAGCATAAGAAATTAAAATTTTATAAACATAATAGTCGTATATTTCTACATATACAGTGCCTTATGTCTAAGTTAAACACATATTATAGTGGTCAAAGAATGGCTACAACATTACAAAGGAAGCAAGCAAAACGCGTCACCACCATCTACTAGTCTAATGCGAGGGATGCAACTGTTTCTGATGAACTAACGCCTGAATTCTGAGTTCAATTTCGCTCTAGGCGCAGCGTAAATCGCCTTCAATGTGCAGCCGATTTAGCAGTTTGTTCTTTATGACCATCATTGCTGAAAAGCCTGCCTCACAACGATAACTTGTCGCAAAGGGCACCAGCACTTTCTTTGCCTCTTCAGCAAGCAAAGGATATTCCCTATTCACTTTTACCCAAAATATCTTGAATTTTTCTCTGCAAACTGAAACTTCAGAATAAGATCTTGCCGCATTTTCAGGAATTCTGCTTTCAGTTCAGGTGAGTCACTGCTTTCCAGGGCGTAGTAAGTGAATGGCCTCTTTTTTAGATAGCATGGCTCCATATTAAATATGCTTCTGTACCACAGTGACTGCGGGAAGTCACAGACAACAACGGTGGCTGGACAAGATATTAAATTTGTTGTGTTCATGTATAAAATATCTCAAATACAATGGTAATTATGAATGTGTAACATTTTTTGCAAACTGTCAAATATCATCGTTTAAATGCCTCTATGTTTATTGATATAAATCACTGTAATAGTTTTATTTTCTGTAATTCTTTTTTTTGAGGAGAGAGACCACCAAGAGTCACAGCTGCAGTGGTTCAACATTTAAGTTGTAACATGGAACTTATTAATACAAAAAAATTATATGCATTTATGATGCTGCCTCAATACAAAACATTCTTCGTTTCTAAATAATATTTCTCTCAGTGACTGTTTATTACTATATCAGTGTTGCTGATCTAGAAATAGCATTTGCTCCGGATCTAACAATGCCATACCAGTAGTATCCATTCAGCTTTCGTCCATTTGCCAATTGGAAGATATTGTCAGCAGTGACGTATGAAACCTACAGATACCCATCAATCTGGTAATATTATAATGTTATTAAAATTCAGTATGCATCAAAACATTATCTTTTTCATTCATAAACCGCCTATATATGTATTTATATACACCGTCTGCCAAAAAAAAGGGTTCGCTCTAAAAACATCCATAGAATCAACATTTTTCAAACAATCAGTATGAAACGTATACAAGTAAAAGATACATGAAACATCTACCTGTAAACCAAATTTCAGTTCAGAGCTATCAAAAATAACGATTTCTTAAATATTTCTCTAATAATACCATAACTGGTGCTCGACAAACTAATCAAGAATCCTTTATTTCCATTTTAACTTTTGTAAATTCTAATATACGTTTTTTTTTGCAGGGTTATAAAATATAGTGAATATGCCATTTTCAGAGGAAGATAAGATTATAATTAAGCATTATAGACTACAAAATGGATATGGACAAACGAAACTACTCTCCGAATTCCCAAACAAAGGATGGACTCTTGGTGGTTTGGGAAAGCTCCTAAAGAAAATTGACGAGAATGGGGATATCAAAAGAGAGAGAAGTGGGCGACCAAAAACTGTTAATGGAGGCATTTCCGATATTTTATAAATCTTATGATGTATTTTATAACTAAAATGAGAATAAAAATTTTATTACCAAAGTTTTACCGCCTGTGTGGGCTCCCAGAATTCAAAACTGGAGCGATGTTCACCAACAAAATTTGTTGAACATAAACAATCTTCATTAAATCATCAATTTTGAATATAATAATCTGAAAATTAGTGTACGTATAAACTGTTCACATAGTTTTGCTCTTTATGAGTTTCATTGTGATTGGTCAATAAATGTTGATTTCATGGCTGTTTTTAGAGTGAACCCTTTTTTTTGGCAGACGGTGTATATATAAGTTTTTTGCTCTCTCTTTGTTATAACAAAATAATATATATCTGAATCTTGTTCAGTATTAAATGTAAATAAATAAATAAATAAATAAATGACTCAATATATAAATACACAGGGGATGGATGGTGCAAGTCGTGGAATTTGCTCAGGGCTCAATAATGCCACCCACGGCTCTGTTTTTATACATTGAAACTTCATTTCGTTCAAGCTTGCCAATACCATGAACACTGTCATCACGTCCGAAGGTTTTGTTTTGCAGTTTTTACAAGCCATTTTTTTTCACTTCATTGAGATCCCCCTTTTTAATATATATACTGTATATGTTATATATATATATATATATATATATATATATATATCCCTTCTTGAATTTATATTTAATTATTCATTTATGCTTCCTTAGTAATATGTAAACCAGAGTGATGAATGGAAATAATTATGTTCTAAAGACTTTTGGCAATGAGTCAACCATCCAAACAGCGCTAAACCCCAGTTTCTTTTATAAAATGTTACAACTGTTTGTAGTACACAAAACAAATATATGCCAGGTGTCGCTATCTATATTAAGTGTCTTACGAATAATGAGCGCAACTGTACATCATTAAATTCCAAAGTCAAGGGTCTAAATTTTTAAAAAATACACTTACATCACTTTTCCTCGTCACGCTTCCTATACAGTGTAACCAAAATAGTTAACAGGGATTAACAAAAATTAACGAACACTAATCAAGTGTAGTGTATTGGTTTTTAATAAAGATAAGATAATAATGTCTGATAAGACTTAAATGTTTTGTTTATAAGAATTTCATAATGTTTTGTTTAATAAAGAAGAAAATAATGTTAAAAAAGAAATTTAATTATGATTTGTATGTAAATAAGAAATTAATAATGTTTTGTTTGAAATTAAAAATATAAAAATACAAATTGGCAACATCTGAGATGTGCCTACTCAGAATGCCCAAAAACGGCAGTCTTTGGACGGGGTTTGCCCCAGTAAGGTGTTTTTCATATTAGAATGTTATTGTTTATTTAAAATATTAATTATGTCTCTCTCCGCGATTAAATGTTAACGCTAATTCCGCCATCGCATTACTTCGTTCGTCTAAGGTATTTCGGCATAAATAAAAAGTGAGTAAATAGTAAATAAAAGTGTATAATTTATACCCGGTCTCTTTTCTTTGTTCGAAATCATAATGCCGGCCATGGCTACCCGTTTGGCCTGTTTATAAAGTACAGTGAAGCGACTGTAAAGAGAAGAAAGCAATGATAAAAGAAATTGAATAAAGTAAAGTAAGTAATGAATTGTAAATGAGGGGAATCACAACACAAGGTTAAAAAGTATTTTAATAAGAACCCTCCCAAGTAATACTGTGATTACATCCATACATGTGGTTAAACGATATATTCAAATTATGCTTTTTAAAGCATTAATTTATGGTGAATTTATGGTGAATTTATGGCGAATTTATGGCTGAATTTATGGTGACTGAGTTACGCAATATTATGAACTTTGCTATTAGACTATATTATCCTGTTCAGATTGCAGAAATTTGTTTAAGCGAAGCTAATAAAGGTATTATAATAGTGTAGTTCAGTGGTGGTCCGCAACATTTTTGAGGGGTGTGACTCCTAGAATGTATGTTGGTAACATTCTAACCGCCCATCTCTCTCTCTCTCTCTCTCTCTCTCTCTCTCTTCTCTCCACACTTACACATACACACACGCATGCGCGCACGCCCGCGTATTGTCGCCTTTCTACTGTATTAACATAAAATGAAAAGGCCCTAAATTGAAAATTGAAATAATATATATGTTTATATGAAGCAAGTGTAGTTTACGTCCCCCTGTTGTACCTAATGTAGTTTACGTTCCCCTACATTATCCTAGTGTAGTTTACATTCCCCTACATCACCTACATCATCCTTCATATACGTATATATATATATATATATATAATATATATAATATATATAATATAATAATATAAATATATATATATATATATATTGACGATTGGTTAGTTTAAGTCGTAATATTTTCGTTAGTTTTTATTTGATGGATTCATTTAAAAAATGTCTCCTAAAGATACTGATGTAGTTTACATTCCCCAACTTTGACCTAGTGTAGTTTGTGTCCCCTTTTGCGCCAGAGTGACGTAAACTACACTTGCTCCGTTTATATATATATACGTATATGGAATTGAACTCAGAATAGTCCCCTGAGGTTTTACAGTATCATATTCGTATATACAGTATATTTTATGCAGGAAGAAGGAGCCAAGGGCGAACTCTCCTTTATAGAGGAAAAGAAGAGAGCCGATTAGGAGGACTAGCAAACATATAATAAGTACTTTTTGAGGGAAAAATGGCATTTTTAACGAGAAATGTCCAATCTATAAGTTCCCAAACTGTGATTGAAGTTATTTATAAAGTATATGACTGCATGTTGTACATTGTTGCTTTCAGAGATTTTTTTAAGCACTTCAAAATAGGGCATATATATTTATTTAGGCTCAATTACGACAAAAATATGAAAACTACCATAACGACATGAAGAAATGAAAGAAACGCTTTACTGAAGATGATAAAATCACGAGTATATTTTATAGAATATTTAGAGTAGTTTAAAATGATCCACCAGTGACCGCTTCATGAATTTTCTCGAATAATGAATAAGTTAAGTCAGTCGTTACCGCGCAAATCTGAAAGGATAAGAGGAAAAGCTTTTTTTCAAAGACGAGGGTCAATGGGGTGCCTCGAGACCCTTCAGCCGCCCCTAGATTGGCCGGTGCATCTTTTACAATGTCACCAATCTTGTTTACTCAAAGTACAGTTCTCTCTTCTTCCCTAGACACTTCTCCTGTTGTTCGTGATTAGTGGGCCAATAGAATACCGTTAGTGGGCTAAAACCAAGGGCAAGTGGGCCAAATGGCCCCCCCCTATATATGTTAGAAAAGGCCTGGTTCCTTTGTGTTATATTTTTAATTTCTACTAAAATTTTAGAACCTTCCTAATTAATGCTATGATTATATCTATACTGTGGTTAAACAATACATTATAATTATTTTTGATTCTAAAGAATATTTCCGCTATTTTAC
Source organism: Bathynomus jamesi (assembly GCA_023014485.1). Classification (NCBI taxonomy): domain Eukaryota; kingdom Metazoa; phylum Arthropoda; class Malacostraca; order Isopoda; family Cirolanidae; genus Bathynomus; species Bathynomus jamesi. The sequence goes on from JAJOZX010000688.1 coordinate 165,680, forward strand.
TCTGACATCTAAAGTATTTCTCGTTTGAAATACATGAACTGAATCGCATTGGTTGCATCCGATAGAATAGACAGCCAATTGCATTATATTGGCTGTTTTTTAATAGGGCCAGATTTAATAGTAATTTTATAATTAAAAACTACGTTAATTCCAATTATTTTAAGTAAGGTGGGAAGGTGTTTAAAAGAGGCATAGTAAGGGAGGCAGAGGATGTTTTTATGATGAAACTCCTCATGAACTATACCAATGTTTCGCAATCGAGGATCTGGAGACCCCCAAGGTGCTCGCGAGGGGTCCGCAGAAAAAACGTGACGTAAACGCTCTTCCTCCTGTTGTGAAAAATGCCTGGATGCGCAATGACAAAGAAGTCATACTGAATAACTGAATATTGACAAAGGAGGAGTCATACTGAATAACTGAATACTTTTGTATTAAACAGAGATGGACATTGCAGTTATAGTCGAGTGCTATAAGTCGTCCTTTATTGTTCACATAAATCAAAAAGAAACAATAAAATTACGAAGTCAAATGAATTTTTAGCTTTGTTGATATATATATATATATATATATATGAGTTAATTAATCTATTTTTTTATTTAATTAATGTAGTAACATTTAAAGTGAAGTGTCAATCTAAAAATGTTAATGCGACACTTATGTATTGCAGGAATATTACAAAAGACCTACTTACTTGATCAGTTCTTGTGTTATTTGACTCAGAAGAGAAAATTACATCCCAAAACGTAGCTTTTTTCTGAAACAAAATTTATAAATAATAAATGGAAGAATGGTGACTCGTAACAAAACAACTGTTTCATATAATTAAATTAAAGACTACAGTAAATTATTGGCACAAATATGTATCTATCCTTCAAATGGTTTTTACACGGATTATTTATATAGATTTAGTATTTAAATGTATCTTTATTTGTAAACTAATCTACAATAAATGTTTTTATAAGTGATTATTATGTGAAATTATTTTATTACTAATTAATAATTTGTATTTAGCGAAATATTAGCTTTTCTTTTCATAGAGGAAGGACGGGCCAGGAGCGAATGCCAGCAAAAGCGCACCTCCACATAGGAGAAGAAGAGAGCCAAAATCAAGGTCCGTTATAATAGCGATAGCAGAGAGAGAGAGAGAGAGAGAGAGAGAGAGAGAGAGAGAGAGAGAGAGAGAGAGAGAGATTGAAGACAGTTAGTAGGAGGAGAGGAATTGATGTGACCAATCTTCGATTCCACCCGGTCAAGTAGAGATGTGTGGGTTGAGCAATCCCATACATGTGACGCAAACTCCATACAGGGGTGGACAAGACTCCTATACAGAGACAGCAACTAAGTGGGGATGAAGAAATTGCGGAACCAGAACAGCACACCTAACCTCTTCGAAGCTTGTTTGTAAAGAGAGTATGTGTGATCTTTCCAAGAAAGATAACGAGAAAAGGAAAGCCAAGAATGTTAAAAGAAGAGGAAGGATTGTGTTGTGTGTTGTTGAAGGTAAGGGGATAGTCGTGTGGAAAACTGTGATGAGTAGGCAGATGGAGGAACTGAATATTTGAGGTACTGAAAGCCACAAGGTTTTCTCTACCCCAATTAGAGATAGCAGAGATATCAGAGGTCAGGTGTTCCATAGCCGGCCCACGCGAATCATTGAGTGACTGTTGAGAGGGACGTGGTGGGAAGCGGTTGGAAAAGTGAAGAGTGGAATCATCAGCATATGAGTGAATATCGCAGGAAGTGCGAATTAAAAGATCATTACTAAATAAAAGGAAAAGAGTGGGTGACAGGACAGAACCCAGAAGAACACCACTGTTGATAGTGTCGATAGTGGATCGACCAGAAAGGAAATTAGAGAGAAAGGCACAGATAGAGGGATCGAAACCGAAGGAGGGCAGTTTTGAAACTAAAGCTTTGTGCCACACTCTATCAAAAGCTTTCGATATGTCCAACGCAATAGCAAAAGTTTGACCGAAATCCCAAAAGCAGGATGACCAAGAGTAAGAGAAATATGCAATAAGATCGCCAGTCGAGCGTTCATTGCGGAACCCATACTGACAATCTGAAAGAAGATTGTGAGAAGACAGATGTTTAAGACTCTTCCTATTAAGGATAGATTGAAAAAGTTTATAAAGGCAAGAAATCAAAGTAATTGGACGATAGTTGGAGGGTTGAGAAAGGTCGCCCTTCTTTGGGACAGGCCGAATGAAAGCGAACTCCCAGCAGGAAGGAAAAGTACTAGATGAGAGACAAAGACGAAAGAGTTTGCCTAGGCAGGGTGTCAGCACAGAAGCACAGTTCCTAGAGTTGAGCCGATAGGAAAGAAGAAAACATCTTTGGAAGAAATTCTAATTTCAAACATAATTAAGTCAGAGGGAGGAGGAGATGGGAGAACACCACCGGGCTTCTCCAGGGTTAAGTTGGAGGCAAACGTTTGAGCGAAGAGTTCAACTTTATCGGGAGAAGAGACGGTAACCAAGCTGACGTAAGGAAAAAGAGAAGGGAAAGAAGACGAAGTAAAGTTGTTGGAGAGGTTCTTTTCTAGGTGTCAGAAAGAGCGAGAAGAATTAGAATTAGATAGGTTTTCATATTTTTCTTCTGATGAATGAATTTTTGGCGAATCGAAGGACAGATTTTGCACGATTCTGGGTAGAAATATAATCGAAGTGAGAGTCAGATGTTAGATGCCGAAGGTATCTTCTGAAAATTCCCTCTTTATTGTGGGTTGCATTAAAAAAGCAAAGTTAAACCAACGTTTGTTTGCATTAATATTAGGAATAGAATATGAAATGTACGCCTCTACAGTATGACCAAGATAATCACATCCGTGATGGGTTTAGCGCGCTCGGAAGGGCCCCGGCCACGGAAGCAGTAATCATTCTATGGGAAATCATAGATGTATTAAAGATCTCCCAATCAGCGGCGCCAAAGTGCTAAAGGCGTCTCCTCTTCGGAGAATCAAAAGGACGAACTGGAGCGATAGAACAGGAATCAGAGATAAGATCGTGGTCGGAGGAGCCGAACGGAGATAAAAGTTTGAAAGGGTAAGATGAAGGATGAGTGGTGAAAAATAAATTAAGAAGGTTGGGCCTATCTCCAAAGTGATCGCTGATACGAGTAAGGTGATTTACAATCTGTTCGAGGTCATTCAAGATAGAGAAATTGTAAGCTAGTTCAACTGGGTTGTTAGTGAAATGGGAGGAAAGTCAAAGGTGGTGGTGAACGTTGAGATCTCCTAAAATGAAGATTTCATCAAAAGGGGAATGGGATAGAATGTATTCCACTTTAGAAGTGAGGTAGTCAAAGTATTTGGATAGTCAGTAGAATTAGGAGAAAAGTAGACAGCGCAGATGGATTTAGCTTGAGATTGGCGTTCAAGCTGTAGCTAGAATTTGGAGGCTTCAGGTTCGGGAATAGAAAAACAAACTTGAGTATATAGAAAGTAAGAGGGCACAGAAAAGGGGTTGCCGTCAGTGATTCCAGGCAGCTGAGTTTCAGTGAGGAAGAGAAGGTGAGATTTAGAGGAGGAGAGGTGGTGTTCAACAGATTGAAAATTTGAGGAAAGGTCACATCTGGAATGGACAGTAGTAGAACCAACCTTGCTACCCGTGCTGCATTCCAAGTACCAGCAGTGGGGAAGCCAGAAGTGGGTACATTTATGTTTCTCTCCCAAGGGGATTCCAAGGCGCTTGAGGTCGATGCCTTTTTTTTTAATTTTAAAAGATGTGTGTAAAATGTATGTACACTATATGTGTGTATGTATGTATTTATGAGAAGTGTGGAGTTTTTTGAGAAGTTCATGCTGAACTGATGACAGGGTATATGAGAGAAAAAGATCAGCTAAGGAGGACAGTGACAGAAGAAACGGGATTTCCAGCACTCCCTATCTCCTGCTTAACCTCCCTTCCCCCGCAGTACTTCCATGTTCGATTGGTGTCTACACTCTCTTCCTTATATATATATATATATATATATATATATATATATATATATATATATATATATGTGAGTAATATATATATATATATATATATATATATATATATATATATATATATATATATATATATATATATATATAGGGTGAACCAAATGTAGGTGGACAGTAAATGATAACGTTTATTTTGAGAATACATATTTAATTTTTTTGTATACTATAATACAAAATAAAATTTAAATAAATTTAGTTATAATATTTAATATAATAAAACACAAACACCATAGTTATAATGAACACCATAGTTATAATATAATATAACACAAACCGTATTCAACCTACTGTCCACCTGCTTTTGGTTCACCGTGTATATATATATATATATATATATATATTTTATTACTTATTTTATTTTATATATTTTTTCCAAACATCTGAAACATGCATAAAACTGTTTGAACTCCGAATAGATATTATGATTAATACCTTGCTGAAAAGAATATTTTTATAATTCTCTATGTGAACACCGTCGTTATATATTAAATTCATTGATTTCTCTGGGGAATTTTCATTTTTGCAGTGGGGAAATGAAAGGATGAGGGAGTCTTGGCGTTGGAAATTGAGGACAGAATAATAATATCTGGGATTCTTCAACGTTCTTTGTAACGGCAAACGCCACACTATGAAATATGGACACGGCGGACAGTCACCCATTCAGCTACCGAATAGACCGAACCTACGTCATTTAACCTCGCTGATCAAATAGGAAGCGGTGTTGCGACGTGATCACGAAGTAGCCCTCGGGTTTGAGACAGAAACGTCACTTTATACCGTATGAATAAATATCTTCGTTTATTAATAAAAGCAAACGTGAAAACATTTATTCACTGAGAAAGTTAAAAGGGAACTTTTAAATATAAACTGTAATTTATATTCTTGGGATGGAGAGATAGAGAAGAAACTAATTTTCCCTATTTTCATTCTCATGTGTTTGTTCATTTTTATTCATATTTTTATAATTTTATTACTTTTTCTTTTGTGTGTGTGTGTGTGTGTGTGTGTGTGTGTGTGTGTGTGTGTGTTCGAATGGCAGTGATGGCGTTCTTTACGACCTTCCTAAAATCCATAAGCACATTCTTTCTCTTCGACCTATCGTTGCGGTTTATACAAATTAGCTATTTTTTAGTTTCTCTTTCATTTCCTTTTACAGTCAATATTTAAACAGTAAAAAGTGTGCACGAACCTACTCAAGAAATTTCAGATTTTGTGTGGTTAGTTACGACATTGAATCTCTTTTTACATATATTAATGTGAAGGTAACAAGAGACACTTTTTAAAAAATCTATTTGAAAATAAGGTTTTGACAGGATTATTTTAAAAGAAATTTTAGAGATTGCTATTTCTAATTCCTTTTCAATTTAAGAAAATCAGATTTATAAACAGGTTGAGGGCGTGGTCATGGGCTCCGCCCTGGGTCCTCACTCTATTTAGAAAAATTTACTAAATAATTACCCATTCCTGTTTAAGGCGACGATATATTAAGAGATAAGTTGAAACTTTTGTTTTATTTTTAATTAAAATGTTATTCTTTCTTTGTCATTCAAATTGAACAACATAAAATTCATATTAGAAACAAGAAGAAAAAAGCGATACTTTTACAATTTCAAGTTTCAAGAAATGTATTTTCTGGGTTACGGACTATCTTTTATTATTATTATTATTATTATTATTATTATTATTATTATTAAAAATGAAAATGAAAATGAAAAGGTTTATTGGCAGACTATAGTCCATATGACAAATATTATTAATACAATGACAGTTCATATACTAAGGATAGAAATATATACAAGTGATTAGAAATAATACTGTAATGTCGAAATTAAATGGAGCTACAGACAGACGTTTTAGTACCAAGAAGTCCATAGCTTAGAAGATAAATGGCAGGACTCATGGATAGCTTGGATGATCGGGTTGGTTGATTTTTTAATTCTTTGCATTAGACTGTGTTGAGCACGTCTTGTTACCTCCGGGAAGCTCGGGACATTGCAGGTAGCAAACATTTGCGAAGCTGAGTATCTCGGGGATAATTTATGTAAGAGTCTAAAAGACCTGTTGTACAGCAAATTTAGGGTTCTGCCAGAACCTTTTTTATAATTCACCGAGAGTTGCTGACCGTATATATTACTGCAGAAAGTACGAAAGAGAGTGTCTTTAGCTTCACTTGTACAGAAACGAAAGTTCCTTATGGTCATATTCGCTTTAGCACACAGGCTTCGAGATTGTTTTCTTATATCCGAGTCATCACTCAAGGAGCTGGTAATAGTTTGACCCAAATACTTAAACTCTTGTACTTCCTCAATTACTTCACCATTCATTTTAGTCCTTATATCAGCTGGCTGATTACAGCTTTTAGGATGAAATTGCATAACCTTAGTTTATGTAACATTAAAAAGAATATCATGTTTCTGCGAATACACTTCGCAGACGTTTAGTAGCCGATCCAGACCTTTAACAGAGGGACTTATTAACACCATATCATCGGCATAAACTAAGTTATTTATCCTTGTGTTATCTATACAACAACCCATTGTTGCCTCATTAAGTGAAGCAATTAATCCGTCAATATACACATTAAACAGCATAGGAGAGAGCAAGGAGCCTTGTCTCACCCCGCAAGAGGTGCCAAAACACTCGGATAGTACATTGCCCCACCTGACAGTGAAAGATTGGTGGGAATACCAAAATTTCAATAAATTTAATATGTACATGGGAACCTTCCTGTCTTCTAGCTTTGCAAATAAAATATTGTGGTTCACCCTATCATATGCCTTACTTATATCAAGGAAACAGCTATAAATAGTTGAATTACTGTCAATGTATTTAGATATTGTTTCTTTAAGTACATAGATACACAGGTCAGTTGAGTGGGACCTTTTAAAGCCAAACTGATTAGATGTCCATAGGAAATCATTTAATCGGAGTAACAAGAGTTTTTCTAGTAGTTTCGAGAAGCAGGAAGCGACAGCAATAGGCCTGTAATTATTGCTGGACAGAATGTCTCCGTACTTATTTTTGACCAGGGGCAAGATATATACCCTCATGAACTCTGCAGGGATATAACTATGAGCAAGCATGGCTGATAGGAGCAATGATATATGCAGACATACTACGTCATTTGCATATTTTAAGTGCTCATTCGATAAGTCATCTACCCCTGACGCAGAAACAGTCTTTAACTCTTTAATTAACCTCTTTACTTCAGAAAATGATATCAAAGTATTTTCCCTTGTCCCTCCCACAATCGTTTCGGTGCAATCTATCTTAAGATTATCCCTACTCACACTGTTAAGGATGTTAGAATAGTGGTTTTTCCACAGCTTTGCAATTTCATCCTCCCCCGACACCCCATCGATTGTCGGAGGGGGGACATTTTTGACACCCGTTTGATTCTTAAGAAATTTCCAAAATTTGTTATTATCGTTATTTATGCGAGCTTCACAGGCTTTTGATGCATGAATAGACTCTTCTTCCTGTTTACATCGCCTTATGGCGGCCTTATACTGACCCCGACTTCTACACATATTCATGTATACTGGTCCTAATCTGGGTCTACCATGAAAGCACCACAAATCATAGGCGTCTTTCGATTCCCTCTTCAGGGGGGCAATAAAATCTTTCCATCCAGGAATAATCTTAGTATGATAGTTGTAAGATTTAATCAGGGGGCTTCCTGCTTCTCTTAACATCTTAACAGGGATATTATCTTACTATAATACCTATCTATGAGTTTGCATTGAGAATCATTTGAGCAAGGATTATTACAGGCAAGGTGCAAAATTTCTAAATTATTAAAGAGGTGACATGTTCTGTCTTTGTATTCTATTCTTTGCTGCATATTAACATTGGACCAATCGACGCGATTATTCTTACCTATTGAGTTCTTGTTAAGTCGTGTTGCGCATAAATTGGTAACGTTAATTAACATTTCTAATGGTCTATGATCAGAAAGAAGGAAATCATGCAGAATATGAACTCTAACAATTCGATCCTTTAGATCAGGGGTTCCAAATTGTGTTCCGCGGAACACTTCTCACGGTATACAAGTGTTCCGCGGAACACCAATTTGGGAACCCCTGCTTTAGATTATTACTAGAGAGACAATGATCAATCCACCTGGTGGTACCACTCATATCGCTAACGTATGTAAAATTACCACTGGCTACCCCTAATACATCTACATCACTTATACTTAAATTGGCTGACTCGCACATGTTACCCAATTCTACAAAGATCTCCGAGTTTACATGTGCGTTAAAGTCCCCCATTAATTATACAGTGAGAATATTTGGGGTTATCTGATAATGACTTAATTTTGTACAGCAAATCAATGTATTCATCTAGATTACTGCCGTTGTTTTATGGTAAATAGCAGTTTACAATTAATATGCAATCACTGTTCACTTGTAATTCAATGCCTAACAACCTTACATTATCGCTTGTTAAAAATTTTATATGTTTTGACAAATTTTTCTTTAATAAGAAAGCAACACCACCAAAAGGCCTACCGTACATTAATTCATCTGACAAGTCTACTGCTGATGACGCATCATACATAAAGTCATCATGGATGGTAGAGAGGAATTTTAGCTCTTGCTTAGGTAGCCAGTGCTCCTGCAGGAGTATCAAATCTGCACTGTCGCAGATTTTATGAACATCTACAGTTGAATTCCTCACTGACCTTACATTATATGAGACTATTTTCGACAAGTTATCAGCCTTGACTGATAGAGAATTTATTATTAGTAAGATTATTATTATTATTATTATTATTATTATTATTATTATTATTTTCCCCCTTTTTATTGATGTATAGAGCTTATCACAGCTATATAAACAAGTTTTTAAGTGGAACTTATAAACGGAAAAAGTGTAGCATTAGTCTGTGAAGAAAGACGTATCATCTCATTTTCTTAACTTTGGAAATAGAATAATATTAATCTTTAAATTTCTTATGACGGTAAAGCTCCTCTAATAGCGGGTCACTACCTAAACAAGTCACTCCAGAATAGACAAAGGATAAGTTTTTCACCCAACTTTTCATGAGAAGGATAAAGAGAAGGCCATGATCTTAACTTTTTTTATGAAGGAATGCGGGGCGAAGGGTGAATGCCCACAAAAGCGCCCCAGCCCAATAAAAGAAGAGAGCCGAAATCAAGGTCCGGGGTTTTCGAGATGCCTAGATACTCCGCGATGGAAAGTCAGAGACAGGAGAAAAGATAGATTGAAGAAGATTGTTCCAGAGTTGGCCGGTTGAGTAGACGAAAGATTGAAAATGCCGGTTAACCCTTGCGTGAGAGAGTTGGACAGAAAAGGAAGGAGAAAGTGTAGAAAGTCTGGTGCTGCGTGCTCTCCTTAAAGGAAGAGGCATGCAGTTAGAGAGTTCAGAAGAGCAATTTCCGTTATAATAGCGATAGTAAATAGAGAGTGAGGCAACATTGCGGCGAAGAGAGAGACTGAAGACAGTCAGTAGGAGGCGGGGAATTGATGAGACGAAAAGCCTTTGTCAAAGCCCTGTCAACTACGGCTGTGGGGGTTCAGCCACCCCCACAAATGAAAAACATACTCCATACAGGGGCGAACAAGACCCCTGTATAGAGACAGCAAATGAGTTGGGGGTGAAGAAACTGCGGAGGCGGTACAGCACACCTAACCTCTTAGAAGCTGTTTTAGAAAGAGAGTATATGTGATCTTTCCAGGAAAGATCACGAGAAAAGGAAACGCCAAGAATTTTAAGAAAAGAAGAAAGAGTGAGTTGTATGTTGTTGATAGTAAGGTGATAGTCGTGTGGAAAATTGTGACGAGTAGACAGATAGAGGAACTGGGTTTTTGAGGCATTGAAAGCCAAAAGGTTTTCTGTGCCCCAATCAGCTATAGTGGAAAGATTAGAGGTCAGGTGTCCCATAGCCGGACCACGCGAATCATGGAGTGACTGTTGTGAGGGACGTGTTGGGAAGCGGTTGGAGAAATGAAGAGTGGAATCATCGGCATATGAGTGAATAGGACAGGAAGTTCGAACTAAAAGATCATTAATAAATAAAAGGAAAAGAGTGGGTAACAGGACAGAACCCTGAGGAACTCCACTGTTCATAGCTTTAGGAGATGAACAATGGCCATCTACAACTGCAGCTATAGATCGACCAGAAAGAAGGTTAGAAACCGAAGGAGGGCAGTTTCGAAATTAAAGATTTGATCAAAAGCATTTGATATGTCCAGCGCAATAACAAAAGTTTGACCTAAATCCCGAAAAGAGGATGACCAAGAGTCAGAGAGATATACAAGAAGATGGCCATTAGAGCGTTTATTGCGTAACCCATACTGACGATCTGAAAAAAGATTGTGAGAAGAGAGCCGTTTAAGAATCTTCTATTCAGGATAGATTCAAAAACTTTGTAAAGGCAAGAAAGCAAAGCAATTGAACGATAGTTGGAGGGTTGAGAGCGGTCACCCTTCTTTGAGAAGGCTGAATGAAAGCAAACTTCCAGCACGAAGGGAAAATACCAGATAAGAAATAAAGACGAAAGAGTTTGCCTAGGCAGGGTGGCAGCACGAAAGCACAGTTTTTAAGAACAACAGGAGGAATACCATTAGGACCGTACACCTCCCTAGAGTTGAGTCCAGAGAGGGCAGAAAGAACATCTTTGGAAAAGATTCTAATTTCAGACATAATTAAGTCAAAGGGGGGAGAAGATGGAGGAACAGCACCGGAATCGTCCAGGGTTGAATTGTAAGCGAAAGTTTGAGCGAAGAGTTCAGCTTTGTCAGGAGAAGAGACGGCAACTGAACAGTCGGAATGGAAAAGAGGAGGAAAATAAGAGAAAGTAAAGTTGTTTAAGACGTTCTTCGTTAGATGCCAGAAAGAGTGAGAAGAATTAGAATTAGATAGATTTTCAGATTTTTTCGGATGAAGGAATTTTTGGCGAGTCGAAGAATAGATTTTGCACGATTCCGGGCAGAAATATAAGGCGAGTGAGAGTCAGGAGTTGGATAGCGTCGTTACCTTCTGAAAGACTCCTCTCTGTTGCGGATAGCATTAGAACAATTATAGTTAAACCAAGGATTTTTGCTTTATTAGTAGGACTAGAATATGGCATGCACGAGAGAATCACCTCCGTGATATGCGCAGCACACTCGGAAGGGCCCCGGCCACGGAAGCAGTAACCATTCCATGGGAAATCACAGAAGTACTGCCTAAGGGCCTCCCAATCAGCGACGCCGAAGTGCCAAAGGCGCCTCCTCTTGAGAGGATCCAAAGGACTAATTGGAGCGATAGGACAGAAAACAGATATAAGCGTGTGGTCGGAGGAGCCCAACGGAGAGAAAAGTTTGACAGCGTAAGAAGAAGGATGAGAAGTAAGAAATAAATTCAGAATGTTGGGCCTATCTCCAAGGTGATCATAGAAAGTAAGAGGGTACAGAAAAGGGTTTGATTTCAGTCGTCCTAGACACCTGAGTTCCAGTGAGGAAACTCAGTGTTGGTGTTGGTGCTTAACAGACTGAAAATTTGAGAAAAGTTACGAATGTTGCAGAAGTTTAAGAAAAGTGAATCAGACGGAGACCCAGAACATCTTGAATGGGCGGTAACGGATCCATCCCCTCTGCCCCAGTCTGCCTTCCCGGTATCGGCAGCGGAGGCCAGAAATGGGAACATTTATGGTCATCTCCTCAGGGAACTCCGAGACACTTGAAGTTGATGCCATTTTTCTTTTTTAATTTTGAAAAGAGTATGTAGTGGTTAAGTGTGTATTTGAGAGCATGCTGGACTGCTCACAGGGTAGATGAGACACGGAAAAAGATCAGCTAAGGAGGACAGTGACAGAAGAAACGGGAGTTCCAGCACTTCCTATCTTCCGCCTAACGTAATATAAAAAATTATATAAATTTCTTAACCACTTAAATTCTATCAATGTTATTACGCATGGAGAAAATTTTACCAATGTATCAAATCTAATACATGCAGTGCAAGGAGAACGAAGTTACTTTGGAATTAGGTAATTTTCAAATATGCTTTCATTACTCCACTTTTAAAAAACTGTAAAAAGTGTTGGTCAATTGATGTTTTTCTTCTTTTCAGTAAACGAGGAATTTGTATCATTTTTTGTTATGAATTAACATATATTACAGTTTTTTTAAACTCTGTTGTCTCTGTATGGGCGTTGATTCTGTTTATGTCAGTTCCATTTGTTAAAATTACAAAGCTAAATGTGGAGGTACTTGCTCCATAAACATTAATTGAAAGCAAGTTGATGACGCATTATTTTATAATTAGTTGTATAATATTACAAATTCTTGCTTTTTTTATCGGGTGGCCCAAAAAAACGCCTTGAGATTTGAACATCAATAACTTAAAAAATATGCAGTTCACACTTTCAAAATTTACAAAACTTTTACCTCAATCTATTGCTAAGCCATCATAAAAATTTCAGATCCCTACATAAAATACTTTTTCCACAGCTGAGGGTATGGTGAAAAAAACGAATATCCTAAATCCTAAATGTGTATCGCTGCACCTGGCAACTATTCTAAGACTTGCAGTAGTTTCCTTAGCCAATGGATAATCTGTTAGTCTCTGGAAAACGTCAGATGATATAGGTTATGCCCATCTTAAATACCGTTTTTTTAAACTTACCCTTCAAATTATGGTTCGAACTAACGATGAAAAAGCGGCGATTGAAAAGTGTTTCTTGGAAAAAAGATGAACTGGGGCAAGAATTTTGAGGGAATCTCCAGGAATAACTTGTAATGTTTCGTCTGTGAATAGAATAATTAAAAAACTTAATGCAACCGATTCGACAGCACAGAAGCGTGGAAGTGGTCGGTCTAAAACAGTTTACACTGAAGACAATATAGCAATGATCGAAATGATAAGCCTATCTCAAGAGGATCGACCTGGGTCACAACTGCTCTCAGAGGAAAATTGCAAGAAATTTAGGTGTCAGTCGAAGTTCCATACAAAGAATGCAGAGAACGGGAGAACTTAAAGCACTTAAAAGGATCCGTGCTTCAAGACGTGACAGCAATGTAAGAGCTAAAAGAAAAATTCGTTGTAGAAAATTGCTTGATAGATTTTCGTCCAATGATGTTAAAAAAATTAGTTTTTACAGATGAAAAAGATTTCACGATCGAGATTGCTCGAAACTCCCGGAACGATGTTTTTTATGGTCCGCGTAAGAAAGACATTCCTCCATCGAGACTTTACCACCAAACAAGTCGATTTTCCCAAAAAATCATGGTATTAGCAGGTGTATCGTGGAATGTAAAGACGAAAATTCATTTCATTTCAGAAAATAAAAAAATGAATTCAGAAACCTATGTAAATCTCTTAGAGGAGAATCTTTTGCCTGATTGTCGGCGTCTATATTATGAAAACGATTTCATACAACAACAAGATCCCATGGATTATTGCATATGAAACACTCTAGCAGAGAAAATTTATGAAGGGCAAACAGAAAAGTTTACAGAAATGCAATTAAAGAAAAAAATACTCGAATGCTGGGACAAAATAACATTAGCAGAAATCAGAAAATGTATCAAGTCGTGGAAGAAAAGGTTAAGATTAGTTTGTAAGCAGGACGGTGGACATATTGATCATATTTGTTGATAAGATGTAAATAATAAAATTTTTTCAGGTTATGATATTCGTTTTTTTCACCATACCTCATTGTTCCCTCAGCTTTGGAAAAAGTATTTTATGTAGAGATCTGAAATTTTTATGATGGCTTATCAATAGATTCAGGTAAAAGTTATATTTCAATTTGGAAATATGAACTGCATATTTTTGAAGTTATTGATGTTAAAATCTCAAGGCGTTTTTTGGGAGGCACCCGATATAAAAAACTTAATAGAGTCGAATTGATGAATTCTGAAAGAGAAAAATACATATTTAAGTTTGGTTACTTGTTAATCAAAGTTTGCCCAGTGGCCAGTGCTCCTCCAGGTGCGCTCCTCGCATCACGGAAGTGATTATCTCGGGGGTGGAGGCGTACAGTACTTTTTCTATTCTTTTTCTTTTTCTACTACTCATGAAAATATCCTTGGTTTAATTTGCTTGTTATAAAGATATCCGCAGTAGAGAGGAGACTTTCAGACTTTCACTCAACTACTGACTTTCACTCTAGAGATATTTCCACCTAGAATCGCCAAAAATTCCTTCATCAGAAAAAATGTGAAAATCTATCTAATTTTAATGTTTCTCGCTCTTTAGGGCACCTAGTCAAAAATCTTTCCAACAACTTTACTTCTTCTTTCCATCCTCTTTCCCATTCTGACGGATCAGTTGCCGTCTCTTCTCTTGATAAAGCCGAACTCTTTTGTTGGTAGTCCAAAAACATTTCAAACTGTAATAATTCTTAACAATTAAGCTTAGGTAAAATACTGTACAGTAAAATTTCGATATAAATAGTAATGGAAAAAAGGAAGATAAAAATAGGCCATCATTTGTTATGCAGAATATTAGTGTAGCCTCGCACAGGTCGATTAGCTTACGTGAACGTGCACAAGTTTTTAATACCTAGAATTTTGACTAAATTATTCTTGTGCCAGTCACTTTGGAGCACGCCAGTATTTTCAACCAATGGCGCTTCTTGATTCTAGTAATATTAGAGCACGCAAGGATTTTCAACCAATGGTATTCTTTATTTATATTAACGTCAGAACGCGCCTTTAATTTCCCAAACACCATATTCAGAATTCAGAATTCACTCTCAAAAGTTATAATAATTCTAATTATAAATTGGCAGTAATATAATACAGTAATAGTTTCATTTGGGTACTTAAATAATATAAAACAGTTAACATTAATTAAAATCGTTAGTATGATGAATGTAAAATGTCTCTTTAAGTTCTCGGAACGTGTGAAACAAAGAATTATAGAAACTTTAACTGGGCGCGTAATGAAAACTGGACATCTACGATTCTGGATGAGCTATAAAACAGGATCGCGTCTGAAGAGAGAGAGAGAGAGAGAGAGAGAGAGAGAGAGAGAGTGAACAAGAGGAAACCTCAAAGACCTTTCGGTCCATTCGGGGAGGTTCCTATTATTAAAGTAGTACCTTTTTAATTATACTAGCAGTAGTACGAAACTAGATAGAAAAGCAAAATTCTGCATAGAAAAGCAAAAAGCATGCATGCTTTTTTTTTTTAAATTTTGTTCACTTAGAAATTTTGTATTTCTACAAAATACTTGTCTACTCAAATCTTAGACATATAACAAAGCAGGCAAGTGTGTCAGCATGTTTTCTGTAATTAGATGTTTGTCTTGTGTACGTGTCTGCCAACTCTTTTTATGTCGCAGAGATTCAACTTGGGTTTCCCGCTGTGAAAGGTGTTTATGCGGCAAAGTGATATAGTGAGTCTTTCGTACTTCTCGTGCCAACACGAGAGTACTTCTTTTAATTTTGTTAAAATTACTTGATCTTAATGAAGGCCGTGGGATAAAGGGAACCTATATTGAGCATGAAATCCAGTTTCAAACATTCTTTTAACACTTTAAGGCCGGAAATTTTGGTAGGATTATGAATGCGTGTATTTGAAAAAGTTAATCCTCCCCTACGCGAGGTGAATTCCTCTAGCCCTAAACTTTTCCTGTTTTCGATAAATTATAAAATGTAACAAAGTTTATTTTTGACATGTAAACGTAAGACTAAAGCTTAAAACGTTTTCGTTTTTAATTTCATTGGTTGTATTTATATTTATATAAATATCGTCAGTGACACTGAGTAGAATATCTACTTGCCACCTCTTCACATCAAATTATGTTCGATGAAGGACTTTGTAAAAGCCATGGACAACGAAGGAGCTGGCTTCCAGTATTTGAAAGGAAAATTCCCTCGTATCACAGAAACAAAAATAAAAGAAGGTATTTTTGTTGGTCCTCAGATCAATGAGCTGATGAAAGATACTGTTTTTGATGGAACCTTAAATGTATTTGAAAATAAAGATGGGACCGCCTTCAAAGCAGTTACTCAGAACTTCTTAGGTAACCGTCGATCACCAAACTATGCTGAATTGGTTAATGAGCTCCTTCAGGCTTACAAAATAATGGGCTACAACATGTCTCTTAAAATACATTTTTTGCATTCCCATTTGGATTTTTTCCCACCAAACCTCGGAGACATCAGTGACGAACACGAATAGCGATGGAAAAGCGGTATCAAGGCAAGTGGAATCCTAGTATGGTAGTAGATTACTGTTGGATGCTCATCAGGGAAGCCAAAGATGTATCATATAAGCGTAAATCATCAAGCAAGAAATTTTAGGTGAGTTTGTAATATTATAATATTACCACTCAACCTTATTTTCATATTTTTTGTAAAATAAAAATGATAATTTTCTCAAAAACTGTGGGTGATGGAAAAATTTCACTACTAAAAGTCAGCACTAAAAGTCAGTAAGGAACACCCAACACTATCCGAAGAATAATATCTTTGTTGAACAGTGTTATCGCCCCCTTTCCTTATTCCGACCTCTGAGTAAAGTATTTAAGAAAATCGTGTACAATAAACTTCCTAAATTCTTAATCAAGTACGATATTTTAACTATTGCGAGATCACTCTCGTTTTAAGAATAAAAAGTTGATTCATCGATATTTCTTCATCATTATTATATCGATGTAAGTGTGCAACATGTGAAGTCAAAGTAGGGTATATGATTTTTTTTAACTTCGTTCAGTTGTTAAAAACATTTCAAGAAAAATCTACGACAGTTTAACTAAAGAGTGACTAGCAGGATTTCTATAGATTTAATGATGACATCAATAATATACTAACTGTAAATCTCGAAAGTTTGTGCTATTATTTATATCTTATGAAAAAAGAAAACGTTTAACTGTACTCCGGTCTTCATACTTTTCGCTTGTCTTTTCTCTGATTGAGCAGTATATACTTGCTTGGGATAAAGCAATATCTTTTGTAACTTCCAAAATAAAAACATTGTACGTAACAAATGCAAAAAACTTCACTTTTCTACGTGAAGATCAAAATATGATAATAAAAACCCACTCTAATGGACAGAGTTTATTTCCACAACAGTTTAGATATCCACTGGCATCCTCTTCGGGTGGATACAGAAGAGGATGCTAGTGGGCATCGAAACTGTTGTGGAAATAAACTCTGTCTATTAGAGTGGGTTTTTATTATCATACATTCTACGTGACTGGTTTATATCATATATCCTAACAGTCCGACAGTTAAATTGTACAGAAATTCGAATCTACAGATCTACAGAAGCTAAGGCTAACAAAGACCCTAAGATCCACTCTAAGGTCAGCCCGAGAGAAAGGAAAGAGTAGGGGGTTAAGAGAAGAGAATAAGGGGTTAAGTAAGTAACAACACCTATCACTCGTGGGTTAACATTCATTCAGAAAAAGAGAAAAAAGACTCACCATCATCATCCGCCGGCCACTGCCGACAAGTCAGAAAAATAGTCGGAGAGAATAGGAAAGGGGTGAAAGATGAAAAGAAGTAAAATAAGAACGCTTACAAACCATGCAAACACAGTCTTAACTCCCAGTCATACCATGCAAACTACAGACATGCAAGTAAAGAGAGTTACAGACATGCAAGTAAGGAGAGGATAAGAAAAAAAAAAAGCAGGTAAAGTTAAACAAAAAGTGGGTTAGTTTACTCTACGAGCTACATCAACGATCGTGTTAGTCTAATTTTTTTTTTTATTGCTGGCATCACACGCTGGCATGTCACAAGCTGGCATTAATCGTCAACAGACTCATCCTCAACCACCACCCCAAGAGCTCCTGTTACTAATTGTTTTTTTATTTTAAACAACGTTAATATTTTTAAAATGCCTATCTAAACGGTTCTTAAACATATTAACGCTGGTAGAGTTAACGACTGACGCGGGAAGATTATTCCATTTATCAATTACTTTAAACGTAAAGAAGTTTTTAGCGATATTAGTAATGAAACGTCTGCCACGCAACTTAAATCCGTTATTACCAGGGCTGTGGAGTCGGAGTCGGAGTCAGGAGTCGGAGTCGTGGAGTCGGTCAATTTTGAGTGGAGTCGGAGTCGGAAGTGCATAGTTGGATGGAGTCGGAGTCGGAGTCGGAGTCGGTGCAAATCCTTCAATTATAACCATAGCAGCCTAGGCCTAGGCCTAGCTCAATTTTATGAATAAAATAGATTTAACTTAATGTTTTAATATATAATATAATATATAAATAATATATAATATATAACATATAAATATATAAATATAAATAATATATAAATATAGTTGCTTATAATTAATAAGGATTACACTGGTCAACACTCATTTTATTGCCAATCATATTAGAGTGATTTTGGAGTAACTTTGTGGTGCTGATTCCGAATATGACATCGGTTTTGCTAGATTGGCTCTAATTTATGAGATAATTGGTACCCCATTGAAACACGTAAAAATGCAAAAAATTTAATGTTCAGGCGGAGCCTACTTACAAATCGCATTGAAATTGTCTCAAATCATACAAAAGTAAACACATGAAATACATAATGGCATTTTATTCGGTATAATAACAGATAAACACAGTAAGCTGATTCGCATAATTACAATTAATGTATAGTAAATCTGTTTGTACGATTCTCTTTTATGTGGGTTATCAGGACAATCACGTTGGAGGTTCCAGCAATAGTCTGCCATCATGTGTCTGTCCCATCTGCCTTGATACCTTTCCTCCATCACCTTGATATCTTGATGAAACCTCTCCCCTTGTTCCTCGCTAAAATCACCAAGATTATCCGGAAATCTGTGTAAGTGGCTACGGAGAAAGTGTACCTTTATGCTCATATTAACACCCAACTTTTCAAAGTTTGTGAGCATGTTTTGCACCAGTTCTTCATAATTGTCTGCTTTGTGGTTACCCAAGAAGTTCTTGACAACTGAGACATAACTGTACCAGGCAGAAGCTTCAACACCATTCATAAATTTTGTGAAATTAGAATCCTTGATAAGTGTACGGATTTGAGGGCCATCAAAGATTCTAGCTTTTAGTTTTTCCATACTTAGTCCAGGGAACGATCTACAAATGTATTTGAAGCAATCGCCATCTTTGTCCAAGGCCTTAACAAATTGTTTCATTAGTCCCAGCTTGATATGAAGTGGTGGGAGGATGATTTTTTCTCTGTCAACCAAAGGCTCGTTAATGATGTTCGCTGCACCTACAGTCATGTTTTCTCTTGAAGACCATGTCACTTTTTTCCAATGATCTTGCCTTGCCCTACTATCCCATAAACAGATGAAACAAGGGTACTTCGTATATCCACTTTGCTGCCCAAGCAAGAAGTTTACCATCTTTAGATCAACGCAAATAGGCATCTGGTGCTCATGACAGCAGAGTTTCTGCAGGACCATTTTGATATTTTCATATTCTTCTTTAAGTTTTGTTGAGTGAGCAATTGGAAGAGATGCATATCGGTTACCATTGTGCAATAAAACACATTTCAAGCTTCTACTGGAGCTGTCTATAAAAAGCCGCCAATCTCCTGGTCGATATTCCAGTCCCATTTGAAGAACAAGTCCAGGGATGTTATTGCAGTATACAAGTTCTTCATCTTGGCTGAAGTAAGGAAGAAGTCCCGCCTCTCTTGTCCGATAACCTGTTATTTTAGCTTCTGGCTGTAGACAGTTCTTTTCTTTTAGTCTGGATGCTAAAAGTTCAGATGCTTGCTTTGACAGACGCACGCGTTATGGTTACGTTTCCTATTAATTGAGGGTATTCATTATCTCAAGAACTAGAGCCAAATCGGAAAAAATACTTTCATTTTGGAATTCAGCAACCCCAAAATACCCTAAATTCGTACGAATTTCCTTGGCAACGAAACAAAAAAATTTTTTTGTTGAGCTGGGTTATAATTAATTAATTAACATAATTAATAATAAGGATATTTAAAAATTTTGTACTAGCAACCCTAAATCTTTTTCAGATTTTTAGATTTCAATTTGATAATTTTGATCAGCATCACTGAAAGATGATGTAATGGAAGCGATCCTTTTTTTAAGAACAAATTCAGTTTAGGTTAGTACATTTTGTTACGGATGTTTATAATAATACAAAAACATCTTATTAATTTGCTAAACCAATAATAATCTTATTTTGTTTAAGTTTCAATCAGTTTGTATTTTGGGATTTATTGTAATTTTTGAATAAAGAGAAAAAAAGCCATTAAGGCATAGTTACAGCCACTAAGTAACCTGATGAGTCGTGTGGTGGTGACGAAATGCCTTGTTTATGAATCTCCATTGGCCTAATAAAGCTAATCGTAATCAATTTGGCCTTAACATTCCATCGGAGTCGGAGTCGGAGTCGGAGTCGTAATTATACAAGTCAGATTTCTGGAGTCGGAGTCGGAGTCGGAATGTTAAAATGTTTGGAGTCGGAGTCGGAGTTGGAGTCGGCAAATTTTATCACCGACTCCACAGCCCTGTTTATTACGAGTATTGCTATTATCGAAAGTGAACAGTTTGTCAAAATTTACGTTATCAATGTTATTAACGATTTTGAAAACTTCAATAAGCTCCCCCCTTAATCTCCTAGTTTCGAGTGAATGCAAGTCTAACACTTTACTTCTATCTTCATAAGGCTTGTTGCGCAATGACGGAATTAGTTTCGTGGCACGAAGCTGAACCCTTTCTAACCTATCAATATCCTCGCGCAAATACGGGCACCAAAACTGAACAGCATATTCTAAATGAGGCTTGACTAGGGACTTGTAAAGGGGCAATATAATATCCTTCGATTTAAATTCGAAATTACGCGCTATGAAGCCTAACATCCTATTAGCTTTTGCGCAAGACTCCAGGCACTGATTCCTAACCTTTAAATCCTTAGATACGCGTACGCCTAAATCTACTTCCTCGTCAACACTCGCTAACTCTCTACCAGCCATCGTGTACGTGTAATTATTGTTACGAGAACCTATATGCAAAACTTTATATTTATCTACGTTAAATTGCATCTGCCACTTAACCGTCAACTCCATAATCCTTTTTACATCGTCTTGGAGCCTATTTCTATCGTCCTCGTTAACAACCCTACCGCCTATTTCATTATCGTCCGCGAATTTTGACATGTTACTAGTCACTCCTACATCTATGTCGTTAATGTAGATTATGAATAGCAATGGGCCTAGCACTGAACCCTGTGGGACACCGCTACCTACATCCAACCACCCCGATTCACTACCATTAACAACGACCCTCTGTCTCCTAGCACGAAGCCATTCCTCTAACCAGTTAGCTACCTGACGACGTATACCGTGCGCTTTAACCTTCGCAATTAATCTTCTATGCGGAACTGTATCGAACGCCTTTTTAAAATCTAAATAAATAACGTCAGCCGCTCTATGCCTATCGTATTCGCGCACTATTTCGTTATAAAATTCTAACAAATTAGTTAAACAAGATCTATGGCGTTGAAACCCATGCTGACTACTATTAATCAAATCTCTACTTTCTAAGTGATCGATGATACGATCCCTAACTACGGATTCCAAAAGTTTACCGACAATTGATGTTAAGCTAATGGGCCTATAATTGCTAGCTAGTGTGCGGTCGCCTTTTTTAAAAAAGGCGTAATGTTAGCTAATTTGAAGTCTTCAGGAATAATCCCCGTTTCCAGTGACTGATTAAAAATCTTCGTTAAGGGGCCTACAATAACGTCTTTCAAATCTTTCAAATGTCTGGGATAAAAAGCGTTAGGGCCTGGAGACTTGCTAACTTTTAGCCTATCGATATAATGCGCAATCTCACCCTCGTAAACAGTTATTTCATCCAAAATAGTCTCGCTATTAAATGGAACGGTATCGTCCACGTCGGGGACATTATTTACGTCTTCTACGGTAAAAACTGTCGCAAAAAAGTTATTGAAAATAGCCGCCATCGCCTGAACGTCAGAAGCCAAAGCGCCGTTAACATCCATTAGAGGGCCTATGTTATCTTTTATCGGCTTACGATTATTGACGTATTCAAAAAACTTTTCTGGATTATGTTTACTATCCGCAGCTATAAGTATCTCTAAATTACGCTTAGCATTCCTAACTGATCTTTTAACCTGACGTTTAAGCTCGATATATCTATTAAAGTTAGCTGCCGTGCCATTGCGCTTACTAAGTCTATACGCTCTGTTACGCTCGTTTATGAACTCGCCTATTTCCCTAGTCCACCATTTGGGCCTACCATGATTTCTAGCGCGCTTGGGCCTAGGAGGAATAAACTCCCTTTCAATATTCATAAACTTTCTTTAAACGCCTCCCAATGCAAATTTGTGTTATTACCCATAAATAAGTTATCCCAGTCCACTACTCCCATCCTATCCGTAAAACTATCAAAATTAGCCCTACGAAAATCGGGGACTTCTATTACGTTACTATCCTTAGTGTTTTCTATCAATAACTTAAACCTAAGAATTTGATGATCACTACATCCTAAACTCTCGCCTACTTCTAAACCTTCGACTGTATTTTCGCCGTTCGTCATCACCAAATCTAAAATATTGTCACCGCGCGTTGGTTCGGTAACCATCTGTCGTAAAAAATTATCCTCCATGAACACAATCAACCTCAAACCCTCCTCATTTCTAGTAAAAGTCTCGTAATTAACATTAGGGCAGTTAAAGTCTTCGACAACTATACTATTCCGATTGTCAATAAAGTTATCAAGAAGTTCGTAAAATCTAGTATCGATATCGAGGGGTTGAACAGGAGGTCCATAAACAACAACAAAATTAAGACTAATACTAAGCGCCCTAACTTCTACGCATATCGCATTAATTGCCGGAAAATCTATCTTAACCTCGAGAGCCCTAAGGGAATTACGAATGTACAGCAAAACACCGCCACCAATCCTATGTAACCTATCCTTAGTAAAGAGTTTAAAACCCGGTACATCAAGTTCCCCCAACAAGATCCGAGTCAAGGTATTTAACCACGTTTCAGTGATACCAACTATATCGTAGTTGCCGGAATAAATTATCGCCTTAAATTCGTTTAATTTATTTCTAATACTACGCGCGTTACAATAAAAGACGTTTAAGTTATTGTTTACCACGGGCCGGCGTTTTAAACTATTTTTCACGTCGGGCCCGCGTTTTCGGACCCACACCGTTTAAAGAAGGCTTCGACCTATACAGCTTTCGTACGTTTTCGTCAATTAACTACCTAGCCTAGCATTACCTATTTCATTAAAATGCACCCCATCTTTTATAAAAAGGCTAGGATCACTGAATTCTGACCACAGCTTTACGAAGGGTACATTTTCCTCAGTACAAATCTCTTCTAATTTATTATTAAAAAATATTGTTTTAGACGTAATCCTAAGACCCAAACCGTGCCTAGGGGTAATACCTAAAACTAAAGACCTATCTGACCTTGCCTTTAGGGACCTAATTAACCCCTATATCTCTCCAAAAGGTCAGGCACTCTCGTATCGGGCCGATACGAGTCGTTGCTCCCTACCATCGTCACCAACATCGAGTGACGGGAGGCAACGTCAATCCTGTCCACCTCGTCTCTAACTCTGTCAACCCTGGCCCCTGGGAGACAGACCCTCCTCCTCTTGGTTGGATGCCGTTTAACGAACTCTGTGTCCATATGGCGCATTAAAGAGTTCCCAATTAAAATAGTTTCCCCCTCATTCACGTCCCTATCAAAATGGGCGAAAGGGTTCGAAACCTCGATAGGGGAGGATTCCTATCACCTAACGTACGCGGCCTAGCTCCACCCTTAACTTCTCTAAATCCTTCCCCATCTACTAATCTCGGACCAACCTTAACCCCTTCCTCAACTCTATCCAACCTTCCCGACAAGCTACCTAAACTAGAAACTAGGTTACGCACCTCACCCTTCAAATTACTAACATCTTCAACATTAGTATTGGTTCGGCTTTCGTCAACCGTAGCCCTACCCCTGCCCTCATCAAGCGTTGCAAGTCTTTCCGTTACCTCACGTACACTGCGTTTTACGTCAACTATTTCCTCCATTAACTCGCAAAAGAAACAAACTGATCTCTCGGTAATCGCCATAGGACCGTTGTTATAATCTTTAAATTCCGAATACCACCGGTTTACCCCACACCTAACACACGACGCTTTCTGCGACGGCATCGCGCAGTTAAAAATTAGTTTATAACCGTTACAAGTTTAAGTTAAATTAAGCAGACACGCTATGAAAACTTCGAGGAGTCGAAGGGCAAGCATACACAAAAATGATCCCTCCATAGAAGAAGGAGAGGCGCAAACAAGGTCTCCAATTCTCAACGATGCCACTTTTTTTTAAATTTTGAGATTGTGTAGTGTGTAAGATGCATGTATGTGTAGTGAGGAATGGAGGGAGAAGTATATGTTTGAGAGCATGCTGGACTTCTCACAGGGTAGATGAAACAGTAAAAGATCGGCTATAGGGGAGAGTGCCAAGAGAAACGGGAGTGCCAGCACGACCTGTCTCCCGCCTAACGTCTCTTCCGGAGTACTTTCCTGGTCGATTTGTGCTCCAATCTCCTCTCATAAAGGAGGAGATTTACAAAATGAAGGTTTGTTTTTTTTCAATGGGAAGTATTAATTCTTTAAGATATATCGGGGCTAATTAATCAGCTAAATTAAAACAACCCCCTTGTCCTCCCTCACACAAGGCGGAAATTCTAACAGTGACCCCAAAGACAGCCAGTTTATTAAACAACTTCTTTGCAAATATCGGTTCCACTACTGCAGCCTCAATCCCAATTACAGACATTCACTACCGACAGTACATGCCACAACCAAATTCAAAGTCATTTTTCTTTGGTCCAATCCTATCAAATGATATCTCTCTGGCAATAAAATATCTAAAAAATAAAGATTCTGACATCATTACGATCTCGGTAAAAATATACAAATTAGTATCCGATGAAATCGCCATCCCTATCAGTAAACTAATGAATGAATCTGTAACACTAGATATATTCCCTGAGCGTCTAAAGGAAACCCAAACACTCCATCTAATTATCGCCCCATTTCTGTATTCCCAACTTTAAGTAAAGTATTTGAAAAAATCGTGTACAATAAACTAACTAATTTTTTAATCAAATACGATATTTTAACTAAAACACAATTTGGATTTAGATGTGGACATACATCGGAAGATGCCATAAACATGTTACATGTATTAGAAAATGTGTCCAGAACTTAAACAGAAAAAAAACTGCCATGATCTTCCTCGACTTGTCAAAACCATTTCATATACTGTACTTTCGCATGAAATCTTATTGAATAAACTTTACATATATAGAATAAGAGGAAATATCCTCGATTGGTTTAAATCATATCTGTTAAATCACCATCAGTACATCAGATTAAAGGACAAATTATCTGACAAAACGATTCTAACTAGTGGAGGCCCACAAGGATCTATTCTTAGTAGGCTGACCATATTTCCTTGAGACAAAAACGGGACATTGGGATGGCAGAAAAGGGACGGGGGTTATGTAATATTCTGTATTCATGAAAAAGTAAGTACATAAGCATATTGAGCTTACAATTATTCTTCAGTGACAGAACCCATACAGAACCCATAAAAAAAACGGTACTGTCCCGTTCAAAACGGTAGGTATGGTCAGCCTAATTCTTAGGCCATTACTATTTCTAATTCACGTCAAAGATTTTCATCTTTCTAATACATTCAATTGCGTATGATATCACACTTACTTCTTCCCATCATAACACAAACTTAATAAATGTTGGGAATACTACTCTTGCAAGGGTGAATGAGGTTAAAGTGGTTGGCATTAATTTAGACAAAAACTAAATTCCAAAATTCATGTACAACATATCAAAACCAAAATTTTAAGATTTCGCTTTATATTATTTAAACTTTATATTATTTAAACTAAAACAGACTCTTCCTCAAAACACTCCTTTCCCTATATTATTTCTTCATCCATCCACATTATTATATTGCATTACAGCATTGGGTAGCTCGAAAAAAATTATAAAACATCCTTTGGAAGTAATTCATAAAAAATGTCTGCGAACTCTGTTGAATAATGACAACAAAGTCACACTTCCCAAATGTTTAAAGAGCTCAATATTTTAAAACTAAATGAGTTATACAAATTCAATGCTGCTGTCATTATGTTCAAAATTATGAACAAAAATCGACATACATCACCCATTCAAAGAACAATCACCCACAATCAGACACACCATCGTTATAACACTAGCCTGCTCAATGATTTTATACACGAACCTAACTATAGAATTGAAACTGCAGGAAATGCACGCTGCATAGAACAGGTGTTCTGAAACTTTTTGTCACTTCGTACCCTCTGATTCATCAGATAATCAGCTAGTACCCCTACTAGTAAGAATTCACATATGATACAGAAATATCAGTAATAAATGCTTTATTAAATGAATAAACAACAAACTACATATGTAAATAAAATTAGGCTAACTATAATTCTTGAATTCTTACAGTGTGTGAAACTGGCTTCTCAATTTCAGGTGTAGTGCTTGACAAGGAAACCCGAAGATCATGTTCCACGTTTAGTCGATAGCGATATTTAGTTTATATATTTAGCAAAGCTGAAAATCCTTGTTCACATACATAAGTACTGGAAAACATTAGCAATGGCTTCACCACCACATTAGCTACAGCAGGATAAGACTCACTCATTTTGGACCAGAACTTAGTCAGCGGAAGAGTTTAAAATGTATCTCGGACTGTAGAGTCATTCACCAACTCAATAAATTGATCCTGTAAGTCTTCTACAAACAAGTGCACGTGAACGATGAATGGATTTCTTATCAATTTTAAATCCAATTCGTTCAATTCTGGAAAATATGACTGGAACTCCAACAGCAGAGAAGAAATATGCACCAATACTAGCTGAGTCATATGAATTTTATCATTTTCTTCATTATTCTCAAACGCATCGCTAAGATGCTGAAACCAAAGGTTTTTTTGTCTTTCACTTTTGTTTTCCACAGCGGGTAATGCTGCCTCGTTTTGTGGCTAATGATCTCGGATCGATCAGAATGTGCTCGCTTCAGTCCCGCTTCTTTTCATTTGAAGAAGGAAACGTCCTTATTAACAAGTTCCGTATGGCAGCCACTTAAGTGTCTCTTGAGGAAACTTGGCTTTAGTGAATCTAATGAAAACACCTTGTTGCATATAACACACTGAGGCAGCTCGATCCCATTTTTTATAATAGATGTGGACCCATACTGTATGTAGTTTTCGTTATACCGACGTTTCTTTGTTGTAGATGCCATCACAATGTCTGTAATTGTAATAAAATTAAAATTACATTATTACTATATGCACCACTATTACATATATATATATATATATATATATATATATATATATATATATATATATAGATATATGAAAATTATTTCACGAAAGTAAGACGCGAATAATATTTATACTGAAAATAACCACGAAGAAAAAAGGAAACAGAATGGTGCTCAAGCGCTTTCGTCTAATGACATCCCCAGGAACACTGAAATAAATAACAAGTTCGAGACTATACATAGGTCACAAAAAATAAATAAAAAAATAAAATAAAAATTGTAGGGGGAGCATACACATTTATAAGGAAAAGCTACCAAGGTTTTAACACTTTGCCCCTCTTGTCTAAATCCGTCCTGAACGAATTCAAAACAACAGAATCAAGCGAAAAAAGGCCCTGGTTAATGTATGACAATAAAACCCTCACTAATAGACAGAGTTTATTCCCACAACAGTTTCGATGCCCACTGGCACCCTCTTCGGGAGCATACAGAAAAACGAATGAACAGAAGAGAGAAAGGAAACAATCCAGAAACCGTTAAGAAATTCACACCTTGGCTAAATCCCGTTCGCCCGGCACCGAAAGGGCATTTTATTAAAGGGTCCCGCTTATAAGTACCTTCACAAAAATTAACCTCTTGTTCTATACATACAGATTCTATTATTTTTTTTACATAATTATTACATTTCTTATTACCTTTATTACATTTATAATTACATTTATTATTACATTTATTATTACATTTACATTTATTTCCACATTTTTTATTAAATTTATTACATTTATTATTACTTTTTATTATTATATTTACATTTATTACATTTATTATTACATTTACATTTCATCGAAAAATAAATGAACACAAGAACGTAAGGAAACATTCCAGAGACCATCACACCTAGGTTAGATACCGTTCGCCCGACCACTTTATTAAAGGGTCCCGCTTATAAGTACCCTCACACAAATTAACTTCTTGGTCTATACATACAGATTCTATTATTTTTGACATAATTATTACATTTGCTATTACCTTTATTACATTTATTAATACATTTATTATTACGTTTACATTTATTATTACATTTACATTATACCGAAAAACGGATGCAGAGACCATTAAAATTCACACCTAGGTTGGATTCCGTTCACCCGTCAATGTAAGGGATTTTTTGACCAAGAATCTCGTTAAAGGGTCCAGCTTATAAAGTACCTGTGCAGAAATTTAAATTATCTTCTTGTTCTATGCATACAGATTCTAGTATTTTTCTTTTGACATAATTATTACATTTATAAAGTACCTTACTTGATTCCCAATCTATAGCATGATTATTTTGACTGGCGTGATAAAAAAATGGCATTTTGTGTTACAACTTCTGAAGGCATATTTATGTCCTTTAATACAAGTTTCAATATTTCTTCCAGTTTCTCCTACGTATACTAGATCACAGTTTTTACAGGGAATGCTGTAGACACCAGCTTGCTCCTGTTTTGCAAATTATTCTTAACCAATTTACTTTTTACAGTAGACGAATATTTGAACGCCAAATCAAACCTAAAATCTTTCGTCAAAGGTTTTACACTTTCTAAGCCGGAAATGTAAGGCAAACTCAAGTATTGTGTTTGGTTAACTAAAGGTTCCTGAGGAGCATAAGAAGATTTCCTGGCTTTAAAATACGCCTTTCTGATACACCACTCAGGATATTTTAAATCCTTAAAAATGTTCCAAATCTTTGAATTTTCTGGGTCCAGCAAATGTGGGTGACAAATCATGAGTGCTCCCAGGAACATGGACGAAATAATTGAGCTTTTTAACACCATCATCATGATATGAAAAATAATGAATATACAAATTACAGTGAGTGGGTTTTCTATAGACCGTGAAATTGGGCTTTCCAGTTTTGTCAATGACCAAAACATCTAAAAAAGGTAATTGTTTGTCGTTTTCCCATTCATATTTAAATTTAATATTTTATTAAATTTAATAACTTCCCCACATTTACGGCTTACCCAAAACCCATAAGAATAATATACCGCTCCGTCCGATTATTTCACACAGGGGTTCCTTTAGTTACAGGTTATCTAATTTGTTGCAGATAAATTGTCCCCATTAGTTGGTAAATTTTCTGGCTCGCACATCACTAATTCGTATGATTTTATTAATAAAATTATGTCACTAGATTTAAAGCGGGAAGAATGATCAGTTTCGATGCTGATTCATTGTTTACGAAAGTTCCCATTGATGATGTACTTTGTTTTTTAGATAGAAAATTGCCCACACTGGAACAAATCTGATACTTTCTTTCAGTCATTAAATAATCTTGTTCCCTCTATTAAATTTAAATATGAATGGGAAAACGACAAACAATTACCTTTTTTAGATGTTTTGGTCATTAACTAAAATGGAAAACCCAATTTCGCGGTCTATAAAAAACCCATTCACTGTAATTTGTATATTCATTATTTTTCATATCATGATGATGGTGTTAAAAAGCTCAATTATTTCTCCCATGTTTCTAAGAGCACTCAAGATTTCTAGTCCACATTTGCTGGACCCAGAAAATTCAAGGATTTGGAACATTTTTAAGGATTTAAAATATCCTGAGTGGTTTATCAGAAAGGCGTATTTTAAAGCCAGGAAATCTTTTTATGCCCCTCAGGAACCTTTAGTTAACTAAAACAATACTTGAGTTTACCTTACATTTCCGGCTTAGAAAGTGTAAAACCTTTGACGAAAGATTTTAGGCTTGATTTGGCGTTCAAATATTCGTCTACTGTAAAGAGTAAATTGGTTAAGAATAACTCTGCAGAACAGGAGCAAGCTGGTGTCTACAGCATTCCATGTAAAAATTGTGATCTAGTATACGTAGGAGAAACTGGAAGAAATATTGAAACTCGTATTAAAGAACATAAATATGTCTAACACTAATAATGCCATTTTTTATCACGCCAGCCAAAATAATCATGCTATAGATTGGGAATCAAGTAAGGTACTTTATAAATGTAATAATTATGTCAAAAGAAAAATAATAGAATCTGTATGTATAGAACAAGAAGATAATTTTAATTTCTGCGAAGGTACTTTATAAGCTGGACCCTTTGACGCGATTCTTGGACAAAAAATCCCTAACGTTGCGTTGGCGGGTGAACGGGACCCAACCTAGGTGTGAATTTTTAATGGTCTCTGCATCCGTTTTTGGTATAATGTAAATGGATTAATAAATGTAATAAATGTAATAATGAATGTGGAAATAAGTGTAAATGTAATAATAAATGCAATAAAGGTAATAGCAAATGTAATAATAAATGTAATAAAGGTAATAGCAAATGTAATAATAAATGTAATAAAGGTAATAGCAAATGTAATAATAAATGTAATAAAGGTAATAGCAAATGTAATAATTATGTAAAAAATAATAGAATCCGTATGTATAGAACAAGAAGTAACCCCTTGTATAGAATGCAATTCCCATGCATATCAGGCACGCTTCATCACTAAATGTACTTCGCAAATCACTAAAAAAGCACTTCATTAGGTCCGACTGATGTATAAGTTCACTACTGCCATCTATTCTTTTTCTGTATTTTTTTATTAAGCATCATTTATTTTCTACTGAATATACAATAAATCATTTAATTTAAAATTATGTAACAGTTTGTAAACTTTGAATAAAATAAATAATTCGGACTAAATACTGTTGACAGGAACCGAGAAGGTAGATTATTTCAGTCGATAATTTCACCCAAAAGTGGATAACTATTTTGAAACAAAAAAGACATGCAAGTTCGTTGAAAATGCTTTACAGTGTATAAGCAAGGTTATCAGTAATCATAATGAATGTATAAACATTAAAACCTCTTCATTAATTACAAAGGCATTTTTAGTTATAAAACACATAAAACACACTTGAAATTCATACTTTTCCACAAGTTACAAACCAATCAAGAATATTATACTTTACGCAGATGCAGTTTCTGCGTATGAAGGGCTAATAATAATAATAATAATAACTAGACGGGCTCGCTTCGCTCGCCCATCTAGGCCCGATCGAAGTGAGGGCCAACCCTCTATTGCCGTGTAATGTTACTGCCGCTTAATATACAGTATAACTAAAAAAAATTATTATTTTCGCTGCAAACAGCGAAAATGCAGGAATTTCCGTTTCGCTCGGGCAAACCCTCTATTGCCGTGTTTAATGTTTCCGCCGCTTAATAGATATCTAATGTAGAATTTCCTCCAAATATAAACCTTCCAAAAATTGTTAATTATTTTTGCTGCAAGCAGCGAAAATGCAAGAATTTCCGGCCCCAACCTCAATTGCTGTCTTTAATGTTACTACCGCTGAATTGTTAACTAATGTGCAATTTTCTTCAAATATAAACCTTTTAAAATATTTTAATTATTTTGGCTGCAGGCAGCGAAAATGCAAAAGAATTTCCGCCCCCCCACCCAATCTCCAATCTTGAAATCTAATATACTATTTCAGATGCGTCTTTTTATTGTGCAGTGCCCATGCTAAAAAAAAAAATTCTCTAACATAAATCCTTCCTCCCCTTTTAGGGGTACAGTTCTTCCCATTTCTTCATTTTTAATCATAATTTTGGCACAAAATGGGGGAAGGGTGGGGTAATGGGGGAGGGGGGTGGGGTTAATGGGAAAACTCAGAAAAATAGATGCGATATATATATGTAACCAAAAAAAAATTAAAGTAAATCCTTTGCAAGGTGCCAGCCCCCTTCCCCCCTTGGGGGTAATGGGGGAAGGGTGGGGGTAAATGGGGAGAGGGGTGGTGGAGGGGGTATTAGGGAGAGGGGTGGTGTAAGGGGGAGGGGGTGGGGGGTGGGTGGTGAAACTCAGAAAAAAAAATGATAACCAACATCGATTCCGGTCAGGAAGATCATGCTTATCACAACTAATGGAACACTATAACAATATTATTGATGCACTCGAAACAATGAAAACTATGATTTGGCGGGCCGCAGGGCCCCCAATTACTGTCGGTTCAGTTATTTGGTCAATAAAACTATAGAAATGAACGCCGTCATGAAAATCTTTGGCTTCAAATCCGAGCTCATTGTATTAAGATTTGTGAAGCTTTAGATTTTCATGGCTGCCTTCTTTTCTGTAGTTTTATTGAATGAATAATTGGTTTGCCAGTAACTGGAAGGCCGCAGGCACCCCAATTACTGAGGCCCAAGGTGAGAGGAATAGGAATGATATCCAGATAAAGGGCTACTGATGTTCAAAATAAAATACGCCGTAGGCCCACAATTCAGCCGAAGCACCGCAGATCTAGCAAAATCGGTGCGTAGCGCCGACCTTTTGCTAGTCTAATATGCTATTTCAGAAATGAAGCCTTATATA
Source organism: Bathynomus jamesi (assembly GCA_023014485.1). Taxonomy (NCBI): domain Eukaryota; kingdom Metazoa; phylum Arthropoda; class Malacostraca; order Isopoda; family Cirolanidae; genus Bathynomus; species Bathynomus jamesi. Next base: position 198,301 of record JAJOZX010000688.1, read on the forward strand.
TATGTATGTAACAGTTTTTTTGCGCACACCTACAGGTCGCTACAATTGGTGTAGAACAATGCGGTTTTCACCATTCGATGCGTCTTTTTATTGTGCAGTGCCCATGCTAAAAACATTCCCTAACATAATTCCTTCCCCCCTTTTATGGGTACAGTTCTTCCCATGGCTGTACACTCATTTTTTTAATTTTTCATTCTTAATCATAATTTTGGCACAAAATAAGTCAATATTTACTAAACATTTAATATCATTCGATTCACAAAAGATTTATTTATCGATTCAATTTAAAAAAGTTTATATTTTTAAAATTCATAAAGAACTTTTTGCAAAAAACTAAAAACAAACGCATTTTTAAAATTCAATGATTTTTATACAAAATATTTTGATATTTTTAAAATTCAATGATTTTTATATAAAATATTTTGATATTTGTTATAACTTTAACATTTTTCGATTCATAAAAGATTTCTTTATCGATTCAATACAAAAAATTACATAATTAAAACGGGCAATTTAAATAAACACGAGTTTAAAGTTAAACGAGCCACACGCGAAATTATTTACCGTGACTTTTGTGCGTTTTATTACTGTGGCTTTTTTACAAATAATTTTACGTATACACAAACAATTTGATAGGATATTGATTTATCATTCTATTTTATAGTTGTCATAGAAATACGTTAATTAAGTTATCTGATTAGATGCGCTTTTATAGTTGAAGATCATTTTTAGAAAATTATTTATTTTCCCCACTTTAAAATATTACAAAATTTCTATTAGGTACCCTAATATCATTATGCCTGTCGCTGTAAGTAAGAAAATAGCAATTAAATAATTAATTTTAAAACATTCAATGACGTCATCAAGATCATTACGAAACCTATGGTAAAATTATTGAATACCCGGTTAGGTTCATTGAATGCCAGGCTAGGTCATCTGTACGCCCTTGACGATTGGTTAGGTTAAGTCGTGATATTTTCGTTGGCTTTAACGAAAATATCATGACTTAACCTAACCAATCGTCAAGGGTGTACAATTAACCTAACCGGGCATTCAATTAACGTACCCGGGCATTCAATTAATCTAATCGGGCATTCAGTTGACCTAACCGGCCATTTAACTAACCTAATCGGGCATCATTACTATTATAATTTAGCAGAAATGTGTCTGCCTGTCTGTCCGCAGAAAAAACTTTTACGTTTCTGAACCGATTTCGACCAAACTTCGTATGGTGGATGAGGGTGATGAGTAATGAACGAAAATATATGTGTGACCCCCCCCCACCACCACCACCACCAATTACTGGGCCCGAGGGCCCCCAGCACCGCGATAAAACTATAGAAAAGAACGCAGCAATGAAAATCTTGAGCTTCACATTGTGTCAATATTTGTGAAGCTTAAGATTTTCATGACGATCGTTTTATTGACCAAATAATTGAACCCCCAGTTATTAGGGGCCTGCGACCCCCCAATTAGTGTCGGTTGAATTATTTGGTCAATAAAACTATCGAAAAGAACGCAGTCATGAAAATCTTGAGCTTCACATCCGAGTTCATCGTATCAAGATTTGTGAAGTTTTAGATTTTCATGGCTGCGTTCTTTTCTGTAGTTTTATTGACCGAATAATTGGTTCGCCAGTAATTGGAGGGCCACAGGCACCCCAATTACTGAGGCCCAAGGTGAGAGGAATGGGAACGATATCCAGATAAAAGGCTATTGATGTTCAAAATAAAATACGCCGTAGGCCCACAATTCGGTTTGGGTCGAAGGTCCAAGCACCGCAGATCTAGCAAAATCGGCACGTAGCGCCGATCTTTTGCTAGTTCCTTACCTATGGTCAAAACTTGATGAAATAAGCCCTTCTGGGCATATTCCATAGAGCCCTACGACCAAAAACAGATACCTTCCTGCATTCATAGGCACAACGAATATGTGATAATCGTTGCCAATTCTGTCGCACCAGTTGCCTGCCACTGTATTTTAATCTCAGGTTTTGGTAGTTGACCGTCGCCCCCCCCCCCAATTTTGCTCTTGAATCGCCCCTAATTAGGGGGTATTCTGAATATTCTTGCCGAGTTTCATCATGATAGGATGATTTTAGAAATTATAACTGATACTGCTAATACTATTAGTAATAGAGATTTTTGAAGATATTATTATTAGCTTATGTTTAGAGGAGAATATTTTGACTTCTTTTGCTTATGCTGGTACGCGCAATATTTTCACAATATTTTCAAACATCTCTGAAAACTAACATACCATTTTCTTTAATCTTTCACTGTATTCCAATTCCCTTAGAGTAAGGATAAACTTCGTTGCCCTACATTGCACACCTTCAAGCATATAAGTATCATGTCTAAGGTAAGGGGACGAAACTTGAATGCAGTATTCCAAGTGAGGCCTAACATAAGAATTATATAATTTACAGATGATTAACATGATTAACATTGCTCTTAATAATACGTAGCATTTTATTTGCCTTATTTCTAGCCCCTAAGCACAGAAAATTATACATCACCACTAACTATAATGCCAAGTTCTTTTTCCTGTCTAACATCCTCTAACCAACTGGTTCCCAACCGGTGAGCCATGGGCCCATGGCCAACTTGATTGTCTTTTAGCATCATGTTAAATGATGTTAATAAAAAAGATTTGCTTATTAAACCTTATATAAACATAATACCAGCTTAACAACGTGAGAGGTGGGCCATTAGTTATTCGAATCAGCTCTAGTGAGCCATCGCTTTAAAAAAGTTGGGATCCACTGCTCTAACCAGTTCCATTGCCTCTCACAACTAAAGTTTTCATTATTTCTACCAAATGGATGACTTTGCATTTTTGATCCTTTCATTAAAATTATCCCATAAATCTATGAACTCAACCCCTTTGCAACACTTTGTTATTATTTAAAGCTAAAATTCTACTTATATTTTTTAAACTTTCAGTCAATTCTCTGTACCTATGTAAACATGATTACTATTCTTTCTAATCCTACTCCTTCATTGACTTTGACTTTGTGCCATTCATCAGACTTAACTTTACTCGGACCTGCATCCTTATCATAAGGCTTAGGCTCAACTTTACTTGGGCCTGCATCCTTGTCACTAACACTAGGGCGAGGCTAAGCTCAATCTCAGTACATCTTACATTAGTATTTCCTAAATTAAACTCAGTTTCTGACCTAACTGTTCCATTAATCTCACTAGCTACACTATCAAACATAGGGTCAACTATGATAACTTCGGCCCACTAGACTCTCAGCTAGCAGCTTCCTTAAATTTTGCTTTAAGCATGTCCCTAACCTCATATAAACACTTACTGCAAAACCACAACATATTTTTCGAAGTAGCCCATATTTGATAAGCTAGCAAAAGTACCATGCCTCACCTTATAATAGTATCCACTTTCTGATTAATATTCAATTAAATACAAACAAATCCAGTGGCGGTCCTAGCTTACATGACGCCCTGGGCGAACCTCACCTTCAGCGCCCCCCCCCCCTGTTCGCCAACACACACACATTCGAATCCCCCCAAAATAAAGGACAGACATAACTCTTTCACAAAATAACTTTTTATTGGACTAATTGTTGGAACTTCAGAACCAAAACAAAGACTCAAATTTCTGAATTTTACAAATCCTTCATCACGTAAATAGAATAACTCACTTAAGAGAATGTAATTATGATACTATGAACAGGAAAAATACAAATTAAATTGCACAACTGCCATAAATAAACTATTTTTATTTATTTCTTTATTTATTTATTCTTGTTTTTATTTTTATTTTTTTTGCAGGCGCTCATGCCGCCCCTCCACAAATGCCGCCCTGTGCGGCTGCCCATATTGCCCATATGAGGAACCGCCACTGAACAAATCCCATTGCTGTGCAGACTTCCGAACTAACTAAGGTGAATTCCGTAAAATTCAGACTCATCGCATGACGTCACAGCATGTATTCGACTCCATTGTCAAGCAATCGTATACAGACGGCCTTGGGCAAGGGACTTGGTCCTTCCTATTCTAGCCTTGGGTCATTCCTGGCCTTGTATAGTTGCTTTGAAAAGTATTGCATACATTGCAATGATATTACTGGGATTTATTTATTATTAACAAATAGAGAGAGAGAGAGAGAGAGAGAGAGAGAGAGAATTTTGGCTTCGCTTTCTTCCTTCAGTAACATTCTCTCTCTTCATAAAATCTTTACATGCGATAAGATAAAGTAATACACAAAATAAATTTTTCAAGAGTAAATAAATAAATATACCACTGAAATTTTTTTCTTTAATCTGGTTCGTTTGATAGAAAATCTCAGCTATAATTCAATGGGTGACAATTATTAATAGACAGGCGGTCTCAAACCATATTCTACAAACGTTCATTCGGCTGGAATAAACAAACGATCTGGGTTAGAATCAGAAATTTGCCAGATTGCCAAATTTCATTACCAAAATTTTTTTTAAATGTTAAGTAACTAACCTAACCTAATCTAACCCCTGGTTAAGTTAGGTTAGGTTAGGTTTGGTTAGTTACTTAACATTTAAAAAAAAATTTGGCAATGAAATTTAGCAATCTGGCAAATGGCGTACGAATGTGGCAAAAAGTCTGGGGTCCGGGTTAACAGGAAAGTACCATGTTTTCTAATTAAATTTTCAAGTACTGGATTTGAAAAAAAAAACTTTCTAACGTAAATTGTAAATTTCATCTATTCTTTCATCTAAATAAAAGTCTGACTGAAGATTTGTAAAACATTTTTGTTTAATAAAACACCAGGGAATCTTTGTTGCTTAGCTACACTGCTCTTTGTCATGAAAACGGAGACTTTAATTGGTATAGGAAAAAACTTTCTATGACGATATTAATATCGGTTAAAAAGACAGACTTCTAAGATGCCATCATTCACTTTTTTTTTAATTTCCGGAAGATCCAATTCCATACAATATTTTTTTACTTTGCATGAAATTGAGAATAAAATATCCACTGGAATGTCATGATCTTTGACACAATTATAGATGAAACATTTTTCCAAACTTTAGTATAAATTTCATTCACCTTGCCCTTATAGTAAGCGTGTTCTTCATTATTAAAGACAAGATAGTTCTGAGACAAACATTGTTTCGATTAATGTGAGAAAGAGGGATTCGAACACCCGAAATTTAAATGTTATATAATTGCTTTTTTAATGATCTTCAATTTGGTATATAATAAAGTTTGCCTCGGCAAGACAATTTTATTTTAAATTTGAAATTATCACTTGAGAAACAGTTAACTTTTGGTTCCTGCAAACTTTGTTCTTCAATTATTAATAAGGCAATACCTATTGGAGCTTTGGAAAGGAAATTTTAACCATATACAGGTGAATTTATTCTCTAAAAAATTATATCAAACATAAAGTTTTAGGTTCAATATTTCGTATTTTATACGAATGTAAATTTACTTTACGATTAAACCTTTAGAAATTAAAAATTATAATTTTTGAATAGTTTTTTGTTATAGCAAACGTTCATACGATTATAATGATATATAAATGGAAACTATAACTTTTATAGTTAATAAAATATTACTGTTTGAAGAGGACGCAATTTTCCAAAATTGTCTCATCAGAGAATACAACAAATTACGTATATTGTGCTGATGTTAATCATTGACTCCTCAAATAAAATCTATAAGAGATGTAAACTTGAAAATTTTACCAATTATGCAGCAGGAAATCCTCTATATAACAGTATAAATAGAAACTTGCAATTTTAAGAATAAAATACTTTATGACCAATTCTCTCTTGAACTTATTCTTTTGAAAATTTCATCATTTTCAGAATAATACTATATTTCAAATTTAAAGTAGTCCATTTGATACAACTTTCAAAGTAGTTAAGTCAGAAAGCGTGACAGAAGAATAATAATAAAAATAATAAAGGGAACGATTTCAATAAGAATTTCCGTAGGAAATTCTTAATAATAATTAATTAATAATAATAATAACAATAATAATAATAATAACAAAAATACTCGTTACTGTAATGCAGAAATTAAAACTTTACACACAGTTTCATAAGCAAGAAATGGAGTAATGCTTGCAACAGATGAGTTTATACATTAATTCCTGCATCACTTAATTAATTAGTCAAGAATTCCAAAATTTCTTTATGAATTTATTTAAAGTCTGAAAATCCTTAAATAGGTGTGGTGGGAGCCTCATTCCAACATTGCACCATTGGTTGGTTAAAGAATTTATATTAAAATGCACATATCTATCTCGTATGATTCAAAGACTCAAATTCAAAACTTTATTCAAAAAAGAATACGAGTGACAGAGTTTTACAATTGTTAGATAATTGTTATCTGAACATGCCCTTCAAAGTATGGACGCTTTTAAAGCAAAATTAATGGCATTTAGCTTATATATTACATAAAAATAGTGAAAGTGAAAAGAAATAATAAATAATAGATACAACAAAAAATAATAGTATTGTTAATATTAATAATAATAATAAAAAAATACATTATAAAGTTTACAAAATGTTACATGATTTTAAATTAAATGATTTATTTTATATTTAGTAGAAAATATTACATACAAAAAATGAAAGTTGCAAGTAATAATAATAATGACAACAAAAAATAATAATAATAACAAAAATAATCGTAAATATGGAATACTGAATAGACTTTATTAATGAGATAAATACAGTAATTTTACAATTCAGAATGACATAAATAATTGTGAAAATGGACTATTTATTTTATTCAAAGTTTACAAAAAGTTTCATAATTTTAAATTAAATGATCTGTTGCATATTCAATAGAAAATAAATGATGATCAATAAAAAAACTATAAAAAAGAATAGATTACGAAATTAAGGGTCTTAATGAAATTAGCATATTTTAAATAGTTCATTAAAAATTGATTACTATCGTAAAAATGGCAGGAGTGAACTTATACATCAGTCGGTTCTGATGAAGTGATGAAGCGTGCATGATATGCAAGGGCATTGCATTCTATACAGAGTGCATTTCCTGCAGTTTCAATTTTATAGTTAGGTTTGTGTATAAAATCATTGGACAGTTTGGTGTTATAACGATAGTGTGTTTGATGGGGGAGTGATTGTTCTTTGAATGGGTGATGTATGTCGATTTTTTTTCATAATTTTGAACATAATGACAGTAACATTGAATTTGTATAAATCATTTAGTTTTAAAATATTGAGCTCTCTAAACATTTGAGAAGTTTGACTTTGTTATCAATATTCAACAGAGTTCGCAGACATTTTTTATGAATTACTTCCAAAGGATGTTTTATAATTTTTTTCGAGCTACCCGATGCTGTAATGCAATATAATAAATGTGGATGGATGAAGAAGTAATATAGGGTAAGGAGTGTGTTTTGAGGAAGGGTCTTTTTTAGTTTAAATAATATGAAGTTTAAATAATATAAATCGAAATCATTAAATTTTGGAATTTAGTTTTTGTCTAAATTAATGCCAACTACCTTAACCTCATTCACCCTTGCAAGAGTAGTATTCCCAATATTTATTAAGTTTGTGTTATGATGGGAAGAAGTACGTGTGACATCATACGCAATTGAATGTATTAGAAAGATGAAAATCTTTGACGTGAATTAGAAATAGTAATGGCCTAAGAATAGATCCTTGTGGAACTCTACTAGTTAGCATCGCCTTGTCGGATAAATTGTCCTTTAATCTGATGTACTGATGGTGATATAACAGATATGATTTAAACCATTCGAAGATATTTCCTGTTATTCTATACATGTAAAGTTATTCAATAAGATTTCATGCGAAAGTACAGTATATGAAATGGTTTTGACAAGTCGAGGAAGAACAAGGCGGTGTGTTTTTTCTGTTTACGTTCTGATACACATTTTCGAACAGCATATTTATGGCATCTTCCGTTGTATGTCAACCTCTAAACTCAAATTGTGTTTTAGTTAAAATATGGTTTTTGATTAGGAATTTAGTTTATTGAGGACGATTTTCTCAAATACTTTACTTAAACTTGGGAATACAGAAATGGGGTGGTAATTGGATTGAGTGTTTGGGTTTCCCGACTTAACACAGGGAATACTCTCGCTTCCTTTAGACGCTCAGGGAATATATCTAGTGTTACAGATTCATTCATTAGTTTACTGGTTGGGATGGCAATTTCATCGGATACTAATTTGTATATTTTTACCGAGATCGTAATGATGCCAGAATCTCTATTTTTTAGATTTTTTATTGTCAGGGAGATATCGTTTGGTAGGACCGAATCAAAGGAAAATGACTTCGGACTTGGTTGTGGCATGTATTGTCGGTAGTGAATGTCTGTAATTTGGATCGAGCCTGCAGTATTGGAGACGATATTTTTCATGCAGGAAGGAGGGGTTGAAAGGCAAACCCCACAAAAGCGCCCACCCAGAGAAAAAGGAGACAGTCGAAATCAAGGTATCAGGTTTAAAAGATGCCTAGACATTCTGCGTTCTAAAGAATGGTGGTCATAGATAGGGAGAAACATGGTTGATAAAGATTGTTCCAGAGTTCAAAGGTCGAGTAGATGAAAGATTGAAAATACCGATTAACTCTTGCGCTAGAGATTTGGACAGAAAAGGAATGAAAACGTGTGAAAGTCTGGTGTTGCGTACTCTCCTTAAAGGAGGAGGCATACAGTTAGAGAGTTCAGAAGAGCAATGTCCTTTATAATAACGATAGTAACGAGAGAGTGAGGCAACATTGCAGCGAAGAGAGAGAGATTGAAGACAGTGAGTAAGAGGCGGGGAAATGGTGAGACGAAAAGTCTTTGATTCCACCCGGTCAAGCACGGCTCTGTGGGTTGAGCCAGCCCACACATTTCCCTCCCTCCCTACAGGGGCGAACGAGATCCCTGTACAAAGACAGCAACTGAGTGGGGGTGAAGAAACTGCGGAGGCGGTACAGCACACCCAACCTCTTAGAAGCTGTTTTGGAAAGAGAGTATATGTGATCTTTCCAGGAAAGATAACGAGAAAAGGAAACGCAAAGAATGTTAAAAGAAGAGGAAGAATTGAGTTGTTTGTTGTTGAAGGTAAGGGGATAGTCGTGTGGAAGATTATGACCAGGCCCAAGAAGAGGGGGGAGCGACAGGGGGGATAAAATCCCCGGGGTCCGAGCCTCTGTGGGTCCCGGACCGTGAAAAAATGTACATTACAAAATAACTTTTAGTATGACTATGATTAACGTTTAAAAATTGTCTCAGCAGATAGCAGCGCCAGTAACTAGACATGTTTCCAACAGCACTGCACTGGCTGCACAGTCAGTCAGTTGTAAGGCTGCTGTTGTGACAACTCTGTTCGTTTGCATTGGTTTAATTCTGCATTGTTTTAAGGTGAAGTTAACATTATGGAGTGCAAATATAAGTCTGGAGCACAGAAGAGAAAAGAAAAGCGAGAAAAAAGATGAAAAAGCAAAAAAAAAGGTGAGACTTGCAAGAGACCTAAACTTTGATGATATAATTGAAACATTTGCCAAAAGAAAAGCCCGCAAAGCATCATTAAATGAGTTGTAGACTTGTAGACAACTTCACAACTAGGCTGATTTTGGTGGTGTGATTTTATTCAAACGTATTAACAACACTAAAGAATGTTAAGTGTTTTTTCGCTTATCAACAGTGTTTCAATTTTTAATAAATATATTACAGAACTGTTTCGTTCTAATAAATGTTTTTAAGTTATTGCCACTCATTCTCACCCTAACTTAACCCTAAGTCACTTAAAAAACTTGTTTAAAAAAGTAGTAAAATTTGGTTGGTAGGGAGATTTAGGGAGTCGGGGCCACAATGTTTTCTCTGCCCCAATCAGATATAGCTGAACGAGCAGATGTCAAGTTTTTTGTAGCTGTCCTACGCGAATCATGGAGTGACTGTTGAGTTGGACGCTTTGTGAAGCGGGTGGAGAAGTGAAGAGTGGAATCATCGGCATAGGAGTGAATCGGAAAGGAAGTGCGAATTAAAAGATCATTATTAAATTAAACGAAAAGAGTGGGTGACAGGACAGAACCCACAGGAGCACGACTGTTGATAGCTTTAGGAGAAGAACAGTGGCCATCTACAACCGCAGCTATAGATCAACCAGAAAGGAAATTAGAGATGAAGGCACAGATAGAAGGATAAAAACCGAAGGAAGGCAGTTCTGAAATTAAAGATTTGTGCCACACTCTATCAAAAGCTTTCAATATGTCTAGCGCAATAACAAAAGTTTTACCGAAATCCCGAAAGGAAGATGACTAAGAGTCAGAGAGATGTGCAATAAGATCGCCAAGATCGTCCTTTGCGGAACCCATACTGTCGACCTGAAAGAAAATTTAAGAATCTTCCTATTAAGGATAGATTTAAAAAGTTTAGAAAAGCAAGAAGTCAAAGCAATTTGACGAGAGTTGGAGGGTTGAGAGCGGTCACCCTTCTTTGGGAAAGGCTAAATGAAAGCAAACTTCCAGCAGGAAGGAAAAATACCAGATGAGAGACAAAGAAGAGTTTGCCTTGACAGGGTGTCAGCACAGAAGCACAGTTCTTAAAAACAACAGGAGAAACACCATTAGGACCGTACGCCTCCCTAGACTTGAGCCCAGAGAGGGCAGAAAGAACATCTTTGGAAGAGATTCTAATTTCAGACATAATTAAGTCAGAAGGAGGAGGAGATGGAGGAACAGCACCAGAATCATCTATAGTTAAGTTGGAAGCGAAAGTTTAAGCGAAGAGTTCAGCTTTTTCAGAAGAGATAGCAACTGAGCCGTCGGAATGGAAAAGAGGAGGGGAAAAAAGAAGTAAAGTTGTTCAGATTTTAAGCTAGATGCCAGAAAGCGAGAAGAATTAGAATTTTATAGGTTTTCACATTTTTGTCGGATGAGGGAATTTTTGGCAAGTGAAAGAACATATTTCGCACGATTCCGGGTAGAAATATAAGCTAAGTGAGAATCAGGATTTGGATGGCGATGTTACCTTCTGAAAGTCTCCTCTCTGTTGCCGATTGCATTAGAACAGGTAAAGTTAAACTATGATTTTGTTGCAAAGTAGTTGTTTAATAAACTGTCTCTGTCTTTGGGGTCACTGTAAGAATTTCCGCCTTGTGTGAGGGAGAACATGGGATTTGTTTTAATCTATCCAATTAATTAGTTCTAATATGTCTTAAAAATTATTAATTCCCACTGAAAAAAATTATACTTTATTTTGTAAATATGAACTCTAAACACTAGGCTTTCTGTACAATTTAACTGTCGGTCTCTTTGGATTTAGAAAAAAGTTACGTACAGTGTTTTTATTTTGGAAATTACAAAAGATATTGCTTTATCCCAAGCATGTATATGCTGCTCAATAAGAGTAAAGACAAGCGGGACCGGAGTATTGTTAATTTTTTTTCATAAGGTATAAATAATAGCACGAACTTTCGAGATTTACAGTTATCTTATTGATGTCATCATTAAATCTATAGAAATCTTACTAGTCATACTTGAATTTTCACTCTTTAGTTAAACTGTTATGGATTTTTCTTGGAATGTTTTTAACAACTGAGCGAAGTTAAAAAAAATCATATACATTACTTTGACTTCCCATGTTGCACACTTACAGTATATCGATATAATCATGACGAAATATCGGTGAATCAACCTTTTATTCTTAAAACGATAGTGACTTCGTAATTTTAAAATAGGAAGCTAAATAACAAAATTTTCGATATTGATGTGGTTGAAACTGTGAACTGATGCAAAGTCATTATTCTGCTGATACAGAAACATATTCTCCCCTTTAAGGAAAATATATTTTTGAAATGTTGATTTAATTTTATTTTATCAACATACTGTTGCATCGACAGTACATCACTATTAATTTGTGAACTGTCAATCTTTCCTTGAAGTGATCAGTCTTTCCTCAGAAGTGATCAGTCTTTCCTTGTGAACAGTCGTGTTTTATCGAGTGTCCAATTGAATAAGGGGTTTTCGTTGAAGTGTCTTTAAAAAATAGTGTTTGGTGCATTCTTAACTAAATTACCTCGTGTTACTAATCATTCATTAGCGAATATATTTCATTTATTGATTTTATTTATTACTATATTATTGATTAAACCAAGGCTAGTGTACGTGGCTTGCCTTGTTTGTTTTTCGAATCTATTAGAAAACGAGGTCTAATAAGGTTCATTTTGCCTTGCTACGGGGATCATCAAGTAGGGTGTGGTCACCCACCGTGGGAAAAAGGAAAAAGGAAAGAAAAAAGTTGGTCGAGTAGCGGACAGATAAGTTTTATAAATACTTTTTCTTTTACAGATCCTTCGTCGGTAGCTTAATTAAGTATATATTCATTTAGTATAAATTTGTTACAATAACCTGTTTAATCGTTTCAAAAACATTTTTGCGGGTTTGCGCAGGTGACAGCACAATAAACACGCGGAAGACCTACGTTGTAATTTATTAATTTCCAAACGCTGTTTTTTTTTTTTTTTATTAATTAATAGCATGGCACCCCCATCAAGTACTTGCAGTCGCTGTGAAGGGAAATTTGCTGCTTACGCGTTTACAATGGCTAATAATAATGAACAGTTAGTTTGCAGGTGGTGCTCAAGCATGGAAGTGCTGAGGAACGAGTTAGAACGTGAGAGGGAGGCCAGAGGGAGGCTTGAAGAAAGGCAAAATTAGAATCCCTTGAGACTCCAATTACGACCCCTCCTGCCTCAGTTTCTACTAGTAATATAAATAGTACTAATAGCCGTCTCTCTTCCCCTAGTTCTCAACCCTTCGTTCAAGTACGTAATGGAGCCCCATTGAGAAAACCTAAGACTTGTCTACCAGTAATAACAAACAATAAGTTTTCTGTTTTAGGTTTCGAAGATGCTGATGAACCGGAAATACGACTCGTTGGCGATTCCATTGTTCGAGGGCAGCTCGAGGAATTCTGTGGGAGAAACCCTCGTCGTAGGCGCCGTTACTGCTACCCTGGTGCAAGGGTGGAGGATATAACTAATAGTGTTGACCATTTTACAGACCGAGCCTCTGAGGACACAACGTATGTTATTCATGTCGGTACTAATAACGTTTTAAATTCTAGATCAGAAGAGCTGCTGGCTAGGTACAGGGACTTACTAGAGCGACTAAAGGAAAAAACTAATAAGATTGTTTTAACAGGTATACTTCCTCGAATTATCCAACGTAGCGATTTCTACAGCACGGCGACCTATATCAACAATAACCTAAAGTCTCTTTGCCAACAGGAAGGAGTGCATTTTGAGAATTTTTGGAATAGTTTCTAAGGAAGGAGGGACTTGTTCCTCGGAGATGGACTTCATCTTAATGACGTTGGAGCTGCGCGTTTAGGAAGACTATTTCATAATAATGTCTCTTCTTTTCAGGCTGCCGTAACTCGAACGGTCCCGGCGTAATTTCCTCAAATTTCCCTTGTGCTCGCGAAGGTATCGCAACTACAAACAATTTGGAGGTTATATCCTTAAATGTTCGCAGCCTACGAAATACAATAAACGAATTTTTTTCTTTAATTGCTCGTAAAGACTATGATTTAATTGCGATAAATGAATCGTGGTTTAGCACTGAAACACGTGACTTTGTAGAAGAGTATCAAATTAGAGGTTATAGACTTTTTGTTAAAAATAGAATAGGTAGGCGAGGAGGCGGTGTTATGTTGTATATCAAAGATAATATTGCGAACGTTATAGAAGTAAAGCACACAATTCCAGAACCGATAGATTCGACTATAGAAGAACTTAAATTGAACGATTTCAAACTTGTTGCGGTTATATATAGGCCCCCTAATCAAACACCTGATACGGAGGAAGCGTTATATCGTGAACTAAATAGAATAATAGGTAGTGAACAGGCCTTAGTTATGGGTGACTTAAATTGCGCTAACGTGAATTACGATACAATGCAGGGAGATGCGGAAGGTAATCGTTTAGTTAATTTTCTCGAGGATAGCTTTCTTATTCAAAAGGTTGGGGAACCTACGAGGTTGGACAGTATTTTAGATTTAGTAATAACTACGGATGATAGGCTAATCACGGATCTTCAAGTAATAGAACCGTTAAGCAATAGCGATCACAATATGGTAGAGTTTGTCCTCTCAGTAAGTCACTCGAAACCAGCTAACTCAACTAAAATTCCTAACTTCCAGCAAGCAGACTTTTGTAAATTTCGAAATGAATTGTCACACGTTAATTGGGAAAACGTAATAGGGATCTCCAACGCAAAACTAATGTGGGAATCGTTTGAAACAGTATTTAGGACTATAAATGAGGAATGTATACCGTACAAGATTAAGCGTGCGAAAGTAAACAACAAGCCCTTGTGGTTTACTTCTAGAGTAGGAGATATTATAAAGAGTAGAGATAGGGTTTATAGACTACATAAGTGCGATAAAGACAATTTGTGGTTGAGAAACAACTACATATCTCTAAGGCGTGAAGCGAAAAGTGTAATAAAAAAGTCCAAGCGGGAATTTGAAATTTCCATAGCTCGTGACAGTAAAGAAAACCCCAAGCGATTCTTTCAATACGTCAACAATAGAAATCCAGTAAAAAGTGTCTTGTGGCCGTTGAAAGATGTTAACGGAGAACTAGTTTCTGAAAACAAGGAAATGGCTACCTTGCTAAACGAATTTTTTACGTCAGTTTTTACTATAGAAGACGTAACGAATATCCCTACGGTCATACATAGGGTGACCAGACGTCCTGCATTTTGCAGGACTGTCCCGTATTTAGAGTTTCTGTCCCGCAAAAAGCATTGACTAATGCGGGACAATGCAATGTCCCGCATTCTTGTATTTATGCAATTCTCGTACAAATGAAATGTAATTTGTATTCATTATCGTAGATCTGGCATCCGCGCATCCCCTCATAAACGTTTTAAAACGTTTTTGAAACCTCCAGTACGACAGACCTCGATGGCCGACGCTCGTCAGTTAAAATTTTGAATTATAATGGTGTTGACGTGTTATTTAATTGTCAGAGTACCCATACAGAAAATTCCCTTTGAAAACATTTCCAAGGTAATAGAATTCTGTTTGAGTTTACCTGGATCAAATGCTCCGACAGAGAGGGTATTTTCCATAATGAATAACTTTTGGACAGAAGAAAAAAGTCGGTTAAATATAAATACTCTAAAAGCAGCGTTATTAACGATATGTAATTACGAGATGAGTTGCCTTGAATTTTGTGAATATCTGAACAAAGAAATACCTCTCCTTAATAAAATACATTCCAGCGCCAAGTACAATTAAATAAAATGTTTTTCAATAAATTAGGTAAGTAAACTATATAAAATTACTTTTTGGTAGTACAATTATTTGTCCGTCATGTATCTTTGAAAGATAAAGTAAAATGCCTATAGAGTGCTGCAAAATGCTTTTAAAAGGTATTGGTTGACCTGTGGAGTGTTATCGAGATATCATACGAGCAAAAATCTGGTCACCCTAGTCATAGACATAATACCTTTTGATAATGGTAATACTCTGGGTAATATTGTGGTTAGTGGAAAAGGAGGTAATGCGCTATATTGATAAAGTGAAAATGCGTAAATCACCGGGGCCGGATTCCATATGTCCCATACAACTAAAAGAATTGAAAGAAATCATTGTTGTGCCGCTAACAAAGATTTTTAATGCTTCTATTTCTGAGGGGTGCGTACCAGATAATTTCAAGTTAGCAAATTTAACACCTATCTTTAAAAAAGGCGATAAAGGTGCTGCGGGAAATTATAGGCCAATCAGTTTAACATCTGTTGTAGGTAAGCTACTAGAATCAATAATTAGGGATCGTATAGTCGAACACTTAGAATTCATAACTTGGTTAGAAATACTGAGCACGGTTTTAGGCGAAACAAATCTTGCTTAACTAATCTTTTAGAATTTTTTCAAAGTGTGGTTCAAGTTTACGATAGTCATCGGGCGGTTGATGTATTGTATTTAGATTATAAAAAAGCGTTTGACACCGTACCACACAAAAGACTCATTGAAAAAAATAAGGCTCATGGAATCAGGGGTGTAGTAATAAATTGGATAGAAGAGTGGTTGCGAGGTAGGAAACAGAGGGTGGTCGTTGATGGAGCGGAGTCGTCTTGGGCTAATGTAGCGAGCGGCGTTCCTCAGGGTTCTGTATTGGGCCGCTTGCTTTTTCTTATATATATTAACGATTTAGATGTCGGCCTAGTCAGTATAGTTTTAAAGTTTGTGGATGACACGAAGTTGGGTGGTAGGGCGATTAATGACGAAGATAGAGGTAAAATCCAGGAAGATCTGAATAAAATCGTTGATTCGTCAGTCACATGGCAAATGAGATTTAATGTCGATAAGTGCAAAATTTTACATATAAGTTCGCGTAACGGTAATTTTGCGTATAGTATGTCAGGGAAGGAGTTAGCAAGCGTAGAGCAGGAAAAAGATTTAGGAGTTTTGTCACTAGTGATTTAAAAGTGGCGAAACAAAGTACAGCAGCGGGCAATAAAGGAACAAAGTGTTAGGTTTTATAGCTCGGAATTTTGAGTACAAATCGCGCGATATTATTGTTCCTCTTTATAAATCATTAATGAGACCCCCATTTGGAGTACGCGATCCAATTTTGGAATCCGAATATGGAAAAAGATATAGACAAAATCGAAAGAGTTCAAAGACGAGCAACTAAGATGATTCCGTCGCTTAAGTCGAAGTCGTACGAGGATAGGCTTAAGGAGTTAAAATTGACTACACTCGTGACTAGGAAGCTAAAGGGTGATCTAATCCAAGTTTTAAAATTATGAATGGGTTCGATAACGTAGATAGAGGTAGCTTTTTCGAAATATCTCATTATAATAGGACTAGAAATAACGGGTGTAAGTTGACAAGTAGAAGGTTCGAGACAGCAGTTGCCAAAAACTTTTTTACGCACAGAATAGTAAATAGGTGGAATAGTTTTCAGGTAGAAGTAATTAGTAGCACGTCTATAAACATGTTTAAAAATTGATTAGACGCATATGTTGATAGACTGGGTATAGTTTAAGGTAGTAAAATTATGGCTTTGTGGTTTGGAATTCACGTAAAATTGTAGGTCATCTCCGCCACCACGGAGGACATGCACAATACACAATTACGAACACAGTTAGGTAGACCAGCCATGAGTGGATCCTAGGGTCTTTGTTGGTCTGAGACATTATAACATTATAACATTATATCAACCACATTTCAGTGATATCAACTATGCATCAACAGTCGATCGATCAACCGTCAAAAATTAAAATTAATTATCAGTTTCTTTGCGATGCTCCATTCTTTATTTCATTTACAAACCCATTTATATTTTCACCAACCAAGTCCAAATTATACTGCATATCATATGCTGAAAGATCTTAAGCATTAACACTCTAAACTCTCCATTGTGTCCACTTTAGGAATGGAGAGAGAGAGAGAGTAAACCGGACTAAGTGTAATCCGCCAAAAATAAAGTATTTCGAGAGTAGGTTATCGTTCTTTGGATTCAGATAAAGTAGTGACCTTTCACGTTCCACTGAATGTACTTTTGGCCTACCAAGTGTACTATATAAATACTTTATATTCTGAGTATATTTAGTCCTTTTTTACTCTCCGTTCTCAAGTGGACAAAATGAAAAATGTTTTAGTGTGCATTTGCTTGAAAAACCATGTAATGCATTCTGCTGTCAGATTGTCATCGTATAAGTATGATCGGACTTATTTCCGTGGATTTAAATAATATAAATTATATAAATAATATATAAACCATAATGGTTGCATTTGATTCCCTTCAAAGGGAAATAAGTAAATCTTCATATGGTATTCGAAACAGAACCTCCACATATTGCTGTTAATTATTCACAAGTTGAAACCGTAGTCAGTTTTGCGCTATCGAAAGTACAGTATCACCAAGTTCGAAGTTTTGTATGGACAGAATTGATATTCAAAAACAAAAGAAAACCGATGATGTAACCCAAACTTTTATTTTAAAATTCCCAACCCAAACAACCCAACAAAACACAAACTAAAAAAGAAAAAATAACCAGGAATATATAAAAAATTGAGATACGCCGTATTTCGTATTTATTGAAAGGGTAGACTTTTCTCCATGCGAAATTTGCAGCTTTCATCTGTATCCCACTGACCTACGTCTTATTTATAGTCTCTTTATACCGTAAATTAAGTTACCTACAAATCGATACCCACTTATTGGTGAATGAGAGCCTCTTTGTATCCATAAAAGTGGAACTTCTCAATTGCTTCCCATTTCAACATTAACGGTACAGGAAATGCACCTGAGAGAAAATTCTCAAGTAATTAAAGAGTTGTTTGCGGTTTTAGCGGCCATGGTAATTCTTCCTCCAGAAATGGTTTCGAACTGTTTCTGGGAAAGCCTTCTTATCAAATAACATGAAATGTGAATAAAATAAAATAAAATTAGTTTGCATAAAAGTGTTTATTTGTTTCTGTTGAATTAAAATTTACGTTCGCTTATAATATATGAATTAGCAATGCATGGGAAAAAATATTTGACAGCTTGCACACCTTCACTTGAATAGTGTATCCCTCTCCAAAGGAATGAGGAGCCCATTCTGATATTAATTCCCGAACCACATCGGAGGCTCAGGAACTTAAATTTGCCAGTAATAAAATAAAAAATCATAAATCTTCAACAAAATGGTATTTTGAAACACTTTGCAACAACTAATAGAGGAAATCTTAAAATTTTTTTGAGAGTCACTATGTTTAGAACCACTAACAGACACAACTACTGCATATACTGTAGGGAAATGTCCATCCGCATGTAGTCATTGAGCATGAAAGCGACCTACCAAAACTCAACGTATGGTGTGAACTAATGAAGGGTAAAGTGATAGACCCAATTTTTTTCCCGGAGCTACGGCAAATGCAGCTGCATATGAAGATACAGTATGTTAAGAAACTATACAGTGCCATAACTTCCTGAAGGCAGTGGTGGATTATCACTAAGGCTATTGAGGCTGAAGTCTCAGGCTCCCATGCTTGAGAGGCCCCCCAATCAACTGAGTTTCGATGATATAATTCGAGATTTCGCAAACTTCTTTGATTAAATATAACAGAGTACACAAACTGACAAATTCCGTTTTATTTTATGTTTTATATGCCCTAAAGTAAAGTTTGTTAATACTGTTTGGTTTTGGCAAACGGCAAAATAGACTGTGCTAAGGTTTTTTTAAGTTTGTTTCTTAATTAACCTGAGCACCATACATATAATTCGTGTAAATGTACTATGTACTGTACATGTATTGTTAATAAAAAGCTGTAGAAAAGGGCTCCCATATTCTTCATTGCCCCGGGGCCCCGAGGTGTCTTAATCCGCCTCTGCCTGAGGGCACGAATTTTTGACAAGACAAAAAAGTAAAAACGTTTTGAACAAACAATTCCTGAAATTCCTTAACAGCTGGATCAGGAGAGGTAAGTGCATTGCTTGGCTACCACGATCACCAGACCTACCCGTGAGAATTTTTCCATGGGGTTATGTTAAAGACATTACGGACAAAAAAAAATCGACACCGTTTCGCTTGATATACTGACAAATACTGGAAAGGTTTAAGAGGAATTAGCAAAAAATTAAAGTAGTGATTAAGAAAAACAGTACTTTAAGAAGCCATGGTCGGTCCATTTTACAAGTTCCCAAAATATTATAAAGTTATTTACAAAACATATGAATGCACATTCTATGTAGACTGTTCCTTTCATTTGTGACTTTATTTTGTAACAAAATTTTTGAACTTTTCCGATTAATATAATGATTATTTCTATGATTAAACAATGCATTAGAATTATTCGCAGTTCTAACGCATATTTATGCTGCTTTACTCTGATATCTAGTTTGACCAGTTTAACCTGTATATATTAAATCATAGTTCACATCCGATAGAGTAGACATACCCAATTGCATTAACTGGGCTGTTTTAAATTAAGCGAGATATAAAGGAAAGAAGGTGTCTAAAATTTATATAGTACGAAAGGCTTAGAATATTTTTTTTTTTTTTTTTTTATTCAGGAAGGAGGGGCCAATGGGAAATGCCCGCAAAAGCACCCCGCACATACAGGAAGAAGAAAGCGAAATTCAAGATCCATGGTTTTCGAGATACCTGAACACTGCTTTTCAAAGACTGAAAGTCAAAGACAAGAGGAAACAGTTGAGGAAGATTGTTCCAGAGTTGGCCGGTTGATTAGATGAGAGATTAGATAGTTGGACAGAAAAGGAATGAGAAAGTGCTGAAAGTCTGGTGCTCAGTGATCTCCTTAAAGGAGGAGGCATGCAGTTAGAGAGTTCACAAGAGCAATGTCCGTTATAATAGCGATAGTAAAGAGACAGTGAGGCAACATTGCGGCGGAAAAGAGAGCGATTGAAGACAACCAATTAGAGGCGGGGAATTGATGAGACGAAAAGCCTTTGATTCCACCCGGTCAAGTACAGCTGTGTGTATTGAGCAACCCCATACATGAGAAGCATACTCCATACAGGGGGGGGGGGGGCAAGATCCCTGTACAGAGACAGCAACTAAGCGGAGGTGAAGAAACCGCGGAGGCGGTACAGCACACCCAACCTCTTAGGAGCTGTTTTACAAAGAGAGTATATGTGATCTTTCCAGGAAAGATAACGAGAAAAGGAAACGCAAAGAATGTTAAAAGAAGAGGAAGAATTGAGTTGTGTGTTGTTGAAGGTAAGGGGATAGTCGTGTGGAAGATTGTGACGATTAGACAGATAGAGGAACAGAAGGAATACCATTTGGATGGTACGCCTTCCTAGAGTTGAGTCCAGATAAGGCAGTAAAAACATCTTTAGAAGAAATTCTAATTTCAGATATAATAAAGTCAGAGTGGGGAGGAGATGGAGGAACAGCACCAGAATTGTCCAGGGTTGAATTGTAAGCGAAAGATTGAGCGAAGAGTTCAGCTTTATCAGGAGAAGAGACGAAACTGAGCCGTCGGAATGGAAAAGAGGAGGGAATGAAAAGGAAGTAATGTTGTTGAAGAGGTTCTTAGCTAGGTGCCAGAAAGAGCGAGAAGAATTAGAATTGGATAGATTTTCAAATTTTTGTCGGATCAATAAATTTTTGGCGAGTTGAAGATTTTGCACGATTCCGGGCAGAAATATAAGGTAAGTGAGAGTCAGGAGTTGGATAGTGACGGTACCTTTTGAAAGCCGCCTCTTTTTCGCGGATAGCATTAAAAAGAACAAAGTTAATACAAGGATTTTTGCATTAATAGTAGCAATAGAACATGGAATGTACGCCTCCATGCAGGAAAGAATCCCCTTCGTGATACGCTCAGCACAATCGGAAGGGCCCCGGCCAAGGAAGCAACAATCATTCCATGGGAAATCACAGAAGTACTTCCCAAGGGCCTCCAATCAGCACCGCCGAAATGCCAAAGTCGCCTACTCTTGGTAGGATCCAAAGGCCGAATTGGAGCAATAGATACAGGGAACAGATATACGATTGTGGTCGGAGGAGCCCAACGGAGAAATAAGTTTCATAAGAAGAAGGATGAAAGGAAAGAAATAAATCCAGAATGTTGGGCCTATCTCCAAGGCGATCGGGGATACGAGTAGGGTGCTGTACAATCTGCTCTAGGCTATTCAAACTAGAAAAGTTGTAAGCTACTTCAAAGGGATGTTAGTGAAATGGGAGGAAAGCCAAAGGTGGTGGTGAACACTGAAATCTCCTAAATACGATTTCAGGTAAGGGAGAGCGGGATAGAATGTATTCCACTTTGGAAGTGAGGTTGTCAAATAATTTTGGCTAGTCACTAGAATTAGAAGAAAGGTAAACAGCACAGATGTATTTAGTTTGAGCTTGGCATGTAAGCCGTAGCTAGAGGGTATAGGATTCGGAAGATTCAATTTCGGAAATACGAGAAGAAGTTAGGTCATTGCTTACATATACCGAACTTCCACCTTTGCAGAGAAAATAAGTAATTAGAAAGTACGAGGGTACAGAAAAGGGGTTGCTGTCAGTTGTTCCAGACATCTGAGTTTCTGTGAGGAAAAGAAGATGAGTTTTAGAGAAGGAGAGGTGGTGTTCAACAGATTGAAAATTTGAGAAAAGGTCAGGAATGTTGAAGAAGTTTAAGAAAAGTGAATCAGACAAAGGTCCAGAACATCTCGAATGGGCGGTAGCAGATCCAGTCCCGCTGTCAGGCTCTGCTTTCCA
Organism: Bathynomus jamesi; assembly: GCA_023014485.1. Classification (NCBI taxonomy): domain Eukaryota; kingdom Metazoa; phylum Arthropoda; class Malacostraca; order Isopoda; family Cirolanidae; genus Bathynomus; species Bathynomus jamesi. Next base: position 220,472 of record JAJOZX010000688.1, read on the forward strand.
GGTATCGGTAGCGGCGTAGCCAGAAGTGGGGACATTTATGGTCCCCTCCTCAGGGGACTCCGAGGTTCTTGAAGTTGATGCTTTTTTTTTTAATTTTGAAAATATTATGTAGTGTGTAAGATGCATGTATATGTAGTGAGGAATAGGGAGAGAAGTGTTTGTTTGATATCATACTGGACTACTCACAGGGTAGATGGGACACGAAAAAGATCAGCTAAGGAGGACAGTGACAGAAGAAACAGGAATTCCAGCACTCCCTATGTTCTGTCTAACGTTCCCCCCCTGGAGTACTTCCCTGGTTGATTGTTGTTTACAATCTCCTTCTTACAGACATTTTAGTTGAGATAATTACTCGTAGTTTTCATCCTTTCTTTTTTTCATCTTTGACGTAAATTCCTTGTATGGTTTCTGTATTTGCAATGTAAGCCAGCGTAGTTCAAAGAAATTCGACGGAATCCTTTAGAAAGAAACTAGATGCTCATCTTGCCTTAAATCCCCATTTGGAAGCATTTGTTAGCGCGTAGAAATAGTGTAGAATTTCCACTTGGATTCCCTCCTCTGTATTTTAAAATTTTCGCTTCATCTTTAAATTTCTTTCCTACCTCTCAATCTCTTTTCTCTGCTTTGCTTTAAAACTTTCGCTTGTCTTTAAATTTTCTTACTTCTTTTAACCTTCCTTCTTAAACAGACACCCTCGTAGTGACCAGCCGCTCTGTTGCTGTTTGGTGTCCACTGTCCTTTGTATATTCTTTGTTATGTCTCGTTTTTTGCAAGGCTTGTGAGTATTGAGTGGTACTCGATTATTCGTAGGACCAGAGTCTTCCATAATTTTACCATGATGGTTTCCTTTCTGATATGAAAACAAGTAGTATGAGTGCAAGGTGGCAGAGTGGGGGAAGGAGGCTAGGCGTGCCAGTGTGAGTAACAGATGGGAAAAGAGGGACTGCTGGAGGGGAAAAGAGGGATGACACGCTTTGAAGAAATATTTAATCCTGGTAAGGTATTTTAATAGCTGATAACATCTTGAACTGTTAATGACTTTTGGAAAAAAATTGGAATATCAATGTGACGTCACAATATGAGCTTTAGGGACCACCATTTTAACTGTAAAATTATAGCTTGTATTGCCCATTTGTAGCACAGCAGCATAAGACCGCAGAACAGCGACACACACACACCCGTTGCAGCACGAAGAAACAAATATGTGAAACAGTGTCAAACAATAATAATACAGAACCGCGACTGAGTGCCAAATAAAAAAAATAATATAGCTAGAACAATAAAAATAAAAAGTTCATTGGCTACCCGCAACGCCGAAGTAGGTGCATAATAGTAATATATAAATGCTACTAATACTAATAATACTACCACCAATAATAATAATAAAATAATAATAATAATAATAATAATCCCCTGCTGAACGTCAAAGAACGCTTTTGTTTGTTTGTTATAAATTCGAAAGCTTACGTTTACACGTCACTGATAGCCGCTGGCGGGCGCTTATTTGTTGGTTTGTTTGTTTCACATAAGTTGAAATATATATATATATATATATAATATAAAGTTAGGGATCCACCATTTTTATTTTAAAAAAATCTAAAAGTTTTATATACAAGGTAATAGTACGAAGAGGACACTCTCATCCCACACCCATGTGCCACGCCCAAACCCTGACACACTCTGTTTCTGCTGTTTATCATAATTTCTTTAAAAGAAATATAACACTAACCCAACAGCCGCCTGGAAAATGGACAAAGTCGAGTAACACATAAAATTCTACTATACACTTGAAATCAATTACGACTTAACACAACCGTCCACACACATGTTTAAAAGAACACAACGATTTTTCAGTAATCACCGTTAGTTTAAAGGGTATAGTGGCTGAAAAGCCACCCAGAATAGCTGAATTTGGCTTAATAAAACAGAACCAAGTCAGTGCACCTGCAGCGCGATATTCACACACACACACACACATATCTTGAACAATTGACAAGTATATATATAATATATATACACAAACTCAGAATGGTCCCCTGAGAAATTTATATGTTAAACACAGACCGTGCATGGAACAAGGAACTCTTCTGGGAAAATTAAATCCACTATAGTCCGAATAAGTAATGGTAAATGACAAATACCATAGTTTTTCTTTTTCATGATGCTAGCCCGACGTGGGCAACGGGTCTCTCGCAAAGAGATCCCATAAATATAGCTTCCCTCACCAGCTATCTGCAAAGCAGACAGGATCCAGCTTTTGGACATGGACCTAGGGTTTAAAGCAAGCCTAGTCCCTACATTCAGAACCTCTATATAAGTAAAAGACTCGTTGCATTCACGTCGAATTGAATAAACAAAGAAAAAGGGGTAACTATTGTATTTTTAGCCAAAAAAACCAAAACTTAAACCTCAACCGGGACATTGAGCGTCCACTTTTCAAGGCACGTAACACGTAACACGTGTTATGTGCCTTGAAAAGTGGACGTTCAATGTCCCGGTTGAGGTTTAAGTTTTGTTTTTTTGGCTAAAAATACAATAGTTACCCCTTTTCTTTGTTTATTCAATCCGACGTGAATGCAACTAGTCTTTTACTTATATAGAGGTTCTGAATGTAGGGACTAGGCTTGCTTTAAACCCTAGGTCCATGTCCCATAGCTGGATCCTGTCTGCTTTGCAGATAGCTGGTGAGGGAAGCTATATTTATGGGATCTCTTTGCGAGAGACCCGTTGCCCACGTCGGGCTAGCATCATGAAAAAGAAAAACTATGGTATTTGTCATTTACCATTACTTATTCGGACTATAGTGGATTTAATTTTCTCAGAAGAGTTCCTTGTTCCATGCACGGTCTGTGTTTAACATATATATATATATATATATATATACAGTAAAGACCTACTACACCGTAGTAAGTTAATGAAGTTTGTGAATGAATGCTTTTAGGGAAAAAGTTTAATTCGGTATGAAGTGTATAATGCACAAATGTCTGTCAAATACCTAATTTTGCTGACAAACGTCGATTTGACTTTTGCGCAATAATTTCATGAACTATATTCACGTGTTCCACAGTTCTTGTGGATTGTCGCCTTCTCTTATTACCCTTTTGTTGATTGCCTACATTTCCTTTTGTTTGAAATTTTCTAACAATTCGTGATATTGTCTTCCTATCGGATGGGTCTCCTACACCCACAGAACAGAACATTCATTTTAAAATTTGGTGATTTTTCCAACTTTGTTTACTGTTACAGAATGATTTTTGTACGTAGAAACAGCTAAACACACACACACACACACACACACACACAAACATATATATATATATATGTAAAGAACGACGCTTGTGTAGAAGAGCGTTCCGCACAAGATGAGGAGGGAGAACGAACAAATGAAAAATGAGGTCCATGGTGTAGTAGATAGCATATCTGACCGGCAATCGGATGACCCCGGGTTCGATTCCCGGGTGGTACCCCATTTTTCATTTGTTCGTTCTCCCTCCTCATCTTGTGCGGAACGCTCTTCTACACAAGCGTCGTTCTTTACATTAATTATACTGTGTGTTGTTTGCAGTTAAAATATATATATATATATATACACACACACACTCTCTCTCTCTCTCTCTCTCTCTCTCTCTCTCTCTCTCTCTCTATATATATATATATATTATATATATATACACCGGGTGTCCCATTCGAAATGAAACAACTTTGAAACCTTATATTTTTTTATTGAATGATGCAAACAATGTAATATTCACAGAGTAAATAGTCAATGTCATATAGTTTCATATATTGTATGCGAATTATAACATTTAGATACATTAGATACATTCTGCATAGCATAATTTTTCCTTTTGTTAAGATCTTCACATGTTATATGCTGAACAATTTGAAGCTTACAGAGATAGAGCTGCAGCCGCTTGCGCACGACTCTATTCACAGTTGAACGAGGAATTTGCAGTTCGACACTGGCACGACGGATGAACTTTCTCGGGCTACTACCAAAGGCGCCGCGTATTCTTCAACATCTTCTTCCGATCTTGTTCGCCCTTCAGAGTGTTTTTAGAACACTGCCAGTCTACTCAAATTTCTTGGTCCATGCATATAGGTATCTTCTGGTGGGTAGTTCCTTGTGAAAGGTTGTATGGAATTGCCGTTGCACCAGAGTAGGGGACTTCAACTCAGCCATCCATAATACACACTTCGCTTTTTCTTGTGGGGTAAACATAATTCAATCTGAAACAAACAAAAAACATTATGACAAACACTTATGCATATGGTGTAGTAACTGGCAAAGTTTCAACATTCTCACCTTAATACTTTAAAAATTACAGTTTCAAAGTTGTTTCATTTCGAATGGGACACCCTGTGTGTGTATATATATATATATATATATATATATTATATATATATATATAGAAAGAGAGAGAGAGAGAGACCGACCGAAATTTAGTTTCCTCGCCGTATACGTCTTGTAGAACAAAAACAAAGCTATGCAACCCATGTGGGCAGGAACATTGGAACAGCTCACAAAGAGAAAAGAAAGTTTTACTTTGTTTTCCAAAAAGGCCCGCGAAAACTACGCGTCTTTCGAGCCTATATAAGCGCAAGTCCGCTACAAATCGCTCTCATTTTGCTCGTTGCTTTTTCGGTAAATCTTCACTTTTCAATTTAATTTCCGTCTTTCACGACGTAGCGCCATTCGATCTCAGCTGGCCTCAGTCTTCAAACATCAGTCCGAACATACAGAAAATAATCATCACTTGAGGTGACCTCAATTTCATCCTGCCAGAAGGAACAGGTATTCTGTCACAATTTGATCGGCGCCCTTTCAACAAGTCTCTTTCAACGGGTCCTCAACACATCCTCATGTAGGCCCTTCAGTCTTCAGAGTTATCTACGTCGAAACGCATGACGGTAACCCTCACGTAGGCCGCTTCAATATTCAGAGTTATCTACGTCAAAATCGCAGATCTGTAAACCTCTTTTAGGACACCGGCACTTGGCCTACAGTGTTTTCTTACGTCGTGATAGCCTAATCGTATTCGACGCTAAAACGTCTACAAACTCTGCCTAATTGAGTAGACCCTAAAAAGTGTCATCAATACCCTTCAAATTAACTCCCTCGTTACGACCGCAGTAGGCCTATTCAATTGTTGCATCAATACCGTATTGTTTTGTATTATCTTGTTATTTCGTTCTTTCACATATTTTACTTATTTTTATAATTACTTATTGCTGTGAATCCATTAGCGTACTTTATTACTTAGTTGTTGTTTTCTTACCTACTCATTATTGTAATGTACAATACCGTATATCTCATTACCTTAATTATTTTCTTAAATTATATGTAAGAACAGTTTTAAACCTTGAGTGTATTCAGAACGTTGTCCACCCTATTTTTATATATACTGTATTTACACTTTAGCTTGAAATACCCTCCGAGGGAAGTTGGTTCCAGATATTAACTATTTTATAGAAGAAATTACTACAGATGGAGGTACAAAAATTTGTAAGTTTCATATTAAAACCATTATTTCTTGTCGAATTGGTATTAAATAAGAAAAGTTTCCTGTAGTCTATCCTGTCTCTTCGTTTGAGCATTTTTAAAACTTGAATAAGCTGACCGCGCAACTTCCTAATCTTTAAAGTAAACAGATTTAAGCGCACATTCTAATCTTCGTTGGTAGTTTTGAAGCCTTTTTGAAGGGATCAATTTTTTGGCCATTGCTTGTACCCTTTTCAACCTTTCTATATTCTTCCTAAGGGACGTAGACCAAAGCTGCACACAATACTCGAGTTGTAAAGAGATATCACAAGCTCCATGTTTCTTAATTGAAACTTTCTTTTAATATAACCTTGTATTTTTAAGGTCCTTTTTTCAAGTTCTGGGCAGTGCTTTGACGGTTTGAGATCATTACTAATATAAACTCCTAAGTTTTTCTCAAGATCACTCTCAGTCAAGTTCCACCCCAAGAGAGGGTAATCAGTCTTCGGGTCCTTGTAACTTCTGTGCATTATCTTACATTTGTCCAAGTTGAATAGCATCTCCCAATTAGCAGACCATTCGCCTAACCTATCAAGGTCATTTTGAAGCGTTCTTTCGCCCTCCTCATTACTTACACTATTTCCTAATGCGGGGTCTGCAAATTTAGAAATTGTATTTAGAAGATATTGTACTTAGAAGCCCAACGTCTATATCGTTAATATAGATGATAAAAAGTAAAGGGCACAGAACGGAACTCTGTGGAACCCCACTGATGACGGAGACCCACTCCGAAGTCACTCCATTTATTACTGCTCTCTGCTTTCGAGCTTTTAATCAATCTTTAATCCAGTTGGAAACGAGTCTCAAAGGCTTTTTGAAAGACGCCATACACTGTACCTGTTGATAGTATGGGCGCAAAATGGACGACGGCAAGAATGTTGCAATGCAATGTTGATCAATGCTGCAAAGGGGAGGGGTTATGCAATGAAGGGGGGTTATGCAATGAAGGGGGTTATGCAATGAAAGGGGGAAACCCAACCTAAGCCTTAACCTAAGAAGGAGAGAGGGGTGTTCGCCTGGCTCCAGCCAGACGCATAATGAGAGTTCATCCGAGTGCCCGCTGTCTTATAAGGTGTAAATCCGGCAGTTGGCTTAGAAGGCGTAAATGGTTTGTTCAGGTGTATATTATTAGGGTTGAGTTGCCAGATTGCGTCATTTATTTAATTAAAGCATATATTATTGACAGTTGTTCTTAGAAATTCGTCAGTCGGTTTAGAAGGCTTAATCTGTGCGTAAATGGCTTGTACAGGGGTACATAATTAGGGTTGAGTTGCCAGATAGCGCTATTTATTTAATTAATGCATATATTCTTGGCAGTTGGCTTAGAAATCCGTCAGTCAGTTTAGAGTATACATATAATTAAATAATAATATCATTTATCATACATCATACATCATTCTGCTTATTTAAACGAATTATTGGAATCAATTTCATGAAATATATAGAAAATAAATATACAATCCTATACAAACGATGCAATATATATGATAAAAAAAATAAAATAAAAAATAACAATACAAAACATGGAGTATAACCATCAATATAACAGTACAGGAGAAAAAAAAAAAAAAAAAATATATTATATATATATATATTATATTATATATATGCATACACACAATTATGTTAAATAATTAAAATATTGAAAATAAATATACATCAAAATACATTCGCTTTGTTCTACTGCGCAAAACACTAAACTCACACGTAATCGATTCTACAGTCACATCATTATTGCTTTGCACTACGCAGTAAACACGGCTTAATATTATTTCACCGCTCAAGTTATAGGGATAACTATACTCTATGTAAATGGCCTTCATATCGTTCAATACTATTTTTGTGCCCACTTTACATTCTGTTGGTAAGTTATCTTTAAATACGACTAGAATACAATCAAAAGCATGCACAAAGAGGTCATCGTTAGCCACAACATCATTATTAAATACCAGTTTATAAACACTCCTTTCCAATCGAGGATTTATTTTTACCGACCCGAGCTTTTCAATCGTGAACTCTTCTTCACACTGCATAGCGGCAGTTGAAATAATCCTCTAAGTCGTTACAACAGCTGCTCATTATATAAAGAAATAGTTCTTCAGGGTGAACGGTGTAGGTAAGCTCTGCCCTGTACCGCTCAAGTGCTTTGAACCAAAGTTCATGATATTTCAAAGAGTCTAAACTTTTTAAATAAGCATCCAGCTCTAGACCATTCTCGCCTTGATCAGTCTTACACTCGGCAAACCCATCGAGCAGAGCGGTGTGTGCGTATTCAAGAACCGTATCAAAATAAAGCATATCCGTAATACGCGTGTCTAATATAGGCTTCAGCTTGCGGAATCCGACGATTTCAAACATTCTGTCGAGGATGAAACGGTTTCTCGTAGGGACAAGAACGTTATTATCAGATGCATTCTTCCACATCAGTCGTATATCAATGTATGGCTGATCGTTATTTATACATAACGTAAAAACAACGGCATATGAGGGGGTACTACTAATCTGCTCTCTTCTTGTACCTACACCTGCAGGAATTTTATAACGATCCTCAATCCCCTTCTCAACTACCACGAAGATTCTATACATCTCCTCAACACTTAAATAAGCAACATTCCATTTGTTTGTTTGTCTACAAGTCGTTTCCAGTACATAGTTAATGGCACCGGTTTTACGCCTGAACACGCGCAACGACTTCATCACGGACACATCGTACACGGCATTGGGAATGCTTCTCAAAGGAAGTTCCATCGTATTCGAGGAGCGCACGTCCAATCGGTTCAAGCTCTGAGATGACTATGAGCCACATGCAACGGACCGGCTCGACGGGAGGAGTGAGTCACACCATAAGCTGATGAAACGTGTACGGCGTTGTTCCAACGTGATTTCTTGTATCCCATTATATTGGGTAGGTGTTTTGAGAATTTTTCCGATACATGAAGTAATATCGGTTTTAATGTTTTATCACTCTCACTCCCCAGAATACGCACCAGATATTTTTGCATAGGGGATTTTCACGAACTAAACACATTTTATTCACACTCCGGCGCACTATTTTAGAGAAACATATGACCATATTTTTCCTTTTTGCTTAGCATGCGATACACATCTCTAAATTCTGTTAAATACTCACGCAGACGTTTAGCCACAACCTCACTACAAACCTCGTCATGATATATATTAATGTAGTGGTAAAAATACCTAAGATTCTCCATGATGACAAGATCTACATTCTCGGTCGCTGGGTACGAGTACTCGGTATAATGCAACATGACATAATATCGCTTGTCGCACAACTTATCCACAAGACTCACTAATAAATGCAAAAAACTTCACTTTTTTGTACGTGAAGGTCAAAATATGATGATTAAAACCCACTCTAATAGACAGAGTTTATTTCCACAACAGTTTCGATGCCCACTGGCATCCTCTTCGGGCATCCACCCAAAAAGGATGCCCGAAGAGGATGCCAGTGGGCATCGAAACTGTTGTGGAAATAAACTCTGTTTATTAGAGTGGGTTTTAATCATAAGACTCACTAACCATATCCGTTGCTTCTCTTTTGCACGTGTTGTTTTTCTACTTCACGGTATATGTAAGCTTTTATAAAGTTTAGTCTTACAACATAGTACAATACATCACTTGTACCACGAAATCCTGCAATGCTCTCGCCAGAATAGCCGTAGGGTATTTGTACATCTTGTTTCCTTCGCACGATTCAATGTAGCCTTAAAAGTACCAAAGGAGGGTGGAATAGGGAGCCATTCAGTAACCTTATCTTCACACTCTATCGAATACCACTTCATAAACGTCGAACACGCAATACTAAAAGTAGCCATTACTATTTTTCGTCTACGTGGGGAAATGCACGTTTGAGACCCAGGGCTTGCAGCGGTCAACTGACACGCAGGGAAGAGATATGCCCAGGTAGTAGCAGGAGTCACGTGACCGATCATACAGGTGGGCGGAGCTTAGACCTTTCTCCTGTACACACGCTGGGCGGAGCTTAGAATTTTATCCTGTACACACACACGCAAACACACACACACACACAAGGAGAAAGTAAAACGCTAATTGAAACACGATTTATTTAATAAACGAAATATTCAAGGTGTATATGTATTTACAAATACGTGTAATAAATAAGTTAACAATAGACATATGAAAGATTATGGTATCCAAAGAGTACCGTATCATAGGTACCAGGCACCTGGTAACGTTCCCTATAGGTGTCACGGCACACCTTTTTACCCCTAAGTTCCTTCACGCCGCCCAGCTTCTGCGCCCCAAAATTATGGGTACCAACATTTAGTTGGGGCGGCCGGTCGCCCTCATCAACATCCAAGCACACTAGATCCTTCAACGAATCAAAGTTAACGACCCGCCGATTCGAATGGTTGAGCGTGATACCCTTAGCCTTCATGATATATTTCATATTCTCTCCCGCCCTCACCCGTACCCAATAAGTTTTTGGCCCTGTTGAGACAAAAGAGTCGGCGTATGCGATGTCTCCATACTCATCCTTGATCTCATCAGTCAACTCTCCGAGGAATTCACCAATAGGAGGCATGTATACACCCTCCCTCTCTATGAATATCACACTATCTGTATCGGCGTACAAAACCCTCCGCCCAAGAGAATGCAATAGGCCCGAAAGTTTGATGCGTACATAGGCCGTTGTGAAGCTGGCTACAGGTATCTTTGTAACCCGTGAGGTATCTGTGGCCAATTCGGTATTGTTGTACCTTATTATGTACAGTGCCCGCGAAAAGTATCCGATCACCCTTGAAATTTGTATTTTTTACATAAAAAACAATGTTTAAATGTATACTAACCTTATATTAGTATTTTGTCATCTGTCCTTTGGTTTGGATGACTTGTTCTAGACGTTTTGGCATGGATTTAATCAAGTTTTGACAAACTTCCACTGATATTTCCTTGCACCATACCTTTTTGATGGCCTCTTGTAATTTTTCGACTGAGCCAGTGTCGTGGCATTCAACCTTATTTTTTATTATTAGCCACAGATTTTCTATCGGATTGAGATCTGGACTATTACCAGGCCAATCCAAATATCAAATTTATTGTCAGTAATCCATTTTGTCACTATTTTGGCCCTGTGACATGGTGCACCATCATGCATGTATGTTTTTGTCCTTTGGATTGCCATTGCCATTGGAAGTTTATCCTGTAGCATTGCTAAATACCGTGCACCATTCATAGTTGTGTTCTTCGGAAGAAAATATAAGTTTCCACGCCCATAGTAACCGAAACAACCCCAAACCATCACACTTGGAGGGTGTTTCATTGTCTTTAGGGTGTATTTAGGGTCCATCCTATTTGAGCCAATAGGCCGGCGAACCTTTTTTGGACAACTTCTGAATGTCAAAAATGTCGACTCATCGCTAAATAAAACCTTCTTCCAGTCATCAACAGTCCAATGAATGTATTTTTTACAAAATGCGACACGTTTTTTACGCATTTTTTCATTAATGAACGGTTCTTAGCAGCATGGCGAGATGGTAATCCGAGTTCTTTTTGGAGCCGCTCCTGGATAGTTCGTTCAGAAACACCAGATAACAAATTATTCATATTAAATTTTATTTCTTTCGCAGTTATTGTTGAGTTTTTCAATACTAAACGTTTCATAAGTTTGTCTGTTCGCGAATTTGTTTTTCACGGTCTGCCAGATCGTTTTTTAGGGACTGGCGTGGTTAGGCCACCATTGTTCTTAGCCTGTGAAACCAATAAATTAACGGTACTTTGGGATATGTTTAATTCCTTAGCTATCTGTCTCTGTGATTTCCCACATGCATGCAAAGCAACAATAGCACCTCGACAATCACTCTTAAGTTGTTTTTTAGCACACATTATATATAAATTTTATTTACACCACTTTCTGTAAAAAAAAAAAAAAATCAAGAAATTTACACAAACAGTGAAATCTGACAAATTTGAGACACAGCCACCCGCAACGAAGGCTACCAGAACACTAATTTGAGAATGCGTTGGATAGCTCTCATATCAGCGAGCAACCTCAAAGTTACCAGATGTCGCTAGAACAAATAGAAAGTGAATTACGTGTCTCTGAATATCAAGGGAAAATATTGTATTTTCTTGAGTGATCGGATACTTTTCGCGGGCACTGTAAGTATTACCTACATTCACGATCTCCATGACCTCTTTATCGAGAGTGTTGGCATAATAATCCCAGACGTCACTATAACTTTGTGCAAATTTTCCCCAGACTGTTTAGACACAACTTTGCACTAAAGCGCTTGCCAGGGTTCTTTACAGTTTGGGAACGGTCAAGCTGTATAACTTCACGGTCACGGAAACGTTGAATATAGGCCGATTTTTTATCTTCAGTATCAACGCCTCGCGGATACCCTGAAGCTTCTACTTTATCCTTCAAAAAAGCGTTTATATATGGCGTGAAAAGGTTGGGTAGCTTCTGAAACCTCCACACCTCATATATCTTCAATATTCTGTAGCCGTGGTGAACAGCTCGATCCAGCTGTGGGCTCGTATATACACCTCTGATCTTCCGCTGGTTGGTTGTATGATTATATTCCCCATTGTTCTCCTCTGCGCACTTTACGCACCTGAGAAACATGAGCTTGTGGTCTATAACGACGGGTAAGATCGGCATCCATAAATCGCGTGGGGGGCACATCTACTAAAGAAAGGCCGAAATAGTACCCGTTCAAATTTGTTGAGAACACCTCGATGGTGGGCACGTCAGGTCCCACCAGTTTCTCAGGTGCACCCACGGGATACGGATTGTTCTTCATCACGTAGGGATATAAAGAGCAGAAGTCGTAATAATGGAGTTTCACGCCCTCCGTAGGCAGGAAGTATAGCTTGAATGGATTTATACGCCCTCCGAACAAGCTATCACCGCATTTGAGAGGATCCAGCACCATTGAACGCTTGATCGTGTTTATTTCTTCACGGTACTGTTCATCTGTTTCCATCCATGCATCATACTCATGTTCCCACAAGACTTTGTGAGTGAACTGGGAACCTATAAGTTGATCGCGGGTGCGGGTCCACGCAAGACTGTCGGCAGGAGATCTACCGTGGATATCTCCTACGATTCCACACTCAGGACGGGGCATCCGTGCCACCAGCAACCGTTAAAGGAGTACACAGTCTTCTCACCAGTGGCACGGTTTTCACTTAGACCATCAACCCAAAAACACGACCATTAACCTTAATGGGTACTTCCCCGTGTTGCGGGCATGCTTTATGTATACACCTGTCTGCTGCTGTAGTGTGTATGAGCCAGTAAATAGCCTTGTGCCCATAACTGCGGGGATTGTTTCTGTGAATAACGGCTAAGGTGTCTTTAGGCATGAAGTTATTCTTGAACACCGTAAAACATAATGAGGCGATGTGGTTGCGACTTGCAACGGATCGCATTTGAAACGGCCTATGTACATCCTTCTAAAGGCCTGGAAACATACTCTAAGCACGCGCACATCATTCACGCAATAACGCTCACATTCATCAGCTATATTATAAGGATTAGATTCATTAAAACTGTTGTAGTATCGGTCAAAATCTTCACGTTCATCTGTACTCATACATTCATAGTTAAAGTAATGTTTGGGGGAGGTAGTCCTACGTAATTTAAAGTTTCGCTAGTGAGGAATGTGTAAGGGAAATATCCTTTTGAAACTTCAGCGGCTACGCCCATCACCTTGGGTAGCTTTGCTAATTTACAAGGTGTGAATAATAAAGTGTCTTTAAACTGTACATTACCTCTTATTTGCATCTGTATTAGTTTGTTGCCTCTTTTCAAGGGATCACCTGTAAATATCTCAGATGACTCGTGCTCAAGCAACTCCTTATAAAGGAACTGTGTGTCAAATTTTGCCCCGTTATGGGCAAATATACAGTCATTTTTTTAACTTGTCCGCTAACTTGACAATATAGGACACAAAGAGTTTCACAGGGCTATCGTGGGCATCGTTTTAAAAACGTTTGTCCGTTTACCACATTTGTGACACTCATCACACTCGATCTCCATACACTCATCACAGATAGTCTGGCTTACAAGTAAATGTGGAATAACCTCTTTGGTTTCAGCGTTCGTGTATGTTTCTATATCGTAGTACACAGTTATACAAGGGCTATTTTTAGGCTTAGCTCTTTCATATAACATACATGCTTTACTCCAACCGCCTTATATTTCTCATGGCATGTAGAACAGTGAATTTCATCACATTTATGCTTGAAATTCCCCAATTATCCATCATATGAAACATACCACATTCACAGATTCTCATTTTCCTGCACGTGCCAATTGATTTATGGAGCTCAAAACAGTTATTATTGAAAAATGTGCGTCTACACACAACAATCCCTCTTCTCAGCTTCAACTACACGGCTTTCACATTTGGAGCTTTTACACTGCTCACATACCATGTGGCAATCTTTACAATGTTTCACTATATCATCCGCAAACTCGATACACCCTTACACAAATCATGATGTCGTCCATATTTTCGACTTTTATCATAACTCGCGTAAAGGTCCCTTATATTACGGATGGGAGATACGTTGTCCTGACAGTCCTAAAATAAGTAGGGGTCTTGTACGATCTCTCACACTGCTTTTAAAAACATACACAGTCCTACGACGATCATCCATTCCAAATACAACTATACGAATTCATTTCCTGTTCTACCCTTCTCAGCTCTTCAGGACCCATATTACAGTCAAACTCAAGTTTACAGTCTACAGCTAGTTTACGGGCACGCTCCACTACCGTAGGCAACCAAATGTTTTTGACCGTGTATTTAGTACAGTAAACATACGGCCAAGACTACTGCTATAAAGCCGCAACCACGATCGACGTTTATATGCCGTCTATAAATAGCCTGAGAATTGAAGTTAAGAGTATAAGGTGTGGCACTATGACCCGCAACACGGAATACACGGTCAATATTTACCGTGAAGTTGTCCATATTGAAGGCTATACTACTTTGAGAGGCCTGCATTATACGGCCTAATATATACTCTATATCTTCAGCTGCCAAGCGTCTGAATGGTATTACTACCCAAAAATCATCTACATCTCCGTCATCTGACCCGAATCCGAAGGACAGCCGCGTCTGACTTCACGTTCTGAAGCAAACTCTACAATACGTTCAACTATGCGCCGTAGTCCGTGTTCAACACCATTGCTATACATGGATCTAGGATCAACCCTGACTATATACCGATTTCTAGTCAAGGCTGGGGTGGGGGTAGCGGTGCGCACCAACTCGAATGTTATGCCATCCTCAACAGAACGAGAAGCTGCTGTGGCGTGGAGGATGTACCCGGAATTGAACAGGAATAAGGTATATTTGAGGAAGGTACTATTGTGGGGGTTGTGTCGTAAGACGTAGAGGTTGGGGCTCTATTACTGGTGGTCTAACAACCGGCGCAATCCTGGCGCGCTTTATACCTGACGTGGGCTCTTCATCATGCCTCCGCTTTGAATTGTCGCGTGCTACAGGTATCGCTGGTGAGGATTCGTCAGCGGGATGGATTCTGTGATCACAACTACACTGTCGTCGGGTCATCTGTAATATCGATGATGGGGTGCTGTACCTCATCGTCATTCACGGTTCTGTGGGAGAAGAGAAAAGCAAGACTGTAGAATATAAGGGTCATCACTTAAATATTTATTATATTTTGTAAATGACCCACTTAGGAGTGTGACGTGTTAGAAATGGATTCTGTAGAAAAATTCAGGTTCACGAGCCCATCCACATACATGTATTATATCTGGACCTACAGGATAAAACTGTGTTTATGCTTAAAATCATTAAAGAAAAGGGAGAGATGTTCTCAAAATTTGTGCATAAAGTTATATGGTGCTATTCGACGTATCAATCAGTGTTCAACGAGTACCAAGATGATATTTTGTTCCACAAAGGTGTATATGACGTTAATTCGTTAAAGGGAAATGAACATACAGTCATTGTAATTGACGATCTCATGTTGGAGATGGATAAAACGTTTGCCGAGACATTTACAGTATTCTCCCACCATCTTAACATAAGCGTGTTCTTCATCAATCAGAATCTATTTTTCAAAAATAGATACATGCGCGATGTGTCGTTAAATACACAATATCTAGTCTTATTCGCGCAACGTAGAGATGTATCACAAATTGGGGTATTAGCCAATCAAATGTTCCCGAATCAGCGTAAGGAGTTTTTGGAAGTTTATAAAGAAGCTACAAGCCGCGTTACGGATATTTGCTTTGCGACCTTCATCCGCGAAACACGTTTAGGGTGCTTCTAAGAACGAATATATTTCCAAACGAGCCTGAAACGGTGTATATTCCAGAATGACAAAGAGGCTAAAGAAATACCATGAATTAATAAAAATCTATCATCGACTGCCCCGGGCAATGCAGCAGATGTTTGCTAAAAATATCGACTCCGACTTTTTAAAATGCATCTGTGAAATCTGTCTTAACGTTATAAATTGCAATGTATCAATGAAACCCCTCAGAAGGCTCGCCTACGCCGTTACAAGAACATAATACGTGCACTCGCTCGTAAAAGTCAAACTGTAGGAAGAAAAAACGAATTATTGTACAAAGAGGAGGGTCATTCCTCCCCATCTTATTTTCAGTTTTGGGTCCTTTACTGACTAGATTAATATAATGAAGAAAGTGGTAGTGATTCCACACGAGGTGTATGCTTCACTGCAAAGTTCAAAGAATCCAGACACGGATCTAGATCCCCGTAAAAGCAGGCTTAAAAGAATGGAAAGCGAATTGTAGCCCTATTAAACAGTGAAAAAACACTGATGAGAAAAGAATCTTATACCAAGAAGCTCTGCAGAAATTTCTTCACGAGTACGAAAATTATAAGAACCGACAGAGATTCCGGTGATTATTAGGCACAGGACGGGGAACGATGGATATGGTGACATAGGGCCTGTGTCCGACGATAGAGCTGACCAACCAAAGATTAATGGGTCGGCCACACAACATATCGAGCATGTATTAAAAAGCACCCTCCCACATACATTGAGGAATAAAGGTTTAAGTCTTTATAATCTATTGAATGAGGATCCCAACATACCATGGACCGATACCGGTGAGATCATTGTGGAAGGAGCAAAGGTACAGGGATCGAATATCATAGACATCGTCCATGATCTGGTGAGAAAGTGGGATAGGCCCTCACCATCAGGATGGAAGTATATTAATGACTACAACAAATAAATGTCCCCCAAAAATTTATACGAAATCTGAACAGGTTAAAAGACTTGGAACATGCATCGCACGTGACACAATTGAGGACGCCATCACCCCGGGCGGGAAAACCTCTGAAGTGGAGAAATAAGAGGTTAAACAACGATCAACCCTACCCACGTGCCTCTAAAATACGCAAATGGCTGACATATTAAGAAGACGCTATTATGATATTTCTAGCCCAGCCTCCTACGGAGGAGTAGATAGACTGTACAGAAGTGTTTACAATGATGGAGTAAGGAAAAAAGATGTTAAGAGTTTTTTGCCGGAGCAGGATGCTTATACACTTCATAAACCGCTACATCCTATTCATAATAGATGTATTCTCTAGATATCTGTGGCTAATTCCTCTGAAAAGTAAATCGCTTGAAACAGTTGTTAAAGCCACCAAAACGTTAATGTTGAAAGAAAACAGGGTTCTTGGCTATTTTTGAGCGGATATGGGGAAAGAATTTATAGGCCGAGCTTTTCAGAACATGTTGACAGAGTTTAATATCATCTACTATACTACCAATTCTATACATAAGGCCTCTTTAGCTGAAAGAGTTGAACGTACCATAAAGGAACGCATGCACCGCTATTTTACACATAAAAACACATACAGATTTCTAGACATTTTGGAATCATTTGCCTCATCCTACAACCGCTCACACCATCTCACGATTAGGACAACACCTAACGAGATTTTAAAAAGAGGTGCGCGCACGGAGGTGAGAAGATATGGAACACCACCACCACACTCTGCGCGTTTCAAAATCAATGATTATGTAAGGCTGTCGAGTCCGGGAAATAAATTAATGAAGGGATTTCAGCAAGGATGGACACGCGAGATTTTTAAAGTTAGGGCTATGAAATCTAAAGACGAGATAATGTTGTATTACGTAGAAAATTTGAATGGGGAAGAAATCGCAGGAGGCTTTTACTGCGAGGAGTTGCAGAAAGTGACATTTAATTTAGGAAAAAATGTGTTTAAAATTGAGAAATTTTTTAGAAACAAAGGTTCAGGAAAGAGAAAAATGTACGTGGTGAAATGGCTAGGATACCCAGAAACCTTCAACACCTATATAAAAGCTGATCCAATAATGAAGCTTAAATAGTATTCAACATGGCGCCTAACCATTTCTACGTCACACTCCCGTCCTCCTCGTCCCTGTCTGTACACCTTAACAACACACTAGCCAACTTTGTCACAGAACTCCACGGATCCATTGAATTGGGTGGTGATACGTATGAGGTGGGTATAAGCGAAATTCAGTTGAATACACTTTTTTAAGTATTGATTATAAAGAACCCGTTTTTACGATCCTTAGAGACTGTAATGAGTGTGAAAATGCCGGGGTAACTCGGAATGAAACCATGCGTACCGCCCTGACTGGAGATGCAAGGTATTACAATACAGAAGTAACACTAGGACCGAGTCATTATGGTGAGGCCGAGGATGTTGTGAGAGACTTAAACGTAAGTTTAAAAAGCTCAAATCTTACGGGCGATTTAGCATACAAAATCCTAAACAATGATCACCATGCATGCACTCTGGCCCTAAAATCGCAGGCTAACCGAAATATTAAAGACCAAAGAGTGTTCAAAATTATGACTGATGAACGATATCGATCAGTCATACAAAGAGATACATTTCACGAGGCACACGACTTGTCCAGCCTAATATATCAGTTGAAATTGGAGAAAATGGTAGATGGCTATAAACCCCCAGACATATACTATATTTACAGCAATATACTGGAGCACCAGTTTATTGGGGACACCCAGGCACGCCTTCTGCACATAGCGCACATCCCCAACCATAGAGGAAGGAGTTTGAGTATTACATATGACAGGCCCCATTATGTGAATGTCGCAGCTAATCTAATAACCAATATCTCAATATATATAAGAACGAATGGGGGAAAAAATTTCCCATTCGGTGATAGGAGCTTAACAGTGACGCTGCACTTTCGACGCACTGAGTTATAATGGACAGAAAGCCTTTCACAGTCTATCGAGGTATGAAATACCAGCGTGGTAGTGGACTTGGATCCAATTTTTCAACCATACTATACTACATACGGCTGTCCCCTTGCTGAAGAGGGGTGTCAGAAACCTCGGGAGGAAAGCGTTACAATCAGGTCTTAACACAGCAGAAGACATATTGGCAAGGGCTAAACCTAAAGAAGCTCTAAAAAGACACTTAAAGCGTACACGGGACGAAATCGTCAAAGATGCAAAGAGAAAAATGCGTGGTGGTGGGAAGAAGAAGAGGGCTGTCCGTAAGAAGGGATTACCACCACGTGGCATTAAACGTAAAAGGATATCAAAAAAGAAGTGTTCTAAGCGAATGAAACCTATGGTTGACCATTTTTTTTAATAATATAAGCTAAGGACATTGATCTCATGAATCATAGTTTGTTTACTACTTATCGAGACAGGAGGCACTATTTCTAACTCGTCATCCGTGTAGTTCACAATGTTGTAAATCGGAACTGCCCCTCTTTGACATGCCTCCAACTCCAGTTTCTATTGAATAGAGTGATTTATTACAATTAACCCTTTAAACACAATTAGTTCACCGAGTGCCCCTATAGAATTCGTGATACCCAGCTCAGGCCCCTACTTTTTTGACCCAAGCTTTGTGCACATGTATGCTAAACTACGTACAGCCCATTCTGATGGAACGAACTGTGATGACAAATATCCTGTATACCCTGAAACAAAGTTTCTGCACTCCGTGTTCAACCAGTGTGACGTATATTTAAATCAGGTCAACATATCGGCAGGAACGGGGTACTACCACCTACGGTCCTATCTGGAAAATGTAGTATGCGTACTCTTTGTATAGTATAGTATGTTTTGCTCGTGTATATATACGAGTATATTTGTAACCAATAATGTTAGATTGTATATTCTGTAGCTTAAGATGGTTATTGTACTAAAAACATGATTTCTTTCATTTAATAAATTAATGAAAAACATTGTGCCTTCTTCCCCGAAAAAAAAGATCGAAACATAAAAAAAATACTTACATTATTTCGTTAATGATGTGACAATCGTTGGGTTGACTGCTCGGTAAATCTTTTATCTCCGTATTAAGGTCCACAACATGGGTTCCTTCAAAACGAAAAGATTGTATAATATGTGTCAAATCCTCATCTGACCTTAAAGGGGAAAGAATAATTAATTAGTTCATATGAAAACAAAAACCCACTCTAATAGACAGAGTTTATTTCC
This sequence comes from Bathynomus jamesi, assembly GCA_023014485.1. Taxonomy (NCBI): domain Eukaryota; kingdom Metazoa; phylum Arthropoda; class Malacostraca; order Isopoda; family Cirolanidae; genus Bathynomus; species Bathynomus jamesi. Next base: position 240,502 of record JAJOZX010000688.1, read on the forward strand.
ACAACAGTTTCGACGCCCACTGGCATCCTCCTCCGGTGGATTGTTTTTTCTGTATCCACTCGAGGAGGATGCCAGTGGGCGTCGAAACTGTTGTGGAAATAAACTCTGTCTATTAGAGTGGGTTTTTATTTTCATATTTTGTCCTTCACGTAGAAAAAAGTGAAGTTTTTTGCATTAATTAGTTCATACTGAATCTTTTTTAATAAAAACCCAATTGTTTAAAACATATGCAGAGTATACATATAGTAAGAGTATTACAATGTGACGATATCTCTGAACCTCTCAGAGAAGTTCCTTTAGGAGAAAATGCCGAATAACATTTATTACGGAATTTCTAAAATTATTTTAAACATGCAAAAGATTGCTATAAAAAATCAATGAATCAAAAGAGGACTTTAGCATAATATTAATTGCAAACTAATCTATAATTGCGAATACCTAAATAAAGCATTTTTAATGTGATGAGATGAATTACTACAACACTCCATATATATGATGAAATAATCCAGAACAGTGCTCTTTCTCCTAATGACAGGCACACTAAATAAATAACCAGTTCGCGAATAATTGGCTATAAAAATAAAATTACAGGCACATAATTACTTACATTTCTACGGCAGTCCCTTGCGTCGGATCGTAAGGAGCGTCATTGCAAATATCATCAACGGTTTACGTTGAAAATAATTCATCCCGGTCTGCTGCGTTAAAAATTTTAATTGTGGACAACGCTGCAATGTCTCCATCTTGATATAAATCCGGTAAACTGTAAAGTTCTTGATTCATGACGGAGGGAATGTTTATTCACTGGTGAAAATAACTACTGTGACTCCCACCTGAAAATATTTCCTTTTATATGCATAATCCCAAAGCACCACCCCAAAAGACTAATAGGCGGTTCGTAAGTTTGAAGATTGGTTGTCAATGTATCTGGGCGGGACTATGTTAAATTTATGTGCCAATCGTAACACCTATTTTACGAGTCCACGCTTTGGACGTCCTGATTGGTCGACTAATGGTGTATTTATCTTCTCTCCGTAGATTTAATGTTCACATCATGTATTGCCACTTGCAATCTCTACCTCGACAATATTTGCATTAATATTTGCGCCCATCCTATTCTCGGTTTTCCCATTTTAGAACCCACCCCTTTATGCAATATCCCTCACCCCTTCGCAACATTCATCAACATTTGCAATCTCTATCACGACAATATTTTACATTATTATTATTTGCGGTCATACTATTCGATCCTCAACTTTGGTTCATATATTCGGCTTGACTTTTTACTTGCCAATTCTCGTGTAGGAGTGTGATTAAGTTGTGCTTAGTTCGTGAAAATGAATGGCTGGTTGGGCTGGTAGATAAATGGGCGCCCTAGGTATCCTAGTGGTTAAGACGCTGGGGGGGCTAATCGGTGGTTGAGAGATCGAGTCCGGATGGTGACATTGTAATTTCTTGGTACATACAATCTCCGATGAGCCTGGTGTACCTATGTGAAGTGGAGAGTAAAAGAAGCCAACTCACCACTTCATCAGATCAATTCGAGAGGAGGAGCGATAAGCTTAATCTTCGTGGGATCATCGCACGTGATAATAATAATAATAATAATAATAATAATAATAATAAACCTTTCCATTTTTTCATTTTCATTCATTCATTTTATTTCAATAACAGAGACAATGACTATGGAGAAGATACCACACAAACTACACGCAAAAATAGTTCGGATTCAACGTTCAACTCTAGGTCTAAGGGGGTCGACAAGCTTGATCTTTGTCAAAAGGAACAATTCGGGAAGGAAAACCGATTTAGCTTATTATTACTACTGTAACTTGCACCACGGTTAGGTTCCAGTTACAAAGAGAATCTACGGTCTGAATTTTATTGCATATATTCCTCGTTTGTATATTTTTTTCTTCTCTCTCTAAAAGGTCTTTTGAAAGTCTGTGTATTAAATATATTCTCCATTATCTTCCAGAGAATCTATGGTCTGAATCATAGGTTAGGTTAGGCTCACCGCCAAAATCTGCACAAGGAATCAATTATGTTTTACAGTTTAATAAAATGAATTGTTGATTCTCTTTTTTTCAAATTTTCCCTTTACGATCTTATCAAGAGGATTTTATAATAAAGAAATTATAAATATTTTTGTTTTACTTTTCATTCCTTCATTTATATTTTTTAAAAATTTTGCTGTGACTACTTACGGCCATCATAAACCAACTCGGTAAATGAGTTCCAATATAATTATGAAAAATTTAAGCTTTTTTCTTTTCAAAAATTGTGCAAGAAGCCTGTATAATAATAAGAATGACAATTATAATATATATAGTCAGCGAAGGAAAATTCGGTTAGACGAGATATGGTTTGACCCACATTCCCACGTAGCCGTTTTGCCGTTTTCAAGTAGCCTCGGGTTAATCAGGTGTGAGCCTTATGCGTTCCTGCCTCCAAACCTTCTCGTCTCAACATAATGTGAAAATAAATGATATTCTATGAGAATATTTGTTTATTACCAAGTTTCATATACAGTTTAGTATATCTACGGCATATTATTAAACCTGTTTTCATATGTGAAATTTAATATAAATGTGTGTATATAGATTTCTCAAATCAAAAGTTGAATATTAAGATGAACGAAAAAAATTGTACGAAATTGTGAAGACACATCTTGTATACATATATGCCCCTCGGTGGTGTAGTGGTTAGCGTCGCTGACTACGAATTCATCAGCCCCGGGTTCGACACCCGACGGCAGCCGGCGCGCAGCAAAACCAAGCTGTTCATCCTTCCACACAATAAAGAAAGTGATTGGTAGATAAATGGGTACCCTAGGTGGCCTAGTGGTTAAGACGCTGGGCTGCTGATGGGGCGTGGTTCGGATTCCACGTTAAACTGTAGGTCTAAGGTGGAGTAAAAAGCTGATCTTCGTCAGAATGAACAATTCGGGCGGAAGCTAACCTAACCAAAGGTATACATACAGAGGAATGAGAGAAGTAAATAGACCCTTTAGGTGAAGTTAGTTAAAATAATTATTGCTCTATATATATATATATATATATATATATATATATATATATATGTTGTCATTTGTTTTTTCATTCATTTCGGACAATAGTCTATGTTTTCTGTAATATTAACTCAACAAAATTATATTTAAATAGGAATGCTTCAACTCCGCAAATTAATTTTAAATTAGTAGTTTGGTAGGTTCCTTGTTAGAATTTTTTTTTGTGTTTACATGTAGTTTTTCGGGAAAAGAATTTAGACTGTTTACTGCATTCAATGTGAGACCATCTTACAAAGATCTTTATTTCACTGAACATAAATTTTAATGATAATCAAATGTGATTTTCGTTTTTTCTTGTGGGGCTCGTTTTGCGTCTAAATAAATTCTTAAACTGAATTAAAATATATAGTGAGTTAATGAATCAGAGTACAATATAAAGAGTTCTGTGTGTTTCTTTTATTATTAATATTAAGATGAATGATATATTTTGCTAAGCCATGGATTAATTGTCTACTGTATTTCTTTTATTGTTAATAATGGGAATCGTTTAAATAATTAGTTCTCTTGCTGAACAACTTTAAGGAGAAAGTCGCTCTTGCCTTTAATAAATAAATAAATAAGGGGAAACTCGTCTAAATAAGTTAAAATAAGTGGCGCAACCTGGCAACTCACCCTAATAAGGTATACCTGAATATAATTAAATTAAAAAACACTATTTGGCAACTCATCTATAAATAAATAAATATATAGTGCTCTCTGGTAACTCCTCCATATATAAATAAGTGGTATCTGGCAACTCACGACCCTCTATGTAACCGCTGCTTGGCCCCTGGACGCAAATAATGCGTCGGACTCCGGTGGAATAAAGAACTCTCTCTCTCTCTCCTTCTTAGGTTAAGGCTTAGGTTAGATTTCCCTTTGGGGGTGAGAACATCCTTTCTTCTCCCCCAAAGGCCTCCTTCTTCTCCTTTCTCTCTTTCTCTTAGGTTAAGGTTACCCATTTGGGGAAAGGTCATCCTCCCTTCTCCCCCCGAAGTCCCCTCCCTCCCCCTTTGCAGCATTGATTTGTTGCATAACCCCTTCCCTTCATTGCAGCATTGATTTGTTGCATAACCACTCCCCGGTTGCATAACCCCTTGCAACATCCCCTATGTTGCAATCACCTTTGTAACATCTTGCAACATTGACCAGCATTACATCGCGACATTCTTGCACTCGTCCATTTTGCGCCCATACTAATCTGTTGCTCTAGCTGAGTCGTATAAAATATACATATTAATATATATATATATATATTATATATATATATATATATATATGTAAAAAGTGAACAATGAACAATTCCTACACCATCATTATATGAATTCATTGTCCATTTTTACATAAGAAACCAAAAATCACATAAGCGAGTTTTGGATAGAATTTCGATTTGTACGTCTTTATTCATTCCTGTTTTTCTAATTCATCTTTCTAATAATGACTTATACACTATGACGTCACAAAATAACTTTATTCTCTTTACGTTTCCCACTCTGTGTCTCTAATTCGTTCTTGTAAATCTTCCTAACAATGATTTGTACTATACGTAAAAATTCAATAACTATGACGTCACATTTTCCCGTCATTTATTTCCCTAAGGACTAAACACTCTATAGAAGTCATTATTTATATGTTATGTAGCATAAACATTATTATTGAACCATACTCATTCTTACATTCATGTTCTTTCTTGACCGCTATCCTTTATTAATTTTTACTTATTCATTCATCTACCTATTGTCTACTTATGCCCTATCAACTTATCAGTCTATGTTTACTCGTGTCAATCATGAAATGCAAAACTTTAGGTTCGTTCGAGAACGCGAAAAAAACGTTCTCGTATTATTTTTTCATTTTTATTTTTAATTATATTGACCTCCCGAGATGAACTCGAATAAATGCTTAGTAAGTTATTATCAAAAATTCCGCTCACGACAGCAGATTCGAGCGCCTCAAAGATCAGATGCCTCCGTCCGCTCTGATTTCAAATTCATAACATTATAACATTATTTCGTAAATAAATTATCTCATAAGTGCCATGTACTTTGTATTATATTTCTAACATCTTAATTGTCTATTAATATGAAACACTGTAAAAACGAAAAGTTATAGTAACTGTTTAATTGTAATTAACTGTAATACTTTAAATTAATAATAACTTGTAATGTACTTCAGTGAAACTGTAATTAAATGTAATGATTTAATTTATCATGTAAGAATGTACTTTAAAATGGAAGTGTAATTAAACAACAAGTGAATGTGAATTAATTGGTAATTGTAATCGTAATTGTAATGAACCAAAATTAATATGTACTCAGTCAGTCATGTACTCAAAATTGTGCTTATGTGCTATTACGAAATGATATTGCCGTCAAAAATGTAGAATCGGCGATACTGTTGTTCTTTTTTATTTATATTTTTTTTAGTTGAAATCTTTCAAAAAACATCTGATTATGTGTTTAAAAAGGGGGAAACTTAACCTTCGATTGTCTCCCCCAAACATTTAGACTATATTATACTGTACTTGTAAAATTACTTCACTTCAGATTACCTCTTCATCAGAGAACTTCATTACGAGACTCTTCTTTGGACTGCAGCCTCGCTGCAGGGGAGGGGGCAGAGGCCCCTTGCCCCTTAACTAGAACGCCTCGTCTATACGAGACACCCCAGACCCAGCCAGGATAAGAAGAAGATTATTAAGAAGAGGATTCTTCCAGTTGGCGCCCTATTGCCAGGATGAGATTATTTTAAGAAGAAGAAGATTTTAACCAGAAGATTTTAACCAGAAGATTTTAACCAGAAGAAGATTTTAACCAGAAGATGTTTAACCAGAAGATGTTTAACAAGAAAATGTTTAACAAGAAGATGTTTAACAAGAAGATGTTTAACAAGTGGCCACTCTTTGGTCAAGATAGAAATTACCCTGCATCAGGATACAACCAGTTGACCGGCGTGTCACGACTTCTAGTTCGTAACATCCACCCTTGAACCGGTGCGTCACGACTCCAAGTTCTTCACGCCTAGTTTTCATCCAGGAACAAGTAGCCAGCAAGACGTCTTCAGGACACGTCTCTAAGGATTTCGCCGTAGGAATCTTGTTAAGTAAGAGTTGTTTTTTTTAAGAAATTTATAAACACTTGAAAAGTCACTATTATTAACAGTTAATAATGAGTATCAAGTCAGAATTTACAAGAAACACAGTGAACATTCCATACACCAGTGATACACTTTTTTTTAGTGAAACAGTTATTGTAAGAGAGTTAATTGTAACAGAAAGTTTATTGTAACAGAAAGTTTATTGTAACAGAAAGTTTATTGTAACAGAAAGTTTATTTCAAAGAGAGAATTAATTTCAGAGAGAATTAATTTCAGAGAGAGAATTTCAGTTATTTTCACTGTTAGATTCAGTATAGAATAATTTTATTTTATGTACCTTCCCGTACATTAGAATAAAATATTGTTTACATTTTTTTTTATTATTTTTTGTTTGCAAATTTTTTTCAATTACTGAATTGAATTGACTTGCAAATTAAGAGAGAGAGAGTTTACAGAGAGTTTACAGAGAGTTTATAGATTTAGAGAGATACTTGAAGTCATTTTTTGAAGTCAGAAGGTTGCGCCAAGACGGGCAACCGCCCCAGAGATTTATAGAAATACTTGAAGCAGTTTCAAGTTAGACAGTTAAGTTTCAAGAATACTTGATAAGAGTTCAAGTTACAGTTCAGAATACTTGACAAGCGTTCAAGTCAGATAGTTTCAGAATATTTGATAAGAGGTCAAGTCAGAAGGTTGCGCCAAGACGGCCAACCGCCCCAGAGATTTTATAGAAATACTTGATAGAGTTCAAGTCAGACAGTTTTATTTGAAGTCAGAGTTATATTCGAAGTCAGAGTTATATTCGAAGTCAGAGTTATATTCGAAGTCAGAGTTATATTCGAAGTCAGAGTTAGATTCGAAGTCAGAGTTTTATTCGAAGTTAGAGAGTTTTATTTGAAGTCAGAGAGTTTTGTTTTAAGTCAGTCTCTGTTAGTTCCAAATACCCATTCATTTCAATGCAGTCAATTGAATTCAACCTTTTTTTGTTGTTCAAGAGAATTAATTCAACCTTTTTTTTTGTTGTAAAAGAGAATTAAATTCAACCAAAATTGACCGATTTGCGTCTTTGGTTTAACCTTTTTTGTTTGTTTGTAAGACGGAAATTCACTGATTTGTCTTTCCCTTTTCATGCATTGTTATGTATATAAATATATAGTTATGTAATTCATTAATTGTAACAAAACCGTTTTTACAAAAGTTTTTAACGAGTTTTATAATTATTTTGATTATATGATGACAGAAATAGCGTAACAATTAATCGATCATGTACCTAATTTATCCTGCTCTGTACGATCGGGAAATTTACCCGTATGACCGCACATACCCTAAATTTCAGTCATTTAATTTTTAATAAAACTTCTACCCAATAAAACAGATGTATTTGTCTATATGCAAACAAGTTTTCAGATTAAAAAAAAAAAAATATATAATAATTCAAATTCCATCAGCATTCAACGAAAGAGTATAATTTTTCTACTTAACAAGCAAAAATTATTAAAACCTTTTTAATATATTTTTTTTTATTATATAAAAATAATTTTTAATGTAAAATTCAATTGAAATTATTAAAAGAAAAGATTGTTCGAAATGCTTCCCTTCCATTTCAATAACTTTTTTATTCTTAGTCGAAACTCATCTATGGCTCGATTTACTTTTATTTTTTAAGAATATTATAAAAAAATTGTTAGCTCATTAAAATGCATAATTGATTCATATTTTTAATTTGTATTTTTATTTTTCTTTTGTTCAATTTTAAAACCGTGAGATGTACTTTCAATTAATTGTAAGTCCTCTAAGTTCGTTTTTTTAATTACCTTATACGTGTAACTGATTAAATATGTAAAATCTATAATCCTAATTGAATTTTATTACTTTTGACACATATTCGAATTCATTTACGTTCCGTCCCTTCAGTCACTTTTGCATTAAAAACTCGTATGCAAACATCATCGTTATAATCTTAATAATTTTTGCTTACTATATATAAATTCTCGTTCATGCATTTATTAAGTTGTTTTTATATTCCTTAACATAAATGTATATATATATATATAACCCTAAACCCATCTTAAATTATTATACATCATTTTTAAACTTTGTTAATTCAAAAAACCTTCCAAATCCCTACACATTTGACCACAGGTCTATACATCATCCATTACGTAATTCTATTTTTACCTACACTAGTCAATAAAAATTAGCTTATAGATTGTACGATTTATATTTTTCCCTTTTTCCTATTCATTATGAATGTAATTTTCCCCACAGAAAAAAAAAAAAATAATAAAATTTTGCTAAAAATTTTTCAATATCATTGTTTGTCTAACTTAATTGGTTGTCTAAATTAATGTATTAATCCTATTAAATGTTTGTCTAAATTAAAGTTTTAATCTTTGAATTTTTATATTTTTATCATAGCCCTCTACGCGAGTGTCATGTTAAAAAATTTGATTACTCTGCATTGTACTCGACCACGCGAAATCGTTCTGTATAAAATTTGTATTGTAACTAATGGTACCCTGTTAGGATGTTATTTTCTCCTTGTATTTTATTAATGGTACCCTGTTAGGATGTTATTTTCTCATTTGTATTGTATTAATGGTACCGTATTAGATTATTGTATAAATATCATTTTTAAAAGGAGAGAGTAATGTAAAAAGTGAACAATGAACAATTCCTACACCATCATTATATGAATTCATTGTCCATTTTTACATAAGAAACCAAAAATCACATAAGCGAGTTTTGGATAGAATTTCGATTTGTACGTCTTTATTCATTCCTGTATTTTTCTAATTCATCTTTCTAATAATGACTTATACACTATGACGTCACAAAATAACTTTATTCTCTTTACGTTTCCCACGCTGTCTCTAATTCGTTCTTGTAAATCTTCCTAACAATGATTTGTACTATACGTAAAAATTCAATAACTATGACGTCACATTTTCCCGTCATTTATTTCCCTAAGGACTAAACACTCTATAGAAGTCATTATTTATATGTTATGTAGCATAAACATTATTATTGAACCATACTCATTCTTACATTCATGTTCTTTCTTGACCGCTATCCTTTATTAATTTTATTACTTATTCATTCATCTACCTATTGTCTACTTATGCCCTATCAACTTATCAGTCTATGTTTACTCGTGTCAATCATGAAATGCAAAACTTTAGGTTCGTTCGAGAACGCGAAAAAACGTTCTCGTATTATTTTTTTCATTTTTTTTTTAATTATATTGACCTCCCGAGATGAACTCGAATAAATGCTTAGTAAGTTATTATCAAAAATTCGCTCTCGAGAGCAGATTCGAGCGCCTCAAAGATCAGATGCCTCCGTCCGCTCTGATTTCAAATTCATAACATTATAACATATTATTTCGTAAATAAATTATCTCGTAAGTGCCATGTACTTTGTATTATATTTCTAACATCTTAATTGTCTATTAATATGAAACACTGTAAAAACGAAAAGTTATAGTAACTGTTTAATTGTAATTAACTGTAATACTTTAAATTAATAATAACTTGTAATGTACTTCAGTGAAACTGTAATTAAATGTAATGATTTAATTTATCATGTAAGAATGTACTTTAAAATGGAAGTGTAATTAAACAACAAGTGAATGTGAATTAATTGGTAATTGTAATCGTAATTGTAATGAACCAAAATTAATACGTACTCAGTCATGTACTCAAAATTGTGCTTATGTGCTATTACGAAATGATATTGCCGTCAAAAATGTAGAATCGGCGATACTGTTGTTCTTTTTTATTTATATTTTTTTTAGTTGAAATCTTTCAAAAAACATCTGATTATGTGTTTAAAAAGGGGGGAAACTTAACCTTCGATTGTCTCCCCCAAACATTTAGACTATATTATACTGTACTTGTAAAATTACTTCACTTCAGATTACCTCTTCATCAGAGAACTTCATTACGAGACTCTTCTTTGGACTGCAGCCTCGCTGCAGGGGAGGGGGCAGAGGCCCCTTGCCCCTTAACTAGAACGCCTCGTCTATACGAGACACCCCAGACCCAGCCAGGATAAGAAGAAGATTATTAAGAAGAGGATTCTTCCAGTTGGCGCCCTATTGCCAGGATGAGATTATTTTAAGAAGAAGAAGATTTTAACCAGAAGATTTTAACCAGAAGATTTTAACCAGAAGAAGATTTTAACCAGAAGATGTTTAACCAGAAGATGTTTAACAAGAAGATGTTTAACAAGAAGATGTTTAACAAGAAGATGTTTAACAAGTGGCCACTCTTTGGCCAAGATAGAAATTACCCTGCATCAGGATACAACCAGTTGACCGGCGTGTCACGACTTCTAGTTCGTAACATCCACCCTTGAACCGGTGCGTCACGACTCCAAGTTCTTCACGCCTAGTTTTCATCCAGGAACAAGTAGCCAGCAAGACGTCTTCAGGACACGTCTCTAAGGATTTCGCCGTAGGAATCTTTTTAAGTAAGAGTTGTTTTTTTTAAGAAATTTATAAAAACTTGAAAAGTCACTATTATTAACAGTTAATAATGAGTATCAAGTCAGAATTTACAAGAAACACAGTGAACATTCCATACACCAGTGATACACTTTTTTTAGTGAAACAGTTTTGTAAGAGAGTTAATTGTAACAGAAAGTTTATTGTAACAGAAAGTTTATTGTAACAGAAAGTTTATTGTAACAGAAAGTTTATTTCAAAGAGAGAATTAATTTCAGAGAGAATTAATTTCAGAGAGAGAATTTCAGTTATTTTCACTGTTATATTCAGTATAGAATAATTTTATTTTATGTACCTTCCCGTACATTAGAATGAAATATTGTTTACATTTTTTTTTATTATTTTTTGTTTGCAAATTTTTTTCAATTACTGAATTGAATTGACTTGTAAATTAAGAGAGAGAGAGTTTACAGAGAGTTTACAGAGAGTTTATAGATTTAGAGAGATACTTGAAGTCATTTTTTGAAGTCAATTTTGAAGTCAGAAGGTTGCGCCAAGACGGGCAACCGCCCCAGAGATTTATAGAAATACTTGAAGCAGTTTCAAGTTAGACAGTTAAGTTTCAAGAATACTTGATAAGAGTTCAAGTTACAGTTCAGAATACTTGACAAGCGTTCAAGTCAGATAGTTTCAGAATATTTGATAAGAGGTCAAGTCAGAAGGTTGCGCCAAGACGGCCAACCGCCCCAGAGATTTTTATAGAAATACTTGATAGAGTTCAAGTCAGACAGTTTTATTTGAAGTCAGAGTTATATTCGAAGTCAGAGTTATATTCGAAGTCAGAGTTATATTCGAAGTCAGAGTTATATTCGAAGTCAAAGTTATATTCGAAGTCAGAGTTAGATTCGGAGTCAGAGTTTTATTCGAAGTTAGAGAGTTTTATTTGAAGTCAGAGAGTTTTGTTTTAAGTCAGTCTCTGTTAGTTTCAAATACCCATTCATTTCGATGCAGTCAATTGAATTCAACCTTTTTTTGTTGTTCAAGAGAATTTAATTCAACCTTTTTTTTTTGTTGTAAAAGAGAATTAAATTCAACCAAAATTGACCGATTTGCGTCTTTGGTTTAACCTTTTTTGTTTGTTTGTAAGACGGAAATTCACTGATTTGTCTTTCCCTTTTCATGCATTGTTATGTATATAAATATATAGGTATGTAATTCATTAATTGTAACAAAACCGTTTTTACAAAAGTTTTTAACGAGTTTTATAATTATTTTGATTATATGATGACAGAAATAGCGTAACAATTAATCGATCATGTACCTAATTTATCCTGCTCTGTACGATCGGGAAATTTACCCGTATGACCGCACATACCCTAAATTTCAGTCATTTAATTTTTAATAAAACTTCTACCCAATAAAACAGATGTATTTGTCTATATGCAAACAAGTTTTCAGATTAAAAAAAAAAAAAATAAAATAATTCAAATTCCATCAGCATTCAACGAAAGAGTATAATTTTTCTACTTAACAAGCAAAAATTATTAAAACCTTTTTAATATATTTTTTTTTATTATATAAAAATAATTTTTAATGTAAAATTCAATTGAAATTATTAAATGAAAAGATTGTTCGAAATGCTTCCCTTCCATTTCAATAACTTTTTTATTCTTAGTCGAAACTCATCTATGGCTCGATTTACTTTTATTTTTTAAGAATATTATACAAAATTATGTTAGCTCATTAAAATGCATAATTGATTCATATTTTTAATTTGTATTTTTATTTTTCTTTTGTTCAATTTTAAAACCGTGAGATGTACTTTCAATTAATTGTAAGTCCTCTAAGTTCGTTTTTTTTAATTACCTTATACGTGTAACTGATTAAATATGTAAAATCTATAATCCTAATTGAATTTTATTACTTTTGACACATATTCGAATTCATTTACGTTCCGTCCCTTCAGTCACTTTTGCATTAAAAACTCGTATGCAAACATCATCGTTATAATCTTAATAATTTTTGCTTACTATATATAAATTCTCGTTCATGCATTTATTAAGTTGTTTTATCTATTCCTTAACATAAATGTATATATATATATATATATATATATATATATATAACCCTAAACCCATCTTAAATTATTATACATCATTTTTAAACTTTGTTAATTCAAAAAACCTTCCAAATCCCTACACATTTGACCACAGGTCTATACATCATCCATTACGTAATTCTATTTTTACCTACACTAGTCAATAAAAATTAGCTTATAGATTGTACGATTTATATTTTTCCCTTTTTCCTATTCATTATGAATGTAATTTTCCCCACAGAAAAAAAAAAAAATTTTGCTAAAAATTTTACAATATCATTGTTTGTCTAACTTAATTGGTTGTCTAAATTAATGTATTAATCCTATTAAATGTTTGTCTAAATTAAAGTTTTAATCTTTGAATTTTTATATTTTTATCATAGCCCTCTACGCGAGTGTCATGTTAAAAAATTTGATTACTCTGCATTGTACTCGACCACGCGAAATCGTTCTGTATAAAATTTGTATTGTAACTAATGGTACCCTGTTAGGATGTTATTTTCTCATTGTATTTTATTAATGGTACCCTGTTAGGATGTTATTTTCTCATTTGTATTGTATTAATGGTACCGTATTAGATTATTGTATAAATATCATTTTTAAAAGGAGAGAGTAATGTAAAAAGTGAACAATGAACAATTCCTACACCATCATTATATGAATTCATTGTCCATTTTTACATAAGAAACCAAAAATCACATAAGCGAGTTTTGGATAGAATTTCGATTTGTACGTCTTTATTCATTCCTGTATTTTTCTAATTCATCTTTCTAATAATGACATACACTATGACGTCACAAAATAACTTTATTCTCTTTACGTTTCCCACTCTGTGTCTCTAATTCGTTCTTGTAAATCTTCCTAACAATGATTTGTACTATACGTAAAAATTCAATAACTATGACGTCACATTTTCCCGTCATTTATTTCCCTAAGGACTAACCACTCTATAGAAGTCATTATTTATATGTTATGTAGCATAAACATTATTATTGAACCATACTCATTCTTACATTCATGTTCTTTCTTGACCGCTATCCTTTATTAATTTTATTACTTATTCATTCATCTACCTATTGTCTACTTATGCCCTATCAACTTATCAGTCTATGTTTACTCATGTCAATCATGAAATGCAAAACTTTAGGTTCGTTCGAGAACGCGAAAAAAACGTTCTCGTATTATTTTTTTCATTTTTATTTTTAATTATATTGACCTCCCGAGATGAACTCGAATAAATGCTTAGTAAGTTATTATCAAAAATTCCGCTCACGACAGCAGATTCGAGCGCCTCAAAGATCAGATGCCTCCGTCCGCTCTGATTTCAAATTCATAACATTATAACATATTATTTCGTAAATAAATTATCTCGTAAGTGCCATGTACTTTGTATTATATTTCTAACATCTTAATTGTCTATTAATATGAAAAACTGTAAAAACGAAAAGTTATAGTAACTGTTTAATTGTAATTAACTGTAATACTTTAAATTAATAATAACTTGTAATGTACTTCAGTGAAACTGTAATTAACTGTAATGATTTAATTTATCATGTAAGAATGTACTTTAAAATGGAAGTGTAATTAAACAACAAGTGAATGTGAATTAAATGGTAATTGTAATCGTAATTGTAATGAACCAAAATTAATACGTACTCAGTCATGTACTCAAAATTGTGCTTATGTGCTATTACGAAATGACATTGCCGTCAAAAATGTAGAATCGGCGATACTGTTGTTCTTTTTTATTTATATTTTTTTTAGTTGAAATCTTTCAAAAAACATCTGACTATGTGTTTAAAAAGGGGGGAAACTTAACCTTCGATTGTCTCCCCCAAACATTTAGACTATATTATACTGTACTTGTAAAATTACTTCACTTCTGATTAGCACTTCATCGTTGCACTTCATCATCGCACTTCATCATTGTACTTCAGATTAGCACCTCATTAGGAGGGGGCAGAGGCCCCTTGCCTCCTTAATATATTTTTAGATTCCGGCCTGAGCCATGGTCGAAAAAGGTCGAACCTCTACCCTTGTAAATTCAGAGCAATACCTGTAATTTTTAAGAAGTAAACCACAGTAAAAGAAGTTTTTATCTTTTTCCTTCGAGCCGTACTCTCTTCAGGAACTCAGTCAGTCAAGTCGACAAGTTATAAAAGAGAAAAGTCGATAATTTTAGTATAAGAGAAAAGAATTAGAAAGAATTATAGAAAAGTATAAAGAAGAAACATCCGTTGCTTGCCTCCGAACCAGAACCCCCCCGTCGAATCCGAACCGACTCAGGGCCATAAAGGGGGGGTTAACAGCTTTTATATAATAAAAGAAAATATTAAAAAAGGTTTAATAATTTTTGCAGGTTAAGTAGACAATAGGTAGATGAATGAATAAATAATAAAATTAATAAAGGATAGCGGTCAAGAAAGAACATGAATGTAAGAATGAGTATGGTTCAATAATAATGTTTATGCTACATAACATATAAATAATGACTTCTATAGAGTGTTTAGTCCTTAGGGAAATAAATGACGGGAAAATGTGACGTCATAGTTATTGAATTTTTACGTATAGTACAAATCATTGTTAGGAAGATTTACAAGAACGAATTAGAGACACAGAGTGGGAAACGAAAAGAGAATAAAGTTATTTTGTGACGTCATAGTGTATAAGTCATTATTAGAAAGATGAATTAGAAAAATACAGGAATGAATAAAGACGTACAAATCGAAATTCTATCCAAAACTCGCTTATGTGATTTTTGGTTTCTTATGTAAAAATGGACAATGAATTCATATAATGATGGTGTAGGAATTGCTCATTGTTCACTTTTTACATTTATATATATATATATATATATATATATATATATATATATATAGAGAGAGAGAGAGAGAGAGAGAGAGACACACACACACACACACACACAGATAGATTAACAGATAAACAGTCAGCCAGGTGAACACGTATGCAGACAGCTAGATAGACAGGCAAAAAACAGGCAGCAGACAAACAAACAAATAAGTAGACAGACAGGTAGACAAAGAGATAGACGGATAGACACCCAGACAAACGAACAGGTGGTCAATTAATTTGTTAATTAACAGTATTAACAGTACAGTATACAATAAAGTTTTCTTTTTTCTGTACTAAATGTAGGCCTATAATAAATGGACCATCCATTCTCTAGATTTAATTGATTTACTTTGGACCATTTTTTATTCTAAAATACTAACTTGCTTAGTCTCAGTGTACCACTATACTTCACTGATGGAACACACTCGTATCATTAAAAAACTGCTACAACCAACGTTTGCTAGGTTTTCGTCGTTTCTCTATATTGGAGAAAAAAATTACACTATTTTGGTTCGACAAAGAACTGCTTTTATTGATATTTTACTCTGGAATTTAGAATGAAAATAGTAGTATGGTGGCAAAATGGGAGAGTGCAATGCAATTGCATAATGTTGCAAGGCACCCCCACCCACTTGGTTCCAACCCCCAACCCCTTTTGTTGCAAGGCACCCCCACCCCACCCACCCCTTTGTTGCATCCCACCCCCTTGGTGCCAACCCCCAACCCCCTTTGTTGCCAACCCTAAAATGGGGTTGCAAGGGGTATGCAACTTGGAGGCATCCCCCAAGCTGAACCCCCCACAAGGGGAGTGCCAACCCTTTGTTGCCAACCCCAAAATTGTGTTGCAAGGGGTATGCAACTTGGAGGCGGAGTTATCCCCCAAGCTGAACCCCCAAAGGGGCAGAGAAAAGAAGAGGGGGGAGCCTCTTTGTGGGAGAAGGTGGGACGGCCTCACCCCCCAAAGGGGAAAAGAGAGAGAGAGAGAGAGAGAGAGAGAGAGAGGACCCAGAGGAAGGGTCTTTGCTTGGCGACCGCCAAACCCATATGAGTCCTTGAGCCACCCTGCCGCTCTCTTATAGGCCCCTAATTAGCTAGTTGGCTTAGAAGGCTGAGTTGCCAGATTCGTTATTTATTAAATTATTCCATATATTATTCAGCCATTTGACTTAGAAGGCTGAGTTGCCAGTTTGCGCTATGTATTTAATTATTCCATTTATTAACCAGCCAGAGCCAGCAGGCGCAACAGCCGGTTGGCTTAGAAGGCTGAGTTGCCAGATTCGTTATTTATTAAATTATTCCATATATTATTCAGCCAGTTGACTTAGAAGGCTGAGTTGCCAGATTGCGCCATGCATTTAATTACTCCTTATATTCTTTCGTCATCTGGCTTAGAAGACCGATTTGACAAATAGCAGTTTATTAACTAAACTGAAATCCGAAACCAAACAAATTATATAATTATGTACAAGGAAAAAATAAAACACCAATACATCATTCTGTTTATTTTAGCTGAATTAATGGATATACAATGGGACATATATATGGTCAAATAATAGAATGGAAAATATATAATAATACAAAACGGTGTATTATTAAAATATTAGTACTGGAAAAAATACATAGCTATATTAAATATATTGAAAATATACAAAACACAGTATGATCAATATATTAGTACAGGAAAAATATACATATATATTAAGTTATATTCGAAATATACAAAGCGTATAATCATATTATTACAGGACAAATATATATTATCTTTACGTTCTACGGTGCAAAACGCTAAACTCGCATTTGATAGAGTCTATATCAACATCGCCATTACTTTGTACGATGTGATAAAGCTGCCCACGCATCACTTCACCGTTTAACTGATACGGTGGCCTATATTCAATATAAATGGATTTCATATCGTTCAATACTATTTTTGTCCCCATTTTACACTCGGCGGGAAAATTATCTTTAAGCACGGCTAGAACACAATCAAAAGCAAGCACAAAAATGTCATCGTTAACCACAACATTAAACAAAAGTTTATAATCATGCCTTTCCAATCGGGGATTTTTTCTTACCGCCCCGAACTTTTCAATCGTGAACTCTTCTTCACTCGGCATAGCGGCATTGGAAATAATCTTCCAAATCGTAACGACACCTATCCACTATAGGTATAGAGGTACAACTCTTCAGGGTGAACAGTGGAGGCGAGCTCAGCTCTGTACCTCTCAAGCGCTTTGTACCAAAGTTCAGGGTATTTCGAAGAGTCTAAACCTTTAAATATGCATCCAGATCTACACCGTTCTCCCCCTGTTCATTCCTACATTCAACAAATCCGTCGAGTAGAGCGGTGTATGCGTATTCAAGAACTGTATCAAAATAAATCATGTTTGTAACACCCACATCTAATATAGGCTTCAGCCTACGGAATCCGACGATCTCAAACATTCTGTCAAGGATGAAACGGTTTCGTGTAGGAACAAAAACGCCATTATCAGCTGTGTTCTTCCACATGAGTCGTATATCAACGCATGGTTGTTCGTTATTTACACTCAATGTACAAACAATGGTATATGAGGAGGCGTCACTAATCATCTCTCTTATTCTACCTACGTCAGCTGGTATTTTATAACGGGTCTCAGCACACCTCTCAAGTACCACGAAGATTTTATGCATCTCCTCAAAACTTAAATGAATAACGTTGTGTTTGCTTGCATGCCTGCAGATCGTTTGAAGCACACAGTTAATGGTGCCGGTTTCTCGCCTGAACACACGCAATGACTTCGTCACGGAGACGTTGTACGAGGCGTTGAGAATGCTTCTCAAAGGGAGTTCCATCGTATTCGCACGTCCACTCGGTTCGAGATGACTATGGCACGTCCACTCGGCACAAGCTCTGAGATGACTATGAGCCACAGGAGGCAGGCAGGCAGGATCGGGTCGACGGGCGGGGTGAGTCACCCTGATGAAACGTGAATGGGTTTGTTCGAACTCGTATGCTCCGGGAGGAGTGAATCACACCATAATCTAATGAAACGTGTACGGCGCTGACCTAACATGAATCGTTGTATCCCATTATATTGGGCAGGTGTCTTGAGAAATTTTCCGATACAAGAATTAATTTCGGTTTTAATGTTTTATCACTCCTACTCTCCCGAATACGCACCAGACATTTTTGCAAAGGGGGATTTTCACGAACTAAACACTTTATAATTTTAAATTCCTATCTGTAGAACTTTCTACAAATTTTTAAACTGTCGAGAGATGCACAAATACAATACCCCATATATATATCTCGAAATAATCACGAAGGAATCAGACAAAAGCAATGGGAATAATTTTACGTTGTATGAAAACACTGAATAAAGTAAAGTTAGGCACTTATAAGTTAATTAACTCTGAATGAAACGCAGAATATAATCACAAACATTTCAATTGAATTGCCCGTAGGATGTTCCGCTGCCTCGCAATTTTCAGCGATACTTTGGCTAGAAAATAACGCATTCTGGTCTGCAGTTGTGAAAATTATGCGTGATGCATGGGCATAATCGGGGTCATCCTCCACCAAATCGGGAGTGTTGTACAAAGACAGCTGACTCATTGTTGTTGTGTAATTCACTAGCTGGAAATGAACGAACGAAACTGAGTCTCACTTCGAAATTCTCCCTTTATAAGGGTACATGTGACCAACCCACAAGAGCGAACCTTAGCTTCCTATTGGTTAGCGGTGAATTTTGGGCGGAGTTTAACGTGTAGGCCTGCATTTTCGTCCAACCTGCGGTCCTGGACCCGCCCAACAGTGCCGTGATTGGCTGATTCCGTGAATTTTGGACGGAGCATAATGCGTAGGCTTGCATAGTACCCAACCGAGGCCCTGGAACCGCTTCAGAGTGCTGTGATTGGTTGCCCGCATCAAATCTGGGCGGGCCATCTGTTCCGATGCGTGGGACTTTATCTGATAGAAATTTTTATTTTTTCTGTGATATTCTTATATTCCATATCGTTGAACAAATATTGGTTTTTAAGATTTGGGAAAAGTGGTTGGCCATGAAGGCAATGTTTTTATTTTCCGAACAATTCAATTTTGTTTTCTGCGAAAAATAAATTTAAGATACATGCCATATCTTGGTTGTCTATTTTTTTCGGAAAACTCATTGTCATGCTTTGTAAGGTTAAAAACAAATATATTTACTGTGGAAGACGTCTTAACCATTACGGGCAAAATGCTGATTAGAAATAACGTGCGTATTGTGTGTTGTACCAAACTGGCAGAAAATGTAGATGTCTTAAACATTACGGGAAAACTGTTTATCTGCTTATACGACCAACTCGAATCTTGTTTTGTAGTTTGATTAGCTTATCATGGGATGTTCTAAACATACCATAAATCGCCTGAATTATGTGTGAAGGATTGAAAAACATCTGTTCTAAAATTGCCTTCCTGACCGTAGATTAAACTCGAAAGATACGACATAAAAACATGCCTTTACCTGTACATTTCCAAGATTTCCAAAATTGAAATACATAGTATATATATATATATATATATATATATATATATATATATATATATATATCATTAGTAGTGGTAATAATATTAATAATAATAATAATAATTTCACGCTTACTTAGAAACAAGTATTGAAACACTATATATGGGGTTAAAGTTTCGCGTTTTATTGCAGAAATAATGCAGGATAGAATTAAAGCAAATATTTTTAAATTCTTTTAAGTATATATATATATATATGTTAACCCCTCCGTCTATGGCCCTGGGGTGGTTCGGATCGACCGGGGTTCTAGTTAGGAGGCAAGCAACGGATATTTCTTCTATAACATTCTAATTCTTTTCGGTCGCCTCTTGTTAAACTCTTGGCTACAGACTCGCCAGACTGTTATGCCAATATCTTCTATGGTGCTTGGGTTGTCTCTTAATTTGGGCAAAGGGTCGCCAATTTTTAATTCTTCTCTTTTTATAATACTCTGATACTTTCTCTGATACTAAAATTATCGACTTTTCTGACTAAGTTCTGAAGAGAGAACGGCTCGAAGGGAAAAATAAAAAGTTTCTCTTACGGTAATTTACTTCTTAAAAATATATAGGTACTGCTCTGAATTTCAGGGGTAGAGGTTCGACCTCTTTCGACCATGGCTCAGGCCGGAATCTAAAAATATTAAGAAGGCAAGGGGCCTCTGCCCCCTCCCCGCAGCAAGGCTGCTAACAAAGGAGTCCTAATGAAGTGCTATGATGAAGTGACTTAATCAAGAAGTCTAATGAAGAAGTGCTGTAATTTTACAAGTACATGTATAATATAAACCTAAATGTTGGGGGATGACAGTTGAAGGTTAAGTTCCCCCCCTTTTAAACACATGATCAGATGGTTTGAAAAATTTCAACTAAAAATAATAAAAAAAATAAAAATAAAAACTAATCGTATATTTTTGCCGAATCTTCATTTCTGAAGGCGATATCATTTCGTAATGGTACACAAGTACAAATTAAGTACACGACTGAATACGTATTAATTTTGGTTCATTACAATTACGATTACAATTATGGATTACTTCACATTCGCTTATGATTGTCCATTACAGTTCTATTAAAGTACATTCTTACATTATAAATTAAATCACTACATTTAATTACAGTTTCAATGAAGTACATTACAAGTTATTATTAATTACAGTTTCATTAAAGTACATTACGTTATATTAAATTAAAGTATTACAGTTAATTACAATTAAACAGTTACTATAACTTTGTTTTTTTTACAGTGTTTCATATTAATAGACAATTAAGATGTTTAGAAATATAATACAACGTACATGGCACACATGATATAGATTTATATAAACATAACGTGTTACATTATATTATAATATGTTATAAATTTGGAATCAGAGCGAACGGAGATATTTATCTTTGAGGCGCTCGAATCTGTCGTCGTGAGCGGAATTCGATCTTAGTAAGCATTTATGAATATCGTGCGAGGGGTGAACGCACTTAAAAAAAATAATAAAAAAAACAATACGAGAACGTATTTTTGCGTTTTCGAACGAACGAGAAAAAATGAATATTTAATAAATTTATATAGGATAATGATCAAGGGGAATTAATGACGGGAAAACGTGACGTATGGATGAATATGGTTAATAATTATGTTTATACTACATAACACCACAACCTTATTACTAAAGAATTTACCATACATTGAATACGGAAGATGTCCAAATACTAAGAACGTGATTCAGTGTACAAAGTATGGGAAACGTAAAGAGAATAGTTATTTTATGACGTCATAGTGTATAAGTCATTATTAGAAAAGATGAATTAGAGAAATACAGTAATGAATAAAGAAGTATAAATCGAAATTCTATCCAAAACTCGCTTAGGCGATTTTTGGTTTCTTATGTAAAAATGAACATTCAAACATAAAACTATAAGAACATAAGTACTGCATGAAGACAATGAATCCATACAATGATGGTGTAGGAATTGTTCATTGTTCACTTTTTACATATATATATATATATATATATATATATATATATATAAAATTAATCATTTGAAAGCTTTTTTCGGTGACTTAATTATTTTCTTTTTCGTACGAGATGGTTTAACCCCGCCTTAGACCTACTGTTTGGATTTATTTTGCATACGAGTTGTTTCTACACCCCATATATATATATCTCATTAGTAGTGGTAATAATATTAATAATAATAATAATAATTTCACGCTTACTTAGAAACAAGCATTGAAACACTATATATGGGGTTAAAGTTTCGCGTTTTATTACAGAAATAATGCAGGATAGAATTAAAGCAACTATTCTTAAATTCGTTTAAGCATATATATATATATATATATATATATAATGAATCATTTGAAAGCTTTTTACGGTGATTTAATTATTTTCTTGTTTCGTACGAGATTTTACCCACGCCTTAGACCTACGGTTAGGATTTATTTTGCGTACGAGTTGTTTCTACACCCCACCTTAGGCCTACGGGGCTATTTTCTCTTTCTTTTTGAAGTGAAGTGTTTTACGCCAGCCTTAGACCCACGGGAAGGGATTAGGGTACCCTGAGTAAAGAGCCCCGTCCGGGGTGCGAACCCAGCTCCTTTTTAGCGCACACAAACGTACACTGTGGCGATGCCTAGGGACCCCAGCAACGGGACGCACGGGACTCGTCCCCGTCAACGGGCGACGCGTCAACTGATGCCCGGAGGCGATGATGCCCGGAGGCACTGGCTGATGACACCTGGAGGCACAGGCTGATGATGCCCTGAGGCACTGGCTGATTAAGCCAACTGGCTGATTAGGGGCCTATAAGAGAGCGGCGGGGTGGCTGAAGACCTCATTTGGGCTTGGCGGTCGCCATGCAAAGACCCTTCCTCTGGGTCCTCTCCTCTCTCTCTCTCTCTCTGCCCCTTTAGGGGGTGAGGCCGTCCCACGTTCTCCCCCAAAGAGGCTAACCCTCTTCCTTTCTCTGCCCCTTTGGGGGGTTCAGCTTGGGGGATAACTCCGCCTCCAAGTTGCATACCCCTTGCAACCCCATTTGGGGTTAGCAACAAAGGGTTCGCACTTCCCTTTTGGGGGTTCAGCTTGGGGGATGCCTCCAAGTTGGGGGACAAACCTGGCAACCCTATGCGCCCTATTATTAGCTCGGTGGGCTCTATTACTTATAAACTCTCCAAATGGCTTGTCAAAGTCTTGTCCCCCATTCTAGGAACTATCTCAGATTCACATGTAAAAAATTCCATGGATCTTACTGAAAAATTGAATAATGCACGTACTGAAACTAACGATAGATTGATCAGTTTTGACGTGTGTTCATTGTTTACAAAAGTGCCGATTGACGATATGCTTGACTTTCTCTCCCAAGAATTACATAAGTATGACCTGCCACTACCTTCACACATTGTTTTGGATCTTATTAAGCTTTGCATCAAAGACTGTAAATTCACTTTCAATAACGAGTATTATCAACAAGTTTTTGGGATGGCCATGGGCAACCCCTTATCGCCCCTCCTCTCCAATATTTATATGGAGTTTTTAGAAATTACTTACATTCCGAGAATCCTGGGGGTTGGCATCCCTTGGTTGCGGTACGTCGACGATATTTTGTGTATCTGGCCATTGAATCGTGACCTGGATAACTTCCTCCTTCAGTTAAATGATCAAGTCCCCTCCATTAAGTTTACTTTAGAAGTGGAACAAGACAATTCAATCCCATTTTTGGATGTGCTGGTACATAGGGAAAGCCCAGGTTTTAAGTTTAGTATCTATCGGAAAACAACAAACAATTTGTCCTACGTACACTTTTACTCGGGACATGACACCCCCACTAAGACGGCCATTTTTTTCATCAATGTTTCTCCGCGCCCTTAGGATCGCCAGTCCGGAATACATCGATGCCGAATTGAAAAAAATCAACAGTATTGGAAGTGATCTGTGTTATCCATCTGCGTTTATGGAATCTTGTCTCAACAAGGCAAAACGAACTTTCTATCGTGTCAATAATAACACTCGTACTTTGTCAAAAAATATTTTAGTACTTCCATTTTTCCCGGGCTTTTTAGGCATTGCTAATGTACTTAAACTTTTGGATATTAATGTAGTATTTTCATATAACAATATTGTGAAAAATATCATAGTAAAAAATAGCCCTACCAATAATTCAGGCATTATCTATAAAATTGGGTGTAAACAATGTGATTCCTTTTACATAGGTCAGACGGGAAAGGATTTGCACACACGTATAACACAGCATCAATATTCCGTTAGAACAGGACAGTTGTCCAGTGCCCTTTTTTGTCCATTTGTCAGAGTTATCCCACTCCATTGATTGGAATAACGCTTCAGTTTTATTCCACTCTAGCAACATTGTTAATAGAAATATTCTTGAGTCTGCCATTATCCAACTTTCAAATAACTTCAACATAAGCAAAGGTCTTTTTCAACTCGATCCTGTTGTTTTGAATTCCTTCAAAACAGATTTAGATAAGAAGGGTAAAACGCTAAATCTTTAGTAAACTTGTATGCTACTTTATTAACTTTTAATTTTCATTTTATTTTTATATACATCGAAACTTAACCAAAAGAGCAGAGTGTTAAAACCCGGGCAGATTTCCAGTATAAATTTGTATTTTTATAATTCATTTGATCTTGTGCTAAAAATCGATATTTTTTCCTTACAAATCTGTATGCCTCTCTGTTAATCCTTTTATTTTTTATTTTTTTTTTACTTCTCCGTTTATTGCATATATATATATATATATATATATATATATATATATATATATATATATATATATATATATATATATATATATATATATTATTTATTTTTCTTTTTTTTTTCTTTCTGTAACCTATATATAGGCTGTCACCCTTTTATGTACTTCAGTGTTCCTGAGGATGTCATTAGACGAAAGCGCTTGAGCACCATTTTGTGTTTCCTTTCCTTCGTGGTTTTATTCATCATAAATATTTTTCACGTGTTACTTTCGTGAAATAATTTTCATATATATATATATATATATATATATACACATATATATATATATATATATATATATATATATATATATATATATATATATATATATATATATATATGGGATGAATTTCACAATTAAACACGTGAAATGAATGAATGATGCAAATTCACAAGGAAAAATAAAAATTATTCTAAGACCTTTCGTGTATTCAGAAGTACACCGCGTCAGGGAATTCCCTGACGTGGTGTACTTCTGAATACACGAAACGCCTTGGAATCATTTTTCTTTTTCGTTGTGGGCTTGCGTCATATATATATATATATATATATATATATATATATATATATATATATATACAGGGTGTACCATAAGTCGGGCATCATAGGAAAAATAATAAAAAAATGCAAAACAAAAGCTTTTATTGGTCCGTAGCCCATTCACAAAATTCCATCCGCCGGTCGGGATCATCTTCGCTTAATTTCTGTAGGATTTGAAGTTTATATGGATGCCATTTGTGAGCCTGAAGAATGCGATGGATGCTACTTTTCGACACTCCTGTCTCGGCGGACAATCGCCGAAGAGACTTATTGGGACTTCTGTTAAAATGAGCCAGGATAGCAGTCGCTGTATCATCGTCAGTGGACCTCCTTGAAGGTCCACTGCGTTGTTTATCTTCTATGGATCCTGTTTCCTTAAACTTTGCAACAAGTCTGCTAACACAACTCTGTGTTATTGGCTCGCGGTCTGGATGCAGTCTGTTAAATTCAGCAGCGGCCTCTCTTTGACTCCGATTTCCTATGAGTAGAATTATCTGGATTCGTTCTTCCTTGCTCACAGACATTATGGCCTGTAGAAAGAGAAAAATATGAATTATAGTTTGTAGAAATAGAAAAATATGAATGTCTCTCATGATGCCGGACTTATGGGACACCCTGTATATAATTAGTATATATATATATATATATATAACCAGTAAGTCATAAAATGGTAATTAAATATAGAATCCACAAGAAGAATATGAATTATATATGTACGTATGATTATGTTCATTCAGAACATCAGATGTAGGCATTATAAAAGCTTCTATAGGGTATGCCTAATTCAGTTAGATTAGATGTAATCGTATGGTATAATCCAATCACCCATAAACGTGCAGAAGAGCTGGTCAGCTGAATGATGGTTTCAAACCTGCAAAAATCTTTATTATATCTACTGCACGTATATATTGACGAGTAAAGATATAACTTTATAACTTTGAATGTGCCTCGTTGACCGCGAATTCTTCGGCCCCGGGATCGAAACTCGGTGACGGCAGGCGGAGCTCAGCAAAACCCAGCTGTTTGTCCTTCCACACAATAAAAAAATTGGTTGGCAGATAAGTGAGTACCCTGGGTGGGCTAGTGTGGTTAAGACGCTGGGTTGTTGCTGGTGGGGCGTGGTTCGGATTCCGCGTTAAACTGTAGGTCTAAGGTGGACTGACAAGCTTGACCTTCGTCAGAATGAACAATTCTGGAGGAAGCAAAACCAAGTTTAACCAAGGCATAAAGATCATATAAACAGAAATGTGAATATTTTTTTGTTAAGACAAACTTTAAAATCTGAAAAAATAGAAATTCATAGCAAATATTTATTAACCTTTTAAAGTATGACTCCTTCCACGAACCTCCATACAAATGCAAAAACCTTCACTTTTCTACGTGAAGGTCAAAATATGATAATAAAAACCCACTCTAATAGACAGAGTTTATTTCCACAACAGTTTCGATGCCCACTGGCATCCTCTTCGGGTGGATACAGAAGAGGATGCCAGTGGGCATCGAAACTGTTGTAGAAATAAACTCTGTTTATTAGAGTGGGTTTTTATTACCGCTATACAAAATTTTATTACAACGATTACTTCCCACTTACCGTCATTCCCATTCCCAATCACGATTCGTCAGTGGGAATAATCGAAGTGGGAATTCGAGATTTAGGAAAGGAATTTCCTGATTTGGTAAAGAGTGATAGGAGGCTGTGATGCAACAGCAGGTTCGAAAAGTATTACTATGAAGAATGTAACTTAAAATGATAAATTCTTTATTGGGAATCAATCGATTTGAAAATTGCCTCCTTTCAGTTTCCTACTTTCCTACTTTCACATGAATTATCACATATATATATATATATATATATATATATATATATATATTACAGGGCCAGCTGGGGAAATAGAGAGAGAGAGAGAGAGAGAGAGAGAGAGAGAGAGAGTGTTACAAGGAGTTACAAGGACAAGAAGAAGCCTCAGACATTTTACGGACCACTCGGGGAGGTTCTTATTAAACTGTTCATTTTCTAACATAAGGCTCCCCTCCCTTCCCTCCCTCCCCGCCACAGGCGGATACGGAAAGAGGTTGAAGAAAATACCTTGACCCTGGAAAAGTAGCCAAGGAAATTTTACAGGAAAGAGGAGAATATGTACACTAGCTCCGCAATTACACTATATACACATAGAAATCGTACACTAGATGGTACCGTTGTATAAACCAACATAACAATATATTTGTGCTCATCGTATATCAACTACTTGGTATCGTCACGAGAACCTCGAACATGCTCTATGGTTTTGATTTGATACAAAATACTTACAGCCCTATGTATTAATCCTTGACATGCATTTTTTAATTTTTTTTTAAGTTTTTTAGTTTATTAGGAAATTATGTATTTCAACAGAATACTTGTTTAGTCTATTAAGAAGGCAGGCAAGTGCGTGAGAGCATTTTCTGTAATTGGATGTTTCCGGCGAGAAATATCAGTCCCTGTATCTATCCCCGTGTACTTCTCCCTCTTGGAGAATGAAAGTGTTTCGTGGGTGATCACCCGTTGTTACTTCGGCGAATTCAAAAGTCTCCCACTTAGTGGTGTTTATGAGGCAAGTGGTAAAAAAATGGTTTGCTCGATGGTTAACTATGCTATATGGGACACAATCAACCAGAGACGTCTCTTTAAAGTGGAACGAAGACAAATGTGCCAAAAGCCACCCTGCTGTGAAGACGTCTGCTCAGTCTCCTCTTGAAAGATTTTTGTGGACTGCTTATTGAGTTCGTGCAATTCTATATTTAAATAAAAATCTTTCCATGGTGGTGTTTAATATTCTGAAGTTGTGAAATAGTGTGCGATAAATATTTATAGTTTATAATAAAAATGCCGTTTACAAAATACACATGCGCGGTATGCATTTCTCCCCTCGACTCCTCCGACATCCGCACACCACTTTTTCCAGCTTATCCTAGTCCGCGAATAACTTCTCCGAAAGGATATGACCTCAGTCGAAGAAGAGAAAGACACGAACGAAAGTGATGTATGGTGAAATGGTCGGAGAATAGAGTTTCCCCCAACCCCTGACCGTGTTACGAACTGAAACAGTCGCGGGAAAAAGATTGCTTAAGAAATACAACTTTTAAAAATTTATTACGTGTTATAAAATAGTGTTATGTCATGTTTTCTTTTATACTGTATATAACTCATTTGTATATAACTCAGTATGAAATAGAGATGCTTTGCGAGACACGACATCGCAGTTAATACCACAAACGACCTTCAAAAGGAGGATATAAATAAAAGTTTCTAAAAGAAAAAATTTCTGTATTGTAGAAGCGAAATAAGGCTACAAATATGATTAACTTGATGAATAAATAAATCATTCTCGTACACGTTTGCTTCTGTTAGTAAATAATTCATAAGCTCCATTGTGAAGAATGGGCGGATTGCTCATTATTTTCTTTTATATTTGTCGTGTCTTGGAAGGATAATGCATTGGGTACACAGTCATATACAAGCGAAGGCATGACATAAAATTACATGGTAATTTTTTTTTTAAATTTTGTTTTTTCGCGAACTTTCTTCGTAATTTTAACAAAAATGAAAACACACAAACCTAATGGAAAATTCTTTCATTATTATAAGAAATACAGATGATTTTAATATTACAGACGGAACTTTTCGGTTCTATTTTGTTACTAATATTTCTCTCAAAATCACCAGTTCTTCGAAACATTTTGCACCGTTTTGAGTTGGCAGAGGCATAACGATTCTTTTAGAAAATTAAATTCTTTTACATTTTTGTTCTTTAATCTCTTCCATCGCGTGAATGCGGAGAATCACCTCCCTCGAAAAGCTTCTCAGTGTTTAATCATTTTTGTTTTATCTTTTAAATTCTGTGGATTGTAATTATTTAATATATATATATATATATATATATATATATATAATATATATATTATATATATACACATTTTAACTGCAAAGAACACACAGTATAATTAATGTACAGAACGACGCTTGTGTAGAAGAGCGTTCCGCACAAGATGAGGAGGGAGAACGAGCAAATGATGAATGAGGTACCTCCCAGAAAAGGAACCCTGGATCATTCAATTGCCGGTCGGATATGCTAACCACTGCACCAAGGACCACGATTAGTCAGTCCTCGTAGTTCTCCTACATACGAGCGAAATCAAATGCCCTGAGGGGGCACTTTCGCATGCCGCACATATATACATTTTTACTGCAAACACAGTATAATTAATGTAAAGAACGACGCTTGTGCGAAGGTGCCCCCTCAGGGCATTTGATTCCGCTCGTATGTAGGAGAATTACGAGTACTGACTAATCGGGGTCCTTGGTGCAGTGGTTAGCATATCCGACCGGCAACTGGATGATCGCGAGTTCGATTCCTGGGGGGTACCTCATTTTTCATTTACTCGTTCTCCCTCCTCATCTTGTGCGACACCCTCTTCTACACAAGCGTCGTTCTTTACATTATATATATATATATATATATATATATTATATAAGCAAAGAACCACAGGGAAAAAGGAAAAAGAAACACAAAATCCGAGCGCTTTCGTGATATAGTCACATCTTCAGGGAAAAGAAAGAAATATTTCTTTCTTTTCTCTGAAGATGTGAATATATCACGAAAGCGCTGGGATTTCGTGTTTCTTTTCCTTTTTCCCTGTGGTTGTTTGCTTATTAATAAGATCACTTGCTATTCTGTGATTTTTCTGCGTATATATATATATATATATATATATATATATATATGCGCATCTCCCCAAAGGCGAAGGAGCGACTTTTATAAATTCATATATAAAAAACTAATTTACCAATACTAATTTAACCTGACCAAACATTTGTGCTATTGAACCGAGAAAGGCTTGACCAGAATTTCGTGGGCAGTTAACGGTTTGAAGGTGGTTTCCGTTAAGTCATTAAGTAATTAATCTATCCAAAACTAAGCAAACGAAACCTTAATTAACCTAACTTATTTTTTTATGAAGGAAGGAGGGGCCAAGGGGAAATACCCGCAAAAACACCCCTCCCATACAGGAAGAAGAGAGCCAAAACCAATGTCTGAACACTGCGTTTGAAAAATTGAAAGTCATAGACAGGGGGAAACATGAATTGAGGAAGATTGTTCCAGAGTTCACCGGTGTAGTAGAAGAAAGAAAATACCGATTAACACCTGCGTTAGAGAATTAGACAGAAAAGAAATGAGAACGTGTCGAAAGTCTGGTGCTGCGTGCTCTCCTTAAAGGAGGAGGCATGTAGTTCGAGAGTTCAGAAGAGCAGTGCCCCTTATAATAGCAATAGTAGAGAGAGAGAGAGAGAGAGAGAGAGAGAGAGAGAGAGAGAGAGTTACAAGGAGTTACAAGGAAAAGAAGTACCTCAAAAGGCCTTGCGGCCCATACCGAGGAGGTACCAATGGCAACGGGTGCCAGGGAAAATTTTGTGAAAGTTTATTTTTCTTTCAACTATCCTAGCAGTAGTAGAAAACTGGATTGAAAAGTAGAAGGCTCTCTCCCCACCCTCAGCTCCCTCCCTGCCAGAGGCAGGTACGGAAAAAGGTTGAAGAAAATACCTTGACCCTGGAAAAGTAGCCAAGGAAATTTTACAGGAAAGTGGAGAATATATAAATAGCTCTATATTTAGCTTGCTCACAGAGACACCGAGCAAGCGAACTCCTGCAGAGTTTTCTGAGGTTTTAATCTTAAACTATGAGTGTGTTCAGTACTTTGTCTAGCCTTTTTTAAACAGATTTACACTTTGACTGGAAACAACCTCTGAGGGAAGTTGGTTCCAGATATTAACTATTTTATAGGAAAATAAATTTCCGCAGACTGAGGTCCTAAATGTCTTTACACACTCAAATAGTGTGCAAGATTTCGTCTAACCTTTTCTTGAACTGATCCACAGAGGAACTGTTCACAACTTCCGAAGGTAACCTGTTCCATGTGTCACAGATCTTATACGTAAAGTAATTCCCACACACACTAGTCCTAAACCGTTTCAAATCCAACTTCCAACCATTGTTGCGAGTTGGGTTATCATTTAAACTAAACATACTTCTAAAATCGACATCGTTGAACCTTCGTCAGAGCTTGAAAACCTCGATCAGTTGACCGCGCAGCCTCCGAGTTTCAAGCGAAAACAAGTTCAGGGCGCGTAACCGTCGATTGTAGCCCATATGCCTAACGGAAGGGATTAACTTTGTGGCCCTCGCCTGCACTCGCTCCAGCCTCTCAATATCTTTCCTGAGGGTGGGCGACCAGAACTGCACAGCATACTCCAGGTACGGCCGAACAAGGGAATTGTACAGTGAGAGCACAATCTCCTTGTTCCGAAACTGAAATTGCCTCCTGATATAACCCAATAGTTTCTGGGCTTTCTTTTCCACCTCTACACACTGTTTCGTAAACTTAAGGTCGCTGCTAATTAGCACACCCAAGTCCTTTTCTAAATCAGTCACCTCGATATTACTGCCCAACATCGAGTAGTCCGACTTGGGATTGGCGTAGCCAATGTGCATCACTTTGCATTTACCCAAGTTAAACGGCATTTGCCATTTTTCGGACCACTCTCCTATCCTACCTAGGTCCGCACGCAGTTCCGCGATCGCTTCGGGCGTCCCAACATTGGCCCCAAGCTTGGTGTCATCAGCGAATTTGGCGATCCGACTGACGATGCCACCGTCGATATCATTTATGTAAATGGTAACCAACAGCGGCCCCAAAACGGAACCCTGAGGAACCCCACTAGTGACCGAGGCCCAACCCGAACTAGCCCCTTTAATTACCACCCTCTGCCGCATATTCCTCAGCCAGTTTTCAATCCACCTACCTATTTCCCCACCGATACCCAGCGCGCGCACTTTCGCCATTAGCCGGCGGTGAGGTACCTTATCAAAGGCTTTCTGAAAGTCGAGATAAAGTATATCAATCGCCCTACTCTTATCGTACTCACTCAACATGACGTGGAAAAACTCGAGCAAGTTGGTGAGACACGACCTATGCCGTCTAAACCCATGTTGGGAGTCCCCAAGCAGCTTGTAGGAATCCAAATGGTCAACGATTCTATCAGCTATTATCCTTTCTAATAATTTACCTACAACTGAAGTGAGACTAATAGGACGATAGTTCCCTGGACTTTCGTGATCCCCTTTCTTAAAGATAGGGGTCACGTTGGCCTCCCTCCAGTCACCAGGCACCTGGCCCATCACCAACGATTTGTTGAAGACTGTAGCCAGGTGGGGAGCCACCTGGTCGCGCACTTCTCGCAAAACACTGGGGAGAAACTGGTCTGGCCCAGGAGCCTTAAACGCGCTCAGTTTGTCTATTCTATGAGCAACGACTGTCGCGGTACATCTAACACTATCCAGGCCAGCACCTTCGTGCCTCACAGCTGGCTCGGGGATGACGCGGGTATCCTCCCTGGTGAACACTCCCGCAAAGTACTCATTAAGCACATTAGCGATGTCCGCGTCGGAGGTCCGCAGAACGCCGCTTCCGTCCTTTAAAGGACCTATCATGCTTCTAATGGGCTTTCTACTATTAACATAACTGAAGAACTCCTTAGGGTTCCCCTTGCAGAGGCTTGCCACCCGTAGTTCTTCGTTACGTTTCGCTAGCCTAACCTTCGCCTTCACTTCCCTACACAGGCGGACATACGCTAAAGTGTTCTCATGGGAACGATTGGCCTTCGCCCTCCTATACGCTACTTTCCTATTTCGGATAGCCGAAGCGATGTCACGATTGAACCACTTAGGCTGCGTTGAAGCAGGGGTAACCGGTTTTGAGGGTATGGCAGCAGACTGCAGCACCATAAACTCGTCCCGGAATGCACTCCACACTCCCTCAACATCGCCGCCGACCTCTAACCCCATATCTCCTACGCTATCCCTGAGGCTAACAATGTTCGCCCGCCGGAGATCGAGCTTACTGCCTCTCGAGTTACTACGCTTCACCCGAGGGACGCACACACGGGACCTAATAAGACTGTGATCACTCCCGCCCAACGATTCGTCAACGGTGAGGCCAGTGACGAGGTTGTCTTCGGTCGTGAACACTAAGTCCAGAACGCTTTCGCCTCGTGTAGGCTCGTTGACCCACTGAGTGAGGAAGTTCTCATCAGCAAAGTCAACTAGCCTCCTCCCTTCAGCATCGGCAGTCCTGTTTTCCCACTTTATGCCGCGACAGTTGAAGTCTCCTAAAACTACACACACCCTATCCCCTAGCAGGCTACTGAGTTCGGTGTACAGGGCTGTATCCTCCTCGAGGAGGAGATGCGGAGGTCTGTACACCAAGATTAACCTATAGTTCGTCCCTCCCACGTTCAGATCGACGCCAAGCAGCTCCCGTTCCGCCGAACTGGCAGTCAACCGGACTCAACGTGTCCCTCACGTATATTAGTACCCCACCCCCCTCCCCACGGGTGCGGTCTTTGCGAAACATTCTATACCCGGGAATTTCGAACTCCCCAACGTAGTCCCCTACGATCAGTATGAATCCAGGACTCGGTGATAGCAACGATATCCTGGTATTCTGACGCTAAGAGCGCCCGTAGCTCGCGAAACTTGTTCCTAATTGACCTAGCATTAAAAAGCATTGCACGGAGGGAGCCTTCCCTATTCTGACCGCCCCCTAGGCAAGGAATTGATTAGACGAAAAGCCTTTGATTCCACCAGGTCAAGTAGAGATGTGTGGGTGGAGCCATCCCACAAATGATAAGCTTACGCCATACAAGAGCGGACTAGACTCCTGTACAAAGACAGCAACTGAGTGGGGGTGAAAATTTTGCGGAACCAGTACAGCACACCTAACCTCTTGGAAGTCGTTTCACAAAGAAGAACTGAATATGTGATCTTTCCAGAAAGATCACGGGAAAAGGAAAAGCCAAGAAGGTTAAGAGAAGAGAAAGGGTTGAGTTGTGTATTGTTGGAGGTAAGGGGATAGTCATGTGGAAGAGTGTGACGAGTAGACAGATGAAGGAACTGAGTTTTTGAGGCATTGAAATCCACAAAGTTTTCTCTGCCCCAATCAGAGATAGTAGAAAGGTTAGAGGTTAGGTGTACAGTACCATAGCCCTCCTACCCAAAGCATTGAGTGTCTGTTGAGAGGGACACTTTATGAAGCGGGTGGAGAAGTGAAGAATGTAATGATCAGTATAGGAGTGGATAGGA
This sequence comes from Bathynomus jamesi, assembly GCA_023014485.1. NCBI lineage: Eukaryota > Metazoa > Arthropoda > Malacostraca > Isopoda > Cirolanidae > Bathynomus > Bathynomus jamesi. Next base: position 275,041 of record JAJOZX010000688.1, read on the forward strand.
CCACCTCTGGGTGCTAACTTCAATTGTATATCGATGAGGTTATGGTCGGAGAACTTTGTGTGCGTTACTTTTTTAATGATTATTATCTCGTTGTTATTTGTCAAGATTAAATCCAAAACGTTCTCTTTTCTCGTAGTCTCACAGATTTCCTTGGTAAGGGCGTAAAGTTCCATAATATCTAATAGCATTGTTGCTTGGGTTCTATCATCTTTTGTAATGTTGCCATGAAACTTCTCAACATATATAACTTCGTCATTTTTCTTCCATATTATGAATGGGAAATTAAAATCTCCGCAAATTAAAATATTTGTTGCTGGAGTTTCAAGTAATTTTAATATGTTTTCTATTTCATTTGTAACAAATTGGAATTCATTTTTTCTGGTGTTTGGTGGTCTGTAGATGTTCATTGTTCATAATTGTTAGGTTCAGTTCTTTTACTTCTAATATAATAACTTCGACTGTGTTGTTTTATTTGTTTACCTTCACTTCGCATGTGTATGTGTTTTTCACGTAGATGCAACACCCTTCCCCTCGTCTTGCCACTCTTTCTGCTCTGTGTATGTTGTAGTCCAGCAATGCTAATTCAGTATCCTCGATGCAGTTTTCACAGCCTTTTTCGCATTTATGCAAGTGTGTTTCAGTTTGGCATATACTGTAATATACGTATATGCTGGATTCGGTAGCTGAATTCTGTAAGTATTGTAATTTGCAGCCTGCATGGTCCGTGTAGAGGCCTTGAATATTTGTGTATAAAAAATTTATTGGATTTCTAATTTCCGTGTTCAGTTTTTCCTATATAGTGGTCGTTTCTAGGTCGATGTCGGTTCCTCTTTGGTGTTATTAATTTGGCCGCTGCATTTAGGGGAATTGGGGTTGCGGCACTTGATACCACTGTGATTGTTGTATTACACTAGGGAACAACATTTTTGTTTCTTGAAAACTATTTGGTGTTTCTTATAGAACTTTTGATGCTGATTCCAAATATGGTTTCAGAACTTTTCTATCACCCATAGTTTTCGAGAAAAATAATTTCCATTTACTCAGAGTTTTCCCAAAATATTAGTTAAAATTAGTGTACTAATTTAATTTTCTTTCTTTTTTTCCAGGTTAACTATATTTAATAGTATTTTTGCATTAAAAAAATATAGCTATTTAAACAAACAGATTTTAATAAAAGAAATTTTTTTTCAAGTTTTGCTCAAATTTTAAAATTTTCATAGTAGAAAAAATTGGTTTTTCATTCCAAAAAGTTTTCCGTGATTTCAATAATTTTCCGCCAGCATGAATCGAAACTGTATTAATCCCAGAGATACATTTGCTACGTATGTGGAGAACTGACCATAATGGCACAGAGGAAGACGATGACCCCACTCGTGAAGAAGGCTTACGAACTTTATTTTGGATGTAAGGTAGGCGACCAAGACAAATCCTGGGCACCTCATATCTCATGCATTTCCTGTGCCGTCACTCTTAGGAGTTGGATTAAAGGTACCCGCAAATCTATGGCATTTGCCATACCAATGATTTGGAGAGAGCCCAAGGATCACCTAACGGATTGCTATTTTTGTATGACTAACGTTTCAGGATTCTCTGCCAAAAATAAACAAAATTCAATACCCAAATCTTGCATCTGCCATGAGACCAGTACTACATGACGATGATAACCCAATTCCAACTCCCCCAAAGTCATGGACACTGGATGAAGAGTCTGAAGTTGAACCAATGGAAATTGATGACACTAAAGATACAGACTTTCAGCAACCTGAATCAAATAAACCACGTATGATAACGCAGGTTATGCTGAATGATCTCGTGAGAGATTTGGACCTTCCAAAAAAGAAAGCGGAATTATTGGGCTCCAGGTTACGTGAATGGAATTTGCTGGCAAAAGATACAAGCATATCGGCGTTCCGCACTCGCCAAAAAGATCTGATGTAGTATTTCTCCTCGTCAGGTGGTTTATGTTACTGTAATAATGTAAATGGACTGCTGTTAGCTCTCGGTCATGAGCACAAAGCTGAAGATGGCGTTTTTTATTGACTCTTTGAAGCTAAGCCTCAAGGTTGTACTACTTCACAATGGAAATAAATACCCTTCCATTCCTGTAGGGCACGCTGTCCACATGAAGGAATCTTACGAAAATATGAAACTCATCCTTCAGCAGATTAATTATGACCAGTTTCGTTGGTATATATGTGGGGATTTAAAGTCGTCGCGCTTCTTCTGGGAATGCAGCTCGGTTATACGAAGTTCTGCTGCTTCCTTTGTGAATGGGACAGCAGAGCCAGAGATTCGCATTATTTTGTAAAGGATTGGCCACTTCGTCAAAAATGTATCCCAGGACTGAAGAATGTCTCATGAACCCTTAGTTGACCCCAAGAAAATATACTTACCGCACTTCACATCAAACTTGGCATCATCATGAAAAATTTTGTCAAAGCAATGAACAAGGAAGATGAGGCATTCAAATATTTGAAGAAAAAGTTTTCACGACTTAGCGATGCAAAGATAAAAGAAGGGATCTTTGTTGGTCCCCAAATCAGAGAGCTCATGAAAGATCAAAAGTTTGATGATGCCTTGAGAGGAAAAGAAAAAGTGGCATGGGAGGCCATGAAGAATGTTGTCACAAATTTTCTAGGGAACATCAAAGCCTCTATGAAAAAATAGTGCAGGACGTGATTGAAGCATATAGGCTATTGGGATGTAATATGTCACTAAAAATCCACTTCTTGCACTCCCATTTAGATTTCTTCCCTGAAAACCTCGGCGACGTAAGCGATGAGCATGGAGAAAGGTTCCACCAAGATATAGCTACTATGGAGAAACGCTACCAAGGGAGGTGGGATCCGGCAATGTTAGCTGATTACTGCTGGACATTGATGCGAGAAGCTCCTAATGAAAACTACAAGAGAAAATCAGTAACAAAGAAGTTTTAAGAAGAATATTTTAAATGCCAATCTGCCACTAATATAATTTTTATGAAGTATTTTTACTAACTTCTATACACTTTTTGAATAAATATTAAAATGCAAATTTCTCAGTAACCTTGGGTGATAGAGAAATTCTACGGCTATATTCGGAATCGGCGGAAAAAATCCTATAAGACCGACCTGTTCACGTCCAAGAAACAAAAAAAAAGTTAAAATTTGTTCCCCAGTGTTATCAGTGGGTGGTGTTGGATAGAGGAGTAATGTATGTAATTGTGTGAGGAATATATTTGCGGAGTCCTGTCCTTTTTGTTAGCAAGGCAAGCTGTGTTTTTATCGTTCTCATTTCCTCTAAAAACCTTGTTTCCTTGCTCCTGTTGCTACTTCTAATACGGATAGGGTCTGTTCTTCCCCATTCTCTTCTTTGGGTAACCTTTATATGAAAATATGGGTACTCTATATTTAGGCATTTTCTCTCTGTCAGTGACTGTCTGCACATAGGAGGGTGGAAAAAATGGCAGTTTCGTCCGTATCTGCATCTTCCATTCCTCATCATATCGAAGCAAGTTTTTGGGTGACTGTACCTGCAGTTTGCTCCATATATGCACGACCACGTTTTATAGTATTCGCATATGGTCCGTCGTTTAATCTCCTTACGAGCCCTGTGTGATTTAATTGCTTTCTTCTGTTCAGCCACCACTTCTTCCCTACTCAGTATGTTTTTTGTTTTCGGCGAGTTTTCATTAGTGTTCCTGGTATCTTTCTCTTTCTCCTTTGTGTTCCTGGTGTCCCTCTCTTTCTCTTTTGTGTTCCTGTTATATCTCTCTTTGGCAAGAGGTATTTCATCCTCTGAGGCTACTTTTGCATCTCCCTGTAACGTTGCGTTTTGTAGCGTGCTTTCCTGTATTGTGTTGTCCTGCGCCTCGTGTTCCTGCTGTAGCGTGCTTTCCTGTATTGCGTTGTCCTTCAGCTCGGATTCGTTTGTGTCAACGTTTCCTGGTGCTTCCTTGTCATCTGTCGGTAAACATGTACTGCCCATTTTCATTGCTCTTTCTACCATATTTTTATTTTTTTCCATGCACTTGATGCACAGGAAGCTATAAATGCCGATGATTTTGTTATTTATCTTATTTATCATTTTCTTTCATTATTTTCTTTCATTATTTATCATCATGTTCATGTACTCGTAGTGTTTAAAGGTATTGCACAGAATGCATTTTAAGCCCGTAGTCTGGTCCGCTTCATTTTTGGAATCGCAGAGCTATTGCTAGCAAAAATTACGCACTCGAGTTACCCACATTTAGGGTAATCGCAGGGGTCAACATCACCGAAGTGCAATGATGAGCCTCGTCCTGGGGGAATTACCTTCTTGATCATGGTATCCCCTGTGCCAGGTAAGTAAAGCCTAAGAGCCAAGAGCTTAAATTTCAATAACATTATAACATTAATAGATTGATGGGTATCTGTAGGTTTCATACGTCACTGCTTACAATATCTTCCGATTGGCAGATGGACGACAGCTGAATGGATACTACTGATATGGTATTGTTGTATCCGGGGCAAATGCTCTTTCCAGATCAGCAACACTAATATAGTAATAAAAAGTCACTGAGAGAAATATTATTTAGAAACGAAGAATGTTTTGTATTGAGGCAGCATTATAAATGCATAGAATTTTATTTTGATTAATAAGTTCTGTTTTACAACTTACTGTAAGTGTTGAATCACTGCAGCTGTGAATCTTGGCGGTCTCTACCTCCAACAATGAAGACGGCCATGGGATGTAGAGGAAAAGGTCTTTTCGTCGGTAAATATTACTCGGCTCCAAACGTTAAGTCCTTTGTCAACATGTTGCTGAGTAAATCGAAGTCTATTTTCTCGATGTTGCTGATTTAACTTCTCCTTGATAGCCGGGGTCCGATGGTGTAACCCAGATTCATGTAGCCGCCGCCTTACTGTCATTGTAAAAATATCAAGCTGCAATTGTTCCCTTATGGCAACAACATTGCTAAAGGGATGGGCTTCGGCAACATCGCAGATCCTCCGGTCATCCACAGCAGTTGTCAGTCAAGGTTTCCCCTTTCTGCAGTGATCTCGTAGATTCCCTTCCTCTTGCCACCTCTTCAACCATATATATCAACAGTGCTCCTAGAAATTCCAAGTTCTCTTGGAATTTTAGCTGGAGACAGCCCGCTCTCCTTCATGCCGATCATTCGTCCCCTTTCAGCAACTTTCTGATGATGATAATCCATTCTGCAGAGTAGTTGCTTCGATGAGATTCAGGAATAGTGTGAGCTTGTGCTCAGTCACCATACCTGTTAACACCTCTGTCATGACGTTATGTGATGTCACGTGATATGTTAAAAGTCAGATGGAATTGTTGGAATACGGAAACAGTCTGGAAAATGGTAAATAAGCTGCTACACCAGCGGTTCCCAAACTTTTTTTGTGATTACCCCTTTTGGTTAATTGCCAAATGGAAATTAACCCCCCCCTCCCTGCAAAAACCACAGGAAACTTCAATTTACTGAGCATGAGAATAATTATTCAAATTTTTTAAACATAACACTCGTATATCTCTATATTTACAGGGCCTTATGTATAAGTTAAACACATATGATATTGGTCAAAGAATGGCTACAACATTACATAGGAAGCAAGCAAAACGCATCACCACCAACTACTAATCTAACTGTTTCTGATGAACTAACGCCTGAATTCTGGGTTCAATTTTGCTCAAGGCGCAGCGTAAATCGTCTTCAATGTACATCCGATTTCGCAGTTTGTTTTTTATGACCATCATTGCTGAAAAGCCTGCCTCACAACGATAATTTGTCGCAAAAGGCACCAGCACTTTCTTTGACTCTTCAGCAAGCAAAGGATACTCCCCATCCACTTTTGCCCAAAATGTCTCGATTCTTTTCTCTGCAAACTCAAACTTCAGAATAGGATCTTGCCACATTTTAAGGAATTCTGCTTTCAGTTCAGGTGAGTCACTGCTTTTAAGGACGTAATAAACGAATGGACTCTTTTTTTTAGATAGCATGGCTGCATATTAAATATGTACTAATTCATTTAATGTCCTTAATAAGGATGTTCATTGTGGATCTGACATTCAGTGTCTACACAGAATCTAGATTAAACTAGGTTCTGTAGGTAGAAATTAATTTTTTAGCTTCTCTTTAGCCAACGCCCTATATGAACACAGCATGTCAGTCTCGGAAAGTCCCAATAATTCTCCTCGTGGTGTACCCGTTCGTCTTTTGTAACTCTGCGACTACGACCAAAACAGTTAAATGGTCTAACTCGAAAAAACAATTTCTTCACAAAACGAACACTAAAAAAACAATTTTCAGGAATTCCTTTTTGACCCCCGGAAATGTCAAAATTACCCTCTTGGGGGTAATTACCCCCACTTTGGGCCCGCTGTGCTACACAGACAATTACATACTTAAATACTTACAAAGTCTAGAATATATCTGTGGCAGTGTTTTTCAACCTTTTCTAGGTCGAGGGACCCTATAAACAGCATGTAAGATATTGTGGAACCCAGATATTCTCGATCCATTCTATTCCCCTTCGTTTTGTAAGCAAAATGTAGGAAAACTATGTAATAAACCAATTACATATCGTTACGAACAAATATAATACATTATTCACTGCTTGTTACAAAATACCCCTTTATTTCCATTCTAACTTAGTTCCTTCTATCTATTCTGAACTACTGGGCTTTAGTATGTTATGTTAAATATTTATTAGACAACATATCAGAACCCTTAAAGTGTTTTCGCTGAACTCCGGTAGAAAACAATGACGTATGGGCTAGTGGATATTTTCGCTCATCTATCGTTCAGCTGGCAATTCTTACAACGCTTTAGGTAAAACCATAATACAGAAAACTCAGGTGTGTGAGACACACGACAATGTTGGCTTCCTTTTAAGCTGATACTGTAACTACCATTTACGTGTTAAGTTGCACTCAACCAATATGTCTTATCTGGGAGATGGTAAATTGAACATGCTGACAATTTAACACGTGTTGTTGCATTGCATGTTTTGTGTTACAGTGTTTGTTCATTGAAATGTCAGTTAAATAGAGAATTACAAGCTTCCCGATATCATGAACACTGTCATCACGTATTATGGTTTTTATTTCTAGAATACACAAGAACAGTGTTTTATTCACGTCATTGATATTCCCCTTGTTGATATATATCCCCTTCTTGAATTTATATTTAATTATTCAGTTATGTTTCCTTTGTAATATGTGTAGAGATCGACCGGAAATTTATCTAAATTCCTCACCGTTCTCAAACATCATGGAATCAAAATAAAGGCTATAAAACTCAAACACGTGGGCAAGAAACAGGCCCACGGAGGAAACACAGATTTTGTGGTATTTCCCGAAATGCCCACCAGAGGACGTCACCAAAATACGAGTTCTTTCTCAAATCACACTCGCTTGCCATTTTCTCGTTTTTCTCGACACATCTCGCCCTCAGCTCCTTCATCAGTAACACCACTCGTCACGCCACCCGCTCTCCCGCCTTCACCGGAGAGCGGCTCGCCTTTCTTTCACGGCTCCGATCGAGCATACACGAAGTCTATCATCAAGTAGTTCCCTCTACAATTTCATCCAGCAGGACGCAACATCACTGCTGTAGAATTTCCGCTGGCCCCCTTTTCAACAAGTCTCAATCGGCCCTCAACACTCATCCTCTCGCTGGTAAGGCCAGTCCGACTTCAGATCTATCTCGGAGGCCACAAGCCTACCTTTGTCTTCGTGTTAAGGAACTCCAGCGTAGCCTACATAGTGTAACCTCAGCCTAGCGAATGGGCTATCTTCAAAGTATTCCCAAACAACCGGCTAATTAACTTTCCCATTACGAGTGCGGTAGGCCTTTTCAATTATCTTGCAGTATTTGTATCCGCTTGTTTATTTGCTCATTTATGTATTTATTTTACTTGCCTAATCCGTTTACTGTACTAACACCGTACTTTCATTACCTCAGTTATTATTGGGTTTAATTACTTATTATTGTGCGTTCACTGCCGCATATCTTCTTAGCCGATCTGAAATAGTGTGTTTTGTAACATATTATATTCACTTAACGTTTATACTGTATAAACCACTTCTCATTGCTAAGAATCAGTCATTGTAATATAGCACAATTACCGTATATAGAATTGTTAATCACTGTGAACAAATAAGTCATTTATTTTTCTAATTAAACACAACACAACAAAGTAATTTCTCTCTCCTTATTAAATATTTTTTGTTTGGGCTGTGCCCTGAACTGGTGACCCTCATTATTCATTTCAATTTAATTCTGATAATAAAAACCCACTCTAATAGACAGAGTTTATTTCCACAACAGTTTCGATGCCCACTGGCATCCTCTTCGGGCGGGTTCGTTTTTCTGTATCCACCCGAAGAGGATGTCAGTGGGCATCGAAACTGTTGTGGAAATAAACTCTGTCTATTACAGTGGGTTTTTATTATCATAATTTGACCCTCACGTAGAAAAGTGAAGCTTTTGCATCAATTTAATTCATAAATTATAGTAAGTCTACTTTCTAGGCCACATCAAATTGGTGATGTGTTGTCCACTATATATGTAAACCAGAGTGATGAATGGAAATAATTATGTTCTAAAGACATTTGGCAATGAGTCAACCAACCAATCAGCGCTCACTCACTCCCAGATTCATTCATAAAATGTTACAACCGTTTGGAGTACACACAACAAATATATGGTAGGTGTCGCTATTTGTTCTCAAGAGTGTCCTACGAATAATAAGCACAACTGTACCTCTTTTGTGTTCAAGTTCCATCCTTTCAATATTTGCCACTTCTTTTAGATATATTATCTGCATTATGAGATTCTCTAAAACTGGCTTTGGTCTTTGATCAATCAGTGACCAGAAATGCTTATAAAAATCATTGTTATATGCAGTAGCGGATCTAGAATTTTTGAAAGGGGGCGGGCGGACATTTACATATGTAAAAATTGCGCCAAAATAATGTTTAATTATATATAAATATAATTACATACACTGAAATTAAAAATTAACCTTTGGTCTACAAATGCTTGCAATGAATATGTAAAGCCGGAAAGCATAATTTAATTGAGTATACGAAGGGAAATATTATTTTTATACATAGTTTCTAAAAATAAAATTGAAAGGTAGATTGCCAGGTATTCACAAGGGTGGTGTTGATATTTTTATAATTTAAAAAGCATGTACTTTTTTGCTTTTAGAAATTAAAAAAAATTATTATAAAAATAAAGCATTTGGAAGGGATGCCAAGATTGACCAAAAGGGGCACCAAATTGACAAAAAGGGGCACCAAATTGACCAAAGGGGGGCGGCCGCCAGCACTGCTCCCCCCCCCCGTAAATCCTCTAGTTGTTGTACTCCTGTTCTCATTGATATCCCAATTTTTTTTTCAATCACTTGATAGAATGTTGATTGAATATACCAGCATTTTGCCGTCATAGCTTCAACTGAAGCCTCTGCTGAGCTTGTTGAGGGTTCAACTTCACCTTCTTGAATTTCCATTATTGTTATTTTTTATTTTATTGGGGTCAGAATCACAGCTGAGCCCTGAACGGCCAAGCTTTGAAGGGCCAGTTCAACCTACAGCCCAAGTTAAGCTAGACTAGAACTTACGGACTTGGAGGTCCTATTAGGTCCTACCTCAGGGTTGCTAACTCGATGTGGGCCTACCTTAGGCTTCAGTTGCATAAAATTAAGATAAAAAACAAAAGGGGCACTATTTATGGTCTTCTTTCTAAACCTTGTAACAACACACAACCTGCACCATTGCACGATGCAACAATTTTGTATCTAAACAACTAAACTGAATTGCAAAAGAACTTTCTAAAAGACCACGCCCTGTAAGTGCCGCATTCAACAAGCGAGTAGAAAGGACACGCCAGTGTCCCCGCCCAAAAAAATTATGCCACAAAAGTACCCAAACAATGATGCCACAAGAGCCCAAAAATGTTAGCTCTAAATTAAGTGATTTTTTTCACTAACCTTACAATTATGAGATGGATATATATACACCTTAACTTAATATATGCAAGCAATGCTGCATCAATCAGCTTAGTCATCATATCGCCTTGGGACAACAATGGCTCTTCCTCTTCTAGATTTTCTAACACTCCCCACCGAAGAGGCATTGTTGTCATTACCTTCTGCAAGTTTAGCCAAGCCTTCTGCATGAGGCTGTAATCCAAATGTTTCATCTTGACTATCCGTGTTTTTGCTGATTTCTAAAGCATAGAGTTTTTGCATAGGTCTATTTAATTTTCCTCCTGAAGTTTTTACCAGTGCAGACCTAACTAAATTGTCTTTGCCAACAAACAACTCTTCAATTATGCCAAGCTTCCAGCATTGCCTTGGTCTTTCATTCCCAATCATTACCACTTCTCTCACTTTGATACAATTTGCATTGGAGCCTTTTACATTGCCTAATGGGTAATAATTGAGTTCTGGCAAGTATTCCATCTGCCACCTCTTCCATAACTGATCTTGTAGCTCTTCAAGGTACTTGAACCTTCTGGTTAACTCTTCTTAACGAATCAGATGAAGTGCCAGTGCCGGTGACGCTTGTCAGTTTCGTGCTCCTTCTTCCTATCAAAATTAACAGTTTTTAAAGTCAGTGAACCATTGTGTTACTTCTCCACTAAAATTTGTGAATGTGCCAAGCTTACGCAGTTACAATCTCATCAGATAAACTGCAATACTTAACAAATAATATAACATAAAATATATCTTAAAAATTTTCTTGCGATATCCGGCACTACCTTTATAGTCCTACAAGGTGGAAAGAAGTGACCGTGAAGTAACGGGTATGCAAACAACCGAATGAGCGAGACCTTTAAACGTACGAACAAACGAACGAACGAGTGAATTTTAACCCCCATAAATTGTTCAAAATGGCTTCCAAAGGTCAGGTAAACACCCTGAAATCTGAAATGACGGACCTAGCAAATAAATACAATTCCCTCTTTGACTTAGTACACAAAAGTAATAGTGTAATTAAAGTCCTTGAGGCAGTAATAAAAGTTGTGCAACATAATAACGAATTGCTAAAGAGGGACAATGCAAAACTGAAATATAGAAATATAGAGCTCGAAAAGAGCATTCAGTATGCACACGATGAGATAAAGGAGCTTAACTATAGTCTAAACTCGCTTACTAAAAATAATCTTAGCATGGAGATGATAAAAAACAAGCACGATTCAGTTAGGAATAAATTAAACAGCTTAGACGATAATTCACGTGCCAATAACTTAATCATAATGGGGCATCTGAAATGAATAGAGAAACCAACAGTGAAATGAAGAAAAAAGTGGAGGACAATAAAAGATAGACTGAATTTGGGGAATATTAATATCAAAAGTGCTTTTAGATTAAAAAAACAAATTCCACCACAAAAGAAAAATTCTAGAGTTAAAGACACGACTGAATCTAAGATGCCCACTTCAGCTATAAAAGTAATATGTGAGGATGAAACGCTCAGAGATTTAATACTAAAAAACAGAAGAAAGCTGAAAGGATAAAAACTCTCCATCAATGACGACGTATGTGAGGAAACACGTAAAATTCGTAAAGAAAAGCTCCCTAAACTCAGAGAGACTCCTCCAACGCGGAATATTTCGGTCAAAGGAGTTCACCTTGTTAGTGAAAAAGCATTCGAACTATGAGAACTACGTAAACGCCAGCCGACAGTCGCCGCACAGGAGGCCTCCGAATAACTCCGCATACAATCTCATCAGTCGACTTTCCCATTCTCGGCTCAACTAGGCGGTAACTCTTTATTCCCGTATTCTGTATTTAGTGAAATTGTTTGAGAACTACTGTTTAAATGGCTTTAATCGATAAAGACTTTCATAGTATATGTGCCGATATTAATCATTCCAATTCATTACCAAAAAATTCTATATCCAGTTTAGAGAATCTAGAACAAGAATCTGGTGTAGGCAATTGCATGGTCTCATCGATGGATGAGTTTAATGGCTTTGTATTACAAAAAGATATTTATAAAAATCTTTCAGTGCTAAATCTAAACATTCGAAGTTTACCTAGGAACTATAACTATTTATTGGCCCTTTTGAAAACTTCTACCGTCAAATTTAGTCTTATAATTCTCACGGAAACCTGGTTAAAGAGTAGTATTAAAAACCTGTATAATATAGATAATTACGTTGCTTATCATACTGTAAGAGATGGTCAGATTGGTGGGGGTATATCTCTGTATGTGCATCAAACTTACGACTCTAACGAAGTATTTTCTCTATGTAATAGGGACAATGAAAACCTGATTGTTAATATAAAAGACAAAAGTAATGTATATTCTGTCCATGCAATATATAGACCTCCTAATACTAATATCAGTAACTTTTTAATTCACTTAGATAACATGTTATGCAACCTCCATAAATCGAATGCCATAGTTGCAGGTGACTTCAACATCAATTTGCAATCTGAAGCAATCTCTCATAAATTTTTAAACTTAATGAATTCTTTCTATCTTAGTCATACTATTACCAAACCCACTCGGGTCTGCAATTATGGCATCGAATAACAGAATCTACGATTTATAATATATTTGTAAATAGCAATGCCCTCGTAAATTCTGGAATTATAACCACAAACATCAGTGATCATTTTCCTACTTACGCTATATTCAATAACATTGGTCAGGTTGCGGACAAAACAACTATTGATTACAGAATATTCTCAGAGGCTAACAAAAGAAAATTTATTGGGGGCTGTAGAAAATACTCGATTTGACTGTGACGAACCCATAAATGACCCAGATCATATGTTTCAGTTCTTCTATGACACCTTATTCCATATTTTTAATATTTGCTTTCCTTTAAGGAGAAAAACGGTTTCGCCCAAAAGTGTCGCAAATCCATGGATCACTCCAGGAATTATCACTTCAATAAAGAACAGAGATAAATTATTCAAATTGCAATTACAGAGCAAAATTCCTAAAACACAATATACTCAATACAGAAAAAATTAACTAAAATAATCAATATTGCAAAATATAACTATGTATTATAACAATCAATTTTCCAAACATAAAGGAGACATGAAAAAGACTTGGACAACCATAAACAGTCTTCTCGGAAAGCAAATTAAGAAAAATTCAATAGAGAAATTAAATGTTGATAATAAAGAAATTACTGATGATACTGCTGTTGCAGACTCTTTAAATGCACATTTTACTTCAATAGCGGATAAGCTTCGCTCACAATTACTAAATAATGATCACTCACCTCTAGAATATATGCCACCCAGCACACTAAATTCATTTTCTTTTATTCCTGCTACCTCTACTGAGGTCCAGAATATTATTCGTAAATTAAAAAATACAAAAAATAACATTCATAACATTCCTGTACCTATATTGAAACTTGTTAAAAATAAGATATCTGTAACTTTGGCTAAAATTACACTGGTATGCATATGAAATTTGTTTGTCTGCTGTGAGGATTTTTTCAACTCATATTATATAATTCGACCATGCTGAATTCGAAAATGACATTGGTTTTCCTCAATCAGGTCAGGTTTTTTCTCTATTGGCCATTTATTATAAGTCCAATTTTATCCCCAAATTTATTGATTTTTTTAGCTTAAACACTGTAGATACGAGTAATATTATAAGAACACTCGTGAAAAATGAAAACACTGTGTGAATAAATACTTTTATTCATACAATGAATATGGAAAAAAGTTTATTGAGGAAGGAATGAAGTTTTTTTGGCTTTCCGTCTGTGTTTTTCTTCGGGCACGTCTCGCTTCAAACACCAGCAATAGTCCACCAGCATATTGATATCCCAGTTTCCCTGGTACCTCTCTTCCATTATTTTGATATCTTGGTGAAATCGTTCACCCTGTTCCTCACTATAATCCCCGCAATTTTCAGGAAAATAGTCCATGTGGGACCACAAAAAGTGCATTTTTATGGACATGCGCGACCCATGAGCTTTGAAAGCTTCCATCAAGTTTTCGACAACGGACTCGTATTCTGGACTTCTACGCTTGCCAAGAAAATCAGTGACAACTGATTTGAATGCCTGCCAGGCATTCTTCTCAGTTGGAGTCATTGCGTTTTCGAACTGAGTATCCTTGATCAAAGTTCGAATTTGAGGACCATCAAAAACCCCAGCATTTAGTTTAGCATCAGATATATGAGGAAATTTACTCTCGAGATATCGGAATGCTGAACCCTCCTTATTCATTGATTCGATGAAATTTTTCATCAAGCCCAGCTTAATATGAAGTGGTGAGAGCAAAATTTTTGTTGGTGGTACAAGGGGCACTGAAACGACATTATGCGACCCAGGTTCAAAATTCTCTCTGGATGCCCATTCACGCTGTGCATAGTGCTTCTCATCCGCTCGGCTATCCCATTTGCAGAGGAAACATGGGTATTTCGTGTATCCCCCTTGCATTCCCAATACAAATGCCACAATCTGAAAAAAAATGAAAATATTTAAAGAATTTAGAAAATTTGTTCTATCAGATAAAAAAATCTATGCATTGGACTGTATCACTTCTGTGGGGAAGTTAAGTGTTCTTATACGCTCTCAAATAACCTTTGGAAAAACAACATAGTCAATAGCAATAGTTTACTTATGATATTAGTATTACCTTCAAATCTCCACAGATCCTCCAGTTATGTTGGTCGTATACGAGAGCATCCAGTAAAATTTTCATGTTATCGTAGCTCTCAGTAAGTTGTACGGAATGTGCTACAGGGACTGATGCAACCCTATTCCCAATGTTGAGAAGTACTGCTTCAAACTTCGTTAGACGAGTCTATAAATAGCCTCCATTCTGATGCGTTATATGGCAGGCCCAAGGATTCGATTAGCCCCTCAACATTGCAGCAGTACACTAAGGAAGAGGTATTTTCGTGCACTGCAAAAAACTTGCGGAATTCTTCCTCTCGTTTCCTATACCAGGAGAATGTTGTTCCCGGAGCCAGCAAGTTGTCCTCTCGAAGTCGTGAGCCCAAGATCTCGGCAGCTAATTTGGAAAGTCCTAAATCCTGGTAAGATCATTAAGTTTGGCCTGGTTGAGAGGCCTCGGCTCATTTGAAGCGGTATTTTGAGGTATATACGACTGGGACTGGTCATTGGCATTGGTCATTGATTCATCATCAGAATCATCGAAGTCCAGGGTTTGAGGTGGGTCGGGTATTGGAATTCCAGGACCATGGGGTACAGGTCTCATAGCAGAAGGAATGTCAGGGTATACAACAATGTGTTTATTCTTCTTGTAACTCCTGAAATAGAAACACAGAAACATGGATATAAAACTTGCATATGAAATAGAAGAAGCATTCAGACAGTGGCGGCTCGTGAGGGAAGGCTGCGGTCTGTAAGATATGAAATAGGTCGATGGAGTCTGTATATTTTCTTTCTTTTTCATTCATATTGTCCCTTCGGGGACAATATGAATGAAAAAGAAAGAAAATATACAATCATTGTATATGTAAATGTAACTTGTATAACAATATGTATGTGTAAATGTATGATTACCATTATGGTGATATTATGCTATATATGGTGAATATTACATTATGGTGAATATTATGTCAAGTTTCATACGAGGATTTCAAAATATTTAAGAAAAATAAATTTATAAGCCCACCTTGGAGGTTTGTCATGCAGAAATAGCAATCTGTCACGTGATCCTTTCCTTCTCTCCAAATCATGGGAATTCCAAAAGGCAAAGATTTCGCTCTGCCTTTGCTCCATCTTCTCAAATTTTCAATGCACGTCTTGCAGCACATATGAGGGGCGAAATTTTTGTCCTGGTCCCCTAGCTTAATTCCAAAGTATGCTCTATACATTGTCTTCACAAATTTAGTGATTTGGGACTGGTTATTTGGCATGGTAACCGTCCCACATATGTAGCAGAATCTATTGGGATCATTTTTACACGCTCTATTCATTATGAAATATTTTATCTATATGCCTGAAAAGTAAAAAAAGATATTATACAAGTGAAACAAGTGATGATAGATGTTACTGTTCCAATTCCGCTTTGACAAAATCACGAAAAATTCTATTTTACGTATGAGGCCATAGCCGGATAACCTGAGCTGATTGAGAAAAACGGATTGCAGATTCGAAACCAGCAGTAAAAACTCTATAAGAATCACTTACAAAACCCTTGACAGCAAAATTGATGCATACCAGTGTTATCAATCAAAGTATTTCCAAAGGAATATTCTCATCATTGCTAAAAACTGGTTGTATAACAACCCTTTTTAAAGAGGGTGATCCTACACTAGCAACAAATTACAGGCCGATGTGTTCATTATCTGTGTTCAGCAAAGTTTTTGAAAAAATTGTAAAAAGTAGAATGCAGCGATATTTAGAATCCTACAATTTATTATCTCTAAATCAATATGGCTTCCGTAATAATAAAACAAAGGAAATGGCTATTTTAAATGTTATGGAAATTGCAAATATAGCTAAAGAGAACAAAGAAATAATGATATCAATATTTATGGATTTGAGTAAGGCGTTTGATGTAATAGACCATAATATTCTACTTAATAAATTAATATTGTTACGGCTTTGGAGGAGCAATCAGTGATTGGTTTAAAAGTTGCTCGTCTAATATATATCATTTAGTATCAATAAACAAGTTTTGCTCAACTAAAGCGCTTGTCAAATATGGTGTGCCACAGGGCTCAGTTCTGGGTCCACTTTTATTTTTATTATATATAAATGACCTTCCACTTCATCTGATATATGGATATATACTTCATAAATGTTTGCAGATGATACAACTGTCTCTTTTTCTTGCAAAGATGTTAATTCAGCTAAGAATACAGTATATTTAATTCAGAATTCATCAGTGTAATGAAATGGTTGACCACCAATAAACTCTTTCTAAATACCAGTAAAACAAATGTCATGATTTTTACTAATAAATGTATATCTTGATGAACTTAATGTTAATGGAATCGCTATAAAGAAGTGTATTGTAGCAAAATTTCTTGGTGTAATGCTAGATAAGAATTTGCAATGGAGTGATCATGTAAATTATGTCGCGAAAAAGATTTCAAGGAGCGTTGCTATAATGTTTAAACTTAGAAATGTAGTCCCTAAACAAGTTTTATTGACTTTATCATACTCTTGTTCTTCCTTATATAACGTACTGCACCCTTGTTTGGGGAAACTCTGCTAACAACGCATTGTCATCCAAACGCATTGTCATCCAAAAACGAGCAATAAGGTTATTATCTGATGCTGATTTCCTTGATCAGTGATCACTCTAGTGCATTATTTAAAGAGCTAAACCTACTAAAGCTCAATGATATAACCAAACTGGCACATTTTATTTTTATTTACGAGTGTAAGAACAAAATCATTAATTTACAATGGGTAAATAGATATTTTGCAACTCATCAAGAAATCCACTCTTATCAGACCAAAAATAGATCAAAGCTTGTTATACTTCAATTTAGATTGTCTTCATCTCAAAACCTACCCATTTTCATTGGATTGAAACTATGGAATGACTTAATTGCCGATTTAAAAAATATTGTGAATGTAAATTTCTTTAAAACCAAGTTGAAATCCCGATTAATACTGGCATACTAACAAAAATCTAGGATTAATGTCCATTACTATTGTTTACTAATTATTAATTTCTCGTGTGTAATCTAGTGTTAAAAACACATTTCTTGGGATTGTTCATTTCTTATCTCTCATGTATAATATTGGTTTCTTTGTATGGTATTGGTATAGTGCCTTCAATGGTGACCTTATATTTGTCATGATACTAGTGATAACACTGGTATGCATCAATTTTGCTGTCAAGGGTTTTGTAAGTGATTCTTATAGAGTTTTTCCTGCTGATTTCGAATCTGCAATCCGTTTTTCTCAATCAGCTCAGGTTATCCGGCTATGGCCTCATAAGTAAAATAGAATTTTTCGTGATTTTGTCAAAGCGGAATTGGAACAGTAACATCTATCTTCACTTGTTTCACTTGTATAATATCTTTTTTTACTTTTCAGGCATATAGATAAAATATTTCATAATGAATAGAGCGTGTAAAAATGATCCCAATAGATTCTGCTACATATGTGGGACGGTTACCATGCCAAATAACCAGTCCCAAATCACTAAATTTGTGAAGACAATGTATAGAGCATACTTTGGAATTAAGCTAGGGGACCAGGACAAACATTTCGCCCCACATATGTGCTGCAAGACGTGCATTGAAAATTTGAGAAGATGGAGCAAAGGCAGAGCGAAATCTTTGCCTTCTGGAATTCCCTATTTCATATGCAAGTTTTATATCCATGTTTCTGTGTTTCTATTTTCAGGAGTTAACAAGAAGAATAAACACATTGTTGTATACCCTGACATTCCTTCTGCTATGAGACCTGTACCCCATGGTCCTGGAATTCCAATACCGGACCCACCTCAAACCCTGGACTTCGATGATTCTGATGATGAATCAATGACCAATGCCAATGACCAGTCCCAGTCGTATATACCTCAAAATACCGCTTCAAATGAGCCGAGGCCTCTCAACCAGGCCAAACTTAATGATCTTACCAGGGATTTAGGACTTTCCAAATTAGCTGCCGAGATCTTGGGCTCACGACTTCGAGAGGACAACTTGCTGGCTCCGGGAACAACATTCTCCTGGTATAGGAAACGAGAGGAAGAATTCCGCAAGTTTTTTGCAGTGCACGAAAATACCTCTTCCTTAGTACTGCTGCAATGTTGAGGGGCTAATCGAATCCTTGGGCCTGCCATATAACGCATCAGAATGGAGGCTATTTATAGACTCGTCTAAACGAAGTTTGAAGCAGTACTTCTCAACATTGGGAATAGGGTTGCATCAGTCCCTGTAGCACATTCCATACAACTTACTGTGAGCTACGATAACATGAAAATTTTACTGGATGCTCTCGTATACGACCAACATAACTGGAGGATCTGTGGAGATTTGAAGGTACTACTAATATCATAAGTAAACTATTGCTATTGACTATGTTGTTTTTCCAAAGGTTATTTGAGAGCGTATAAGAACACTTAACTTCCCCACAGAAGTGATACAGTCCAATGCATAGATTTTTTTATGTGATAGAACAAATTCTCTAAATTCTTTAAATATTTTCATTTTTTTTCAGATTGTGGGATTTGTATTGGGAATGCAAGGGGGATACACGAAATACCCATGTTTTCTCTGCAAATGGGATAGCCGAGCGGATGAGAAGCACTATGCACAGCGTGAATGGGCATCCAGAGAGAATTTTGAACCTGGGTCGCATAATGTCGTTTCAGTGCCCCTTGTACCACCAACAAAAATTTTGCTCCCACCACTTCATATTAAGCTGGGCTTGATGAAAAATTTCATCGAATCAATGAATAAGGAGGGTTCAGCATTCCGATATCTCGAGAGTAAATTTCCTCATATATCTGATGCTAAACTAAATGCTGGGGTTTTTGATGGTCCTCAAATTCGAACTTTGATCAAGGATACTCAGTTCGAAAACGCAATGACTCCAACTGAGAAGAATGCCTGGCAGGCATTCAAATCAGTTGTCACTGATTTTCTTGGCAAGCGTAGAAGTCCAGAATACGAGTCCGTTGTCGAAAACTTGATGGAAGCTTTCAAAGCTCATGGGTCGCGCATGTCCATAAAAATGCACTTTTTGTGGTCCCACTTGGACTATTTTCCTGAAAATTGCGGAGATTATAGTGAGGAACAGGGTGAACGATTTCACCAAGATATCAAAATAATGGAAGAGAGGTACCAGGGAAACTGGGATATCAATATGCTGGCGGACTATTGCTGGTGTTTGAAGCGAGACGTGCCCGAAGAAAAACACAGACGGAAAGCCAAAAAAACTTCATTCCTTCCTCAATAAACTTTTTTCCATATTCATTGTATGAATAAAAGTATTTATTCACACAGTGTTTTCATTTTTCACGAGTGTTCTTATAATATTACTCGTATCTACAGTGTTTAAGCTAAAAAAATCAATAAATTTGGGGATAAAATTGGACTTATAATAAATGGCCAATAGAGAAAAAACCTGACCTGAGTGAGGAAAACCAATGTCATTTTCGAATTCAGCATGGTCGAATTATATAATATGAGTTGAAAAAACCCTCACAGCAGACAAAAAAATTTCATATGCATACCAGTGTAATTTAAGATTAATACATGTTTTAACGATTAGTAGTACTTATTTACTTATTTATTTATTGTTAATTAATAACAAGAAGCTGTTTATTTTTAATAAGAGCCCAGTAAAGCCTAAAGTTTAAGGGCCAAATTAAATAAAATAAATAGTCGAGCTTCAAAATTATTCATGTCATTGTAAATTGAAACGATTGTATTTATTTTATTATTAATAAAGGTTATTCAATTCAATTAAATTCTCGACTGCTCTGGATAGGCTGTAAGTCTCCTGGCAAACTGGGGCTTGATGTTAATCGTTTACCACAAAGAAAATGATTTGGTGTCAATGGCTCTGCATCCTGCATACTGTTATAAACAAAGGTGATAGGCCTGCTGTTCATCATTGCTTCTATTTCACACAAAACAGTGCAGACTTCTTCTTTGCTCAAATGAGCATTAGCCAAAAGTTTCTTTAATGGACTATTTACACTTCTCACTAGCCTTTCCCAAAATTCTCCCCACCATGGTGCTCTCTCAACAATAATCTCCTACTGTACCCCATGGTGTGAAAAGTAGGATTGGAATCCCTCCTCTTTAAGAAAGGACCAAACTTCTTGGAGTTCCTTTGCAGCCTTTTTGAAGGTTTTTGCATTATCCGATATGATTTTATTTGAGAAACCCCTTCTGTTCACAAACCTTTTAAAGGCCAAAAGAAATACATCACTACTTAAGTTGCTTACCAACTCCAAATGGATTGCGTTGGTGGTAGCACACGTGAAAAGACATATATAACCTTTGTTAGATTCCCCTTGATCATACACATAGACTGGACCTGCAAAGTCTACTCCCACTACGTCAAATGGGGCAGTATAGGCACACAGTTCTCTTGGAAGTGGAGCCACCTTTTCATGATAAAGCTTTGCACTCCAACGTTTGCAAACCACACATCTATGCAAAACCTTTTTTACTACTTGTCTAATTTTGGGAAACCAAAATTGTTGTCTGATCTCTATTATCACTTCTCTAACTCCAGCATGCAACAACTTATGATGCGTATCCAGGATCAAAAGTTCCACAAAGTGCCCCCCAGAAGGTAGCAAAATTGGATGTGTTTGCTCCTCTGGAAGCCGGGAAAACCGTAGTGTGCCTCCTACTCTCAATAAATCCTGATCCAAAAACACATCCAAACCCTTGAGAGCAGAATGTGTTGGTAGAACCTGTAATGGACTGCTGGTGAACAATTTTCTCTCTTCACCAAATTTTTCCTTCTGCACATATACCACCCAGTATTGCCTGGCTTGCTGAATCTCCTTACTGTTCAGAATTCCTTCCCTTCTTTTTTCTCCCTTAATGTTGTTTGTAAATCTATGTACCCATGCTGTCACTCTTAACAACCTTTTCAGACTGCTAGTGTCCTCAAGCCTCAATATGGGGTCCTGCTGCATAACTGTTCACAGTGCATTTTCTCATCTCACTCACCCATTCTTCTTCAGCCTGGCATTCTCCTAAAATAGGCTGATTAGAAGGCCAATTTTCACTTCCAAGTTTTAGCCACTCTGGCCCATTTCACCACAAACTTGACTGTGCAAGATCTTTCACTGAAATTCCTCGTGTTGGTAAATCAGCTGGGTTTTGGGTGTCTGGACAATGCTTCCATTGCTTTGGATCTGTGTGTGCTTGAATTCCCTACACCCTATTGGCAAAAAATGGTTTCCATTTCCTTGCCTGGCTTCTTAACCAGTGCCAAACTATAGTAGAGTCTGTCCAATAATAGCTTGGAATTTCATAAAGGCCCAAAGAGTTTTGCACTGTAACTGCAAGCCGACTAGCAATGACTGCACCCATCAATTCTAACCTTGGAATAGAAAGCCTTTTCAAAGGTGCTGCTCTGCTCTTTGCAGCAACTAACCTGCAACTTACTTCCTCTTTGAATGTGCCTCTTATATAAATGCAAGTTACATTGGCTTCCTTACTTGCATCACAAAAGATGTGCAGCTCCAAATTATCTGGACTATTGCTCAACTCTTCAAAGTACCATCTTGGGATTTCAATGTCTCCAAGATGTGCCAATTCTTTGAACCAATATTTCCACTTTACCACAATATGATCAGATAACTCTTGGTCTCAACCAAGTCCAATTTCCCAGAGGCTCTGAAACCAAACTTTTTGCTTTATCACAATGGAGCCAGGAATCCAAGAAGGTCAAAGACCTTCGAAGCCAAACTAAGACTAAGAACTGTACGTTTTGTCCACCTTGTCTCATTCTCAGCCAGCTCAACTAAATATTTCCCAATGAAGGTAAACAAATCCTCCCCTTGCTGCCAAACAATGCCTAGCACCTTGGTGTCTATGGCCCACAACTCCTTAATACCAGAATCCTCAATACTTTCTGCTGCATCAGGTCCTACACAGAACTGACTCATAAACGGTTGTAACCGAAATGATTTGTCTGCCATTTTCTAAGCTCCATGCCAGCCTCCCTCATTATAGTTCTAGCTTCCATGAATATCTGTTTAGCCATTTCTGTATTATCCACTGAACACAGCAAATCATCAACATAAAAATTTCTCCTTATGTGTTCAATAGTATTAGGATAGACTTCAGAATATTTCTTAAAATGGTACTGCATAGTAGCTGCCAACAGAAATGGACTAGAGCTGAGGCCAAACAACACTGACTTCATTCTATATGCTTGAACCTTGGGTTCATTTTCTAACAATTCTTTTGTATCCACCCACAGATACCTTACTGCAGCTCTGTCCTCTGGTTTTAACTTTATCCTCAAAAAGGCTTGCTTCACATCTGCAGTCAGTGCTACTCTACCAAACCTGATTCTCAGTAACAAGGAAAATAAGTCTGCATTTAAATTTGGCCCAGCATCCAAACAGTCATTCAAGGACACACCACCTTTGTCCTTGGCTGAGCCATCAAAACCTACCCTCAGTTTGGTGGTAGTTTTGTCTCGCCATACCACTGCATGGTGTTGCAGATAATATGCCTCCTGGCTCACCAGCTCACCTTGCACACTTTCAGCATAGCCCTCTTTTACATAGCTCAGGATGGCCTCATTGTATTCATTTAACAATTCCTCATTTTTCCTTAGCCTATGCAATGAAGTCTCCAACCTCCCATTAGCTAGCTGAAGGTTTGAGCTGGGTTTGCAAGAATCCTTCCAAGGGAGGCCAACTTCGTAGTAACCATCTCTAAACCCAATACCTTTTCCAAATTGCTCTAAAACATCACCGTTCACTGTACGTGCCTGCTTCTCCTGTTTGTCCTTTCTGCCAATGGATTCAAGTTCCCAAAAGGTTTTCAAATGCCTTTCCAAACCATGGCTGTTCTCCTCAATCTTAACAAAAAGAGCTTTGATCGCCATTTCATTGCAATAGCTACCATGTAGCATCCAGCCTAGCTTACTTTCAATAGCTACAGGACCTTGAGATGTGCGGACAATGTTACCAGTGATGAAGTCCCAATAATATTCAGCTCCAATCAAAAGACTAATATCTTCTGTTCCTTCAAACTTATTATTCCCAAATTAATTCCTTTAACTTGCAATTCTTGGACAACAAGGAGTGACTGGAGCACAAAGTTCCTCAATCTCTACAGCTTGGACCTTGATAGTGGGGCTTTGTGGTAACAACCCCTTAACCAGAACTTCCACCTTTTTAACTTTGGTTCGGTTTTGAACTGAACCCCAACCCCATAAATTCTTAAATTTTTTCTCTTAAGTTCTTTAAACTTTAATTTTCTGGAAAATGAATAAAGCTACACTGGCTACTACTATCAAACAACACTCTTACAGTAGCTTCTCCATCATTTCCAATTAATAATACTGCAGCTGTTTGCAATAATCCCCCTTTACTTTTGCTCCCTTTCATTGCAGTGGTATGTGCCACTGACGTACTTCCGGGGTAGGCCTACTAGGAGTGTTTTCACACAATAATGGCTGATGCCGGCCATGGCATTTTTTGCACAAAATTTTAAACTTACAAAACCTTGCTCTGTGACCTTTCAAAAAACATTTAAAACATGCTGTGGACTTAGTTACCCAATTCTTTCTCTCCTCAACAGGTAAAGCCTCAGCCACCTCACATTTATATGACTTGTGGTTGCCTTCGCGAAATATACATTCCTTGATTCCCTTTAATTTATTCTCAGAGGATGCATGTACTGTAGAGCTGACACTGGACCTGGATTATTCCTTTTTGTAGAACATTGGTGCTGTGCCTGTGCAAACTCAATTCCCTCTCGTCTTGCTAATGCTGTGCCTAAAAGGCTTAACATCTGTTGAAGGGCGATGTACACATGTTCTGTAGAGTGACCCCTACTTAATTGAAGCAAAATTGAGCTAGGCAATTTATACTCCAGTATAGTAAACAACATTATACCATACCTTTCCATTCCTACACCCAAGTTGTCCAGGGACCTAGTTCTAACTTCAAATTCAACATATAACTGCCGTAACTCCTTGACACTATTGGGATTATTAACAGGAGGTATAGCTAAAAGTTCACGGAGGTGGCGTTTAATTAAGATCTCTGGCTTACCAAACTGTTTCTTTAATATGTCCCAAGCCACATTATAATTAGCTTCTGTTAATAATAATCCTGCTATTGTCGTTGCTGCCTCCCCTTCCAAGAGGGACTGCAAATAATTAAACTTCTCCACCGCACTTAACACTTGACTAGAATGAACTGCTGATTGAAAACTGTCTGCCCATCCTTGCCATTCCTGAATACTCCCAGAAAATGTTTTGAGTACAAGCCTCAGTATTTGAACTGTAGATCTGTTAACCTTAACTTCACAAACACTGTTTGTTGAGGGCTGTGTTTCATTATTAGACCTGGTCTCTAACTGTACTGAGCTGCTAAACTCTTTTGCTCTATGGCATGCTTTAATTATGTCATTAATAATCTCTTCAAAGTAAAATATGTCATTTTCTATTTCATTTTCTTCTATAAGAGCTTCAATTTTAACATTTACTTCGCTTAGAGCAACCTTTTTAGTTTCTAATATGGAAAGCTGCGCAGTCACTAAGCTTAAATCCTCTTGCTTTATGACAGAATCTATAGTGGCAATGACCTTTATAATTAGACCTTTGTAGGTGCTTCTCCTTTTTCTAAACTTGTTCAATTCAGCTGCACTCATCTTCAATGTAAACAACAATTGGGCTCAATGCCAAGTAAGCTGAATTGGCGAAAATACTTAACCAAACTGATCAAACTCAAATTTTGTTTTTTTCAAATAAACTGAATTGCTTGGTTGGGGTACTGATCAACCACCAGTATGAAATACCAAATTTTCCACCCAAGTAACTGGCGCACTGAAGTCTGCAACCTCCGCCTACGAACAATAAAACCAAAATTAACCAAACCGGTAAAAATGTTGGCCCAAAACAATGACAGACTAGCAGCCAAGTTTCGCAATTGGGCGACCAAACTTTCTACTCTGGGACCTTAACTCAATTATGCTCAACCCGTCCAGGCCTAACTTGGGCTACAATTTTCACAATCAGAACTTTGCCGAAAAATAGTCACTGACTCATTCTTGGGCTAGAATTCGGTTTCGAAGGACCATGTTATATTTTATTTTATTGGGTTCAGAATCCAAGCTGAGCCCTGAACGGCCAAGCTCTGAAGGGCCAGTTCAACCTACAGCCCAAGTTAAGCTAGACTAAAACTTACGGACTTGGAGGTCCTATTAGGTCCTACCTCAGGATTGCTGACTCGATGTGGGCCTACCTTAGGCCTCAGTTGCTGCATAAAATTAAGATAAAAAACAAAAGGGGCACTATTTATGGACTTCTTTCTAAATCTTGCAACAACACACAACCTGCACCATTGCAAGATGCACCAATCTTGTATCTAAACAACCAAACTGAATTGCAAGAGAGCTCTCTATAAGACCGCGCCCTGTAAGTGCCGCATTCAACAAACGAGTAGAAAGGACGCGCCAAAAAAATGATGCCACAAGAGTACGAAAACAATGATGCCACAAGAGTCCAAAAATGTTAGCGCTAAATTAAGTGAATTTTTCACTAACCTTACAATTATGAGATGGATATATATATATACACCTTAACTTAATATATACAAGCAATGCTGCATCAATCAGCTTAGTCATCATATCGCCTTGAGACAACAATGGCTCTTCCTTTTCTAGGTTTTCTAACAATTATTTGTCTTCTCTTACTCAGATTCTTCAGTTTACTCTGTTTAATTTGAAGATGTCCCAGTAATGGCATTGTACTCTAATATTTGAAATATTTCTCTCGAAATTATTGTCCTATCTTGAGGATAAAGGAGGCAAACGGCTTTGCTAGTATCATCAGAATGAATTTTAAAGTACTCCCATACATTTAACGGCATGATTCATTGTTGTTAGAATTTAGGCCCAGCAATTTAAAATTATTTTATCATAATATATATTCATAACATTAGTTAATAGTTAGAAATACATTTACGTTATTTCAGCTGAAAAATAAAATATTAAAATGTAGGGATCTTTTCCCTTCTATGGCCGCCACTAAGTTCAAATAAATTCGACATTATTCTACTTCTCTTCACCTTTTTATTACTCTTCAGTACAGAAACGGTTAGTTATTAAAATTCTGTGAAAAAGAAGTTGAAATGAACCACAACACAATAGTGAATTTTAGTTGTTACTTGAGAGAGGTTAGCTGATATTACATTAATAAGTAACTTAACCTAACCCTAACTAACCTATCCTAACTCAACTTAACCCTAACTAACCTATCCTAACTTAACTTAACCCTAACTAACCTACCCTAACCTAACCCTAACCAATGAGGAGGCAACAACACAAAGTGAATGGCTTATTCAATAGAATATTATGACATTTCCAATTTTCCCCAAAAAATCTTTAAAAAATAAAACTGACTAAATAGCCAAAAATGTAAAACATATTGAATTGTACCCACAAGTAGTCAGTTAATGAATATGCGGACGCATATTAAATTTGGGTGGCGGCCATAGAACGTAAAAGCCCCAAATGTAGTATTAGGTAGGTAGGCCAACTAATGACATGTTTTAAACTACACCTCAATAAATATGTAGTTTAGGCCAAATTTAATAAATTATAGCTAACCCCATTTAAGCATAATGGTATTATTTCTACTCTCAGTAGTCTGCATAGTTTATTAAAACATTAGCTACAGCGTAACAGCTTTGGACTTTGAATATGCAGTTTGAATAACCTGCAAGGAAATTCTAATAGGGTTTTCTCTCAACAACACGTCACAAAGTTCAAACAAACTCTTCAAACTGGATTATATACAAACTCCGTTGCCTCCAGTACATCACTAATATTATATATATATATATATATGCAAATAACTGCAATGACCGCGCAGTATATAAATGAATAGAAACGACATAAGTATTAAGGAACGTTTCTGCACACGAGGAGGAGAGATAACGAAATAATGAAAAATGAGGCGAACCGCCTGGGAATCGAACCCAGGGCCTTCCAATTGCCGGTCGGACGCTCTACCATTATGCTACGGACCTCACTCAATCACAAATCGAAATTCTCCCAAATAGGGCAGAAACCAATGCCCTCAGAGAGCACCCTCGCAAATCGTGAATATGCGCAAATAACTGCAATGACCGCGCAGTATATAAATGAATAGAAACGACATAAGTATTAAGGAACGTTTCTGCACACGAGGAGGAGAGATAACGAAATAATGAAAAATGAGGCGAACCGCCTGGGAATCGAACCCAGGGCCTTCCAATTGCCGGTCGGACGCTCTACCATTATGCTACGGACCTCACTCAATCACAAATCGAAATTCTCCCAAATAGGGCAGAAACCAATGCCCTCAGAGAGCACCCTCGCAAATCGTGAATATGCGCAAATAACTGCAATGACCGCGCAGTATATAAATGAATAGAAACGACATAAGTATTAAGGAACGTTTCTGCACACGAGGAGGAGAGATAACGAAATAATGAAAATGAGGCGAACCGCCTGGGAATCGAACCCAGGGCCTTCCAATTGCCGGTCGGACGCTCTACCATTATGCTACGGACCTCACTCAATCACAAATCGAAATTCTCCCAAATAGGGCAGAAACCAATGCCCTCAGAGAGCACCCTCGCAAATCGTGAATATGCGCAAATAACTGCAATGACCGCGCAGTATATAAATGAATAGAAACGACATAAGTATTAAGGAACGTTTCTGCACACGAGGAGGAGAGATAACGAAATAATGAAAAATGAGGCGAACCGCCTGGGAATCGAACCCAGGGCCTTCCAATTCTGCCCTATTTGGGAGAATTTCGATTTGTGATTGAGTGAGGTCCGTAGCATAATGGTAGAGCGTCCGACCGGCAATTGGAAGGCCCTGAGTTCGATTCCCAGGCGGTTCGCCTCATTTTTCATTATTTCGTTATCTCTCCTCCTCGTGTGCAGAAACGTTCCTTAATACTTATGTCGTTTCTATTCATTTATATACTGCGCGGTCATTGCAGTTATTTGCGCATATTCACGATTTGCGAGGGTGCTCTCTGAGGGCATTGGTTTCTGCCCTATTTGGGAGAATTTCGATTTGTGATTGAGTGAGGTCCGTAGCATAATGGTAGAGCGTCCGACCGGCAATTGGAAGGCCCTGGGTTCGATTCCCAGGCGGTTCCTCATTTTTCATTATTTCGTTATCTCTCCTCCTCGTGTGCAGAAACGTTCCTTAATACTTATGTCGTTTCTATTCATTTATATACTGCGCGGTCATTGCAGTTATTTGCGCATATTCACGATTTGCGAGGGTGCTCTCTGAGGGCATTGGTTTCTGCCCTATTTGGGAGAATTTCGATTTGTGATTGAGTGAGGTCCGTAGCATAATGGTAGAGCGTCCGACCGGCAATTGGAAGGCCCTGGGTTCGATTCCCAGGCGGTTCGCCTCATTTTTCATTATTTCGTTATCTCTCCTCCTCGTGTGCAGAAACGTTCCTTAATACTTATGTCGTTTCTATTCATATATATATATATATACACAGTGGCTCTCATAAGAATTCGTACGGAGAAATATTTAAGTTATATTTGTCTTTATCTTTTGTACCATGCATAGTGTAGTTATGAAAAGTTTATTGTTCATTTGGAAAATATTAACAAAAAAAAATTTGTTTAACTTCAGCAAATAATGTAAAACATCAAAGAATTTGAGGAAAATAAAAAAAAAGTTAAATTTAATACTTTGTGTGTCCACCTTTTGCTTCAATGAGTCCAATGATTTGAGTACTTTTCTACAAAGTTTCGACATCTTTCAATAGAAATTTTAGCTCATTCTTCTGAAGAAAATTGTTGCAATTCATTCAGATTCGAAGGGTTTCTCTTGCGGACAGCTTTTTTCAAATCAAACCATAAATTCTCGATTAAATTGAGATGTGGGCTTTGACTGGGGCACTCGAGAAATTTGAAATTCTTTTATTAAAGCCATTTCATGGTGCTCTTACTTTTATAGTTTATATAATTATCTTGTTGCAGTACCTAGTTGTAACCCATTCGCAACTCACGAATGAAGGCAATACATTTTCTTCTAAAACGTCTTGATATTTCTTCGAATTCAAGATTCCATTGATAACAAGAAGCGTTCCTGGAGCAGAAGCATAAAGCATCCCCAAAGAAGGAAAACTACTACCACCATGTTTAACCGTACGAAAGATGTTTTCTACTCGAATGCAGTATTTGATGTTGGCCAAACACGCCGTTGCTCGTTGTTCCCGAATAGTTAAATTTTGGTCTCGTCTGTCCAGGGAACTTTCTTCCAGAATGCAAATCCATCATTTTGATGATCCTTGGCATACTTTAAACGTGCTTCCTTTGTGCGCCTTTTGTAGCAGAGGTTTTCTTCCCGTAACTGTTTCATGCAGACGATTCTTTTTCAATATACAACGTACAGTAGAGGGACGAACATCGATCTTAGACAGCTTGGTTAAATTGCAGTTTAGCACCCAACTGGTTAAATTGCATTTTAGCACCCAACTGGTGACCCCATTTTCTTTTTTTTTTGTTTCTAGTGCACTTTTGTCTCCTCTTTCCAAATATGGAATCCGAATTTGTCACAGATAAAGATTTTGCTCCCGGCAGCGTTGTTGCGTTAGTGTTTTGGGATCAACGGTGTTGCGAGCATCAGTACACAGTGTATCGCGGATCATCGCCAAATTCTCCAAACCATAAAAGGTAAGGTTTTAATATTGATAGGTCATATTAGATTAGGTTAGAGTAGGTTAAGTTAGGTAAATTTAAATACCCGTAACTTTTTTACTACTTATTTGCGATAAATTTGGATTCTGTATTTGGAAAAAAGAGACAAAACTGCATTATAAATAAAAAATAAATGCGGCCACCAGTTGGGTGCTAAACTGCAATTAAATGCTTTAATGTTTGGCAAATGTCACGTGCAGTCACTCGTGTATTCGCAGCAGCCATTCTTTTAATCCGTGTAGGTGTACGTTCTGAAATCTTGCAAGATCGTAATTTAAATCCACGTAATTTAAATCCTTTATTACGAGTATTGCTATTATCGAAAATGAACAGTTTGTCAAAATTTACGTTATTGATTTTATTAACGATTTTGAAAACTTCAATATGCTCCCCCCCTTAATCTCCTAGTTTCGAGTGAATGCATGTTTAACTCTTTAATCCAAGCTTCATAAGACTTGTTGCGTGGTGACGGAATTATCATAGTTTTGTGGAGCGTCGCTGAACCCTTTCCAACCTATCAATATCCTCACGCAAATAAGGGCACCAAAATTGGACGGCATATTCTAAGTGAGGCCTGACTAGGGACTTGTAAAAGGGCAATATAATATTCTTCGATTTAAATTCGAAATTACGCGCTATGAAGCCTGACATTCTATTAGCTTTTGCGCAAGACTCCAGGTACTGGTTCCTAACTTTTAAGTCCTTAGATACGCGTACGCCTAAATCTACTTCCTCGTCAACGCTCGCTAACTGTCTGTCATCCATCGTGTACGTGTAATAGTTGTTACGAGAACCTATATGCAAAACCTTACATTTGTTTACGTTAAATTGTATCTACCACCTATCCGTCCACTCCGTAATCCTATTTACATCGTCTTGGAGCCTATTTCTATCGTCCACGTTAAGAACTTTACCGCCTATTTCATTATCGTTCGCGAATTTTGAAACGTTACTGGTCAATCCTACATCTATGTCGTTAATGTAGATTACGAATAGCAATGGGCCTAACACTGAACCCTGAGGGATATCGCTACCTACATCCAGCCACCCCGATTCCCTACCATTAACAACGACCCTCTGTTTCCTGGCACGAAGCCATTCCTCTAACCAGTTAGCTACCTGACCGCGTATACCGTGCGCTAATCTTTCATGATCATGTCTGTCTGATCTACAGTATGTTCGTTTATCCATTTTAGGAGATTTCAATATTCACCACAACCTTTGGCTTTCTTCCCATTTCACTAACATCCTTCGTGAACAAGCTTACAACTTTTCTATCCTGAATGACCAAGAGTAGATTGTATAGGACCCTACTCGTATCCCCTATCGCCTTGGAGATGGGCCCAACTTTCTGGATTTATTTCTTTCCTCTCATCCTTCTTCTTACTTTGTGAAACTTTTTTCTTCGTTGGGCTCCTCCGACCACAATCTTATATCTGTTTCCTGTCCCATTGCTCAAATCCGACATTTGAATCCCCCGCCTTTGGCGCCTTCTTTGATTTCCCATGAAATGATTACTGCTTCCATGGCCGTGACCCTTCCGAGGGTGCTGAGCGCATCACAGAGGTGATTCTCTCGGGCATGGTGACATACATTCCATATTCTACAATATTCCTGCTACTAATACCAAAAAACCTCGGTTTAATTTTACTTGTTATAATACTATCCGCAACAACAGAGTGAAATCTTTCAGAACATGCCGTCACCATTCAACACCTGACTCTCACTCAGCTTATATTTCTGTCCGGAATCGTGTAAAATCTGTTCTTCGACTCGCCAAATATTTATTGATCCGACAAAAATGTGAACTCCGATCTCTAATTCTTCTTGCTCTTTCTCACATCTAGTTAGAAACCTCTTCAACAACTTTACTTCCTCTTCTTTCCATCCTCTTTTCCATTCCGACGGCTCAGTTACCGTCTCTTCTCCTGACAAAACTGAACCCTTCGCTAAAACTTT
Organism: Bathynomus jamesi; assembly: GCA_023014485.1. Classification (NCBI taxonomy): domain Eukaryota; kingdom Metazoa; phylum Arthropoda; class Malacostraca; order Isopoda; family Cirolanidae; genus Bathynomus; species Bathynomus jamesi. The sequence continues at coordinate 307,353 of JAJOZX010000688.1, forward strand.
CTCTTCCAACTAAACCCTGGACGATTCCGATGTTGTTCCTCCATCTCCACCCCTTTCTGACTTAATTATGTTTGAAATTAGAATCTTTTCTAAAAATGTTTTTTTCTGCACTCTCTGTGCTCAAATCTAGGAAGGCGTACGATCCTGTTGGTGTTCCTCTTGTTGTTCTTTAAAACTGTGCTTCAGTGTTGACACCCTGCCTAGGCAAACATTTTCGTCTTTGTCTCTCATTTGGTACTTTTCCTTCCTGATGGAAGTAAGCTTTCATTCAGCCTGTCCCAAAGAAGGGTGACCGCTCTCAACCCTCCAACTATTGTCCAATTGCTTTGATTTCTTGCCTTTCTAAACTTTTTGACTCTATCCTTAATAGAAAGATTCTTAAACACCTCTCTTCTCACAATCTTCTTTCAACTCGTCAGTATGGGTTCCGCAAGGGACGCTCTCATGGCGATCTTCTTACATATCTCTTTGACTCTTGGTCATCCTCCTTTCGGGATTTCGGTAAAACTTTTGCTTTTGCGGTAGATATATCTAAAGCTTTTTATAGAGTCTGGCACAAATCTTTAATTTCGAAACTGCCCTCTGTCGGTGTCTATCCTTCTATCTGTGCCTTCATCTCTAATTTCCTTTCTGGCCGATCTATAGCTGCGGTTGTAGATGGCCATTGTTCTTCTCCTAAAGCTATCAACTGTGGTGTCCCTCAGGGCTCTGTTCTGTCGCCCACTCTTTTCCTTTTACTTATTAATGACCTTTTAATTTGCACTTCCTCTCCTATTCACTCCCATGCCAATGATTCCAATCTTCACTTCTCCATCTGCTTCACAAAGAGCCCTTGTCAACAGTCACTCCATGATTCGCGTAGGACGGCTATGGAACACGTGACCTTTGATTTTTCCGCTATCTCTGATTGGGGCAGAGAAAACGTTGTGGCTTTCAATGCCTCATAATCTCGGTTCTTCCATCTGTCTACTCATCACAATCTTCCACACGACTATCCCCTTACCTTCAACAACACACAATTCAATCCTTCTTCTCTTAACATTCTTGACGTTTCCTTTTCTCGTGATGTTTCCTGGAAAGATCACGTATATATTTTTTCCACGACAGCTTCTAAGAGGTTAGTTGTGCTGTACCGCCTCCGCAGTTTCTTCACCCCTACTCAGTTGTTGTCTCTATACAGGGGTCTTGTCCGACCCTGTATGGAGTATACTTCTCATGTATGAGGTGACTGAACCCACAGGGCTGTACTTGACCTGGTGGAATGAAAGGCTTTCCGTCTAATCAATTCCCCGCCTCTTACTCACTGTCTTTAATCCCTTTCTCTTCGCCGCAATGTTGCCTCACTCTCTCTTTACTATCGCTATTATAACGAACACTGCTCTTCTGAACTCTCTAACTGCATGCCTCCTTCTTTAAGGAGAGCACGCAACACCAGACTTACGACTTTCAACACTTTCTCATTCTTTTTCTGTCCAACTTTCTAAAGCAAGAGTTACTCGGTATTTTCAATCTTTCATCTACTCAACTGGTGAACTCTAGAACAATCTTCCTTAATTCATCTTTTCCCCTCTCTATGACCTCCAATTTCTCAATTTAGAGTGTCTAGGCATCTCCAAAACCCTGGCCCTTGATGTTGGCTTTCTTCTTCTCCTCGAAGTGGTGAGTTCTTTTGCGGGCATTCCCCCTTGACCCCTCCTTCCTGCATTATAAAAAATAAAAGCTAAATGGCTACAGTAATTTGTACCAAATTTAGTATATATGATACTCTAAGGAAAACCATGGAAGGTTTCAGTAACATATTCGCCCTTCCCAGTTCCCCTGTAGGTTGTGTTTCGGGGACCTTTGTTGCGATGCGGCCATTCTAGTATATATATATACATATATATATATATATATATATATATATATATATATATATATATGAATGACAATTCACATACAAAGGACAAAAATATATACAATCAATGAGAAATAATATAGTAATGTCGAAGTTAAGTGGAGCTACAGACAGACATTTTCGTACTATGAATTTCATAGCTTAGAAGACATACTGCAGGACTCAAGGATAGCTTGGATAATCGGGTTGGTTGGTTTTTTAATTCTTTGCATTAACGTGTATTGAGCACGTCTTACCGCTGGGAAGCTCGGGACATTGCGAGTAGCAAACATTTGCGAAGCTGAGCATCTCGGGGGTAATTTATGCAAGAGTATAAAAGATCTGTTCTACAGCAAATTTACAGTTCTGCCAAAACTTTTTGTATAATTCACCGAGAGTTGCTGTCCGTATATAATACTGCAGAAAGTACGAAAGATAGAGTCTTTAGCTTCACTTGTACAGAACCGGAAGTTCCTTATAGTCATGTTCGCTTTAGCACAAAGGCTTCGAGATTGTTTTCTTATATCTGAGTCATCACTCAAGTAGCTGGTGATAGTTTGATCGAAATATTTAAATTCTTGTACTTCCTTAGTTACTTCACCTCTCTTTTTAAATCTAATATCGGCTGGCTGATTACAGCTTTTAGGATGGAATTGCATAACCTTAGTTTTTAGAACATTAAAAAGAATATCATGTTTCTGCGAATACACTTCGCAGACTTTTAGTAGCCGATCCAGACCTTTAACAGAGGGACTTATTAACACCATATCATCGGCATAAACTAAGTTATTTATCCTTGTGTTATCTATACCACACCCAATTGCTGCTGCATTAAATGAAGCAATTAATCCGTCAATATACACATTAAACAGCGTAGGAGAGAGCAAGGAGCTTTGCCTCACTCCGCAAGAGGAGCCAAAACATTCGGATAGTACCAGGGCCGCATTTAGGGGGTGGCGCACCGGGCAAATGTCCAAGGCCCCGCGACCGATAGGCCCCGCAAATTTCAATTGAAAAAAATTAAACGTCACTTATTTGCCACCTGCGACGAGTTTTACTTTTTCTGGCAGGCGGCATGGCATCAGGCATTCTAATATCCACTTTGATGGTGTTTAATTTGTTGTTCTTGTTAGTGTTACTCATTTCTAATGTTGTTACTAACTTACTTCTTGTTGTTTCTGTTGCAGATTCATGATTTATGTTCTTATTGTTGGCATTGTAATACGTACAACATGGAAACGAGCCGTGACCGGGATCGAAGGAGGAAATATAAACCCGGTAGTGAAAAGCGTAAGGATAAGAAGCGCAGAGAAGAGTTTCTTGCGACGGTGCCGAAACTAACTAATTGGATTAAATCATCAGCAACTAAGTCAGCCCCTTCAGCAAGTCCACCAGCTGCCTCCGCTACTTCAGCAGCTGCGTTTTCAGAAGACGCGTCTACGTCAGTGCGTTCAGCAGGCCCACCAGCTTCAGGACATGCAATTAATGACATTGGTTTGTGGCCACAAGTGCTGACCGATGACTTTAGAGAGTTCTGGATAGAGCGGGGAACATCAGATTGCCGAAATTATGACAGCGACTTCAGTAACTCTTCAACTACTGAAAGTGGTACAACACGCCGATGTACGAAGACATTATTTGTTAAGAAACAGCCTGACGAATGAGAGGATTGAAGTGTCATGGTTGTGCTATTCTGAGTCCATAGGCTGTGTTTACTGTTTTGTCTGTAAATTAATGTCGAGGGCGGACAGCAAGTTCAGAATCGGGTTCAACGACTGGAAGCGTGGTAGACAATCGGTCGACGCACACGGAAAATGTGAGCAACATATGGAGTCGATGAGACATATGTTGGTTAGAAAGTTTGTCTCCGGCCGTTTTGATTCGAAACTGGTGAACCAGTTTGAAAAGGAGTGCAACTACTGGCAGGAAGTTTTGCGGCGCTGTGTCGACGTTTTCAAGTATATCACGTCACGAGGACTAGCAATTCGTGGACACGACTCCCGTTTTGGTTCACCAAACAACGGCAACTATTACGGAATTTTGGAACTTTTAAGTAAGTATGACAGTTTTCTAGCTGCGCATATAAGCGAGCATGCCAACAAAGGTAGTGGACACACCTCGTATCTCTCTCATTTCATTTGCGAGGAACTCATACTGTTGATAGCCGATAAAGTACTTCAGACGATTATCCGAGAAATCCAGCAGTCAAAATACTACTCTCTATCCGTCGATTCTACGCCTGATGTTTCCCACACCGATCAACTGTGCTTCACCGTCCGATATGTGGTTGAGTCTGGGTCCGTCGAGCGATTTCTACAGTTCATACCTATGAACACATATACAGGGAAAGGAATCGCCGACGTGGTCCTCAACTTTCTGGAGACGCATGGCATTCGAATTGGAGACTGCAGAGGACAGTCTTATGATAAAGCAAGCAATATGGCAGGGAAATACAACGGCGTAAAGAGCCACATCAAGTCAAAATCTCTGTATGCTGAGTTTGTGCCATGCATGTGCTACTCACTAAATCTTGTGGGTAAATCAGCAGTGGACAGTTGCACAGCAGCCGTTGAATTGTTTATGCTCATTCAGAATGTCTACACGTTTCTCATCTCCTCGACATACCGATGGCGTCGACATGTAGAGGTTCTCGATAGTAGTTCCCGTAGTGAGAAACTAAAGGTCGACAAAGGTCTCTCCGATACCCGCTGGTCAGCCAGATCAGATGCCGTCCAATCTTTAACCGAAGGCTACGCCGAGAATATCGTAGTACTGTATGAGCTAGCAGCCGATACCAGGCAAACTGCGGAAGCCAGGATCGAAGCCAGACGATTGTCTAAACAGCTTCAACAACTGGAAACAGCCATTTAATTGGTTTTATGGAACACTCTTCTCGAACGATTTCAAAAAACGACATTCCTTGTCGTTAGACTCAGCCACCCTCTTGCTGAAATAACTACTGCAATTTGTTGAAGATCTCAGATCAAGATTTGACGAATTCGAGGACCAGGGCATCGGAAAGTGTGGTCATCGCGTATACAAGGAATTGACTCAACGCACAAAGAAGAGAAAGCGCCATCATGACGAAATCGGAACTGCCGAAGATACGAACCTGACACCAAGAGATTCATTTCGGACCACTGCATTTCTATCGATAATTGATAAACTGTGTACCACTCTGAACACTCGTCTAGAAGCGTACGCTGTCCTGCAGAAAAGATTTGGATTTTTGTATTTCCTTCTAGTCCTGGACATCGACAGTCTTCGACGGTCAGCTGAACATCTAGTAGAATGCTATCCGGCTGATCTGGAGAAAGAGCTGGTAACAGAAGTTGTGCAGTTCGCTGCCCTAATGAAACTCACCGAAAGTGAAACAGAATCCCAGACGGAACGTGAAGACATGTGCAACAGATTTTATCGGCATATGAACACAAACGAACTCAAAGCAACATTCCTAAACATGGAAATAGCAATGAGAATATACCTGTGTATGTTTGTCACGAACTGTTCTGGTGAACGTTCATTCTCGAAACTCCAACTGATCAAAAATTACCTTCGCTCCACAATGGGCCAGGAGCGCCTTTCGCCCCTGGCGCTGTTGAGTATAGAGCATGAGGTGTTGCAGTCGGTGAGTTTCGAGGACACAATCACGCAGTTTTCCAAAAAAAAGCCGGGAAGCGTCCTATGTAATATTCATTACAAATCTACACTCTATCTACAGTACAGTAAGCTGTACAGTTTAGCTGTTTATTAAGTGCATTACAACTGTGTAGATGTTTATTAAGTGCATTACAACTGTGTAGATGTTTATTAAGTGCATTACAACTGTGTAGCCTACTAGTTTAGCTGTATACACTGTATGTGTACATAGTTAAGTTATAGTCTTTAATATCACATTAATAAGCCGAATGGCTTCCGCATGTGTGTTTTGTGTGTGTTAAAAAAATATATCTGTTATGTGCATTACAAAATATTGTCATTCATTAACACACTAAAATAATACATCCCGAGAAATAGTTTGGCCAAGGCCCCGCACACTGTAAATGCGCCCATGGATAGTACATTGCCCCACCTAACGGTAAAAGATTTGTGCGAATACCAAAATTTCAATAAATTTAATATGTACATGGGAACTTTCCAACCTTCTAGTTCTTTAAATAAAATAGTGTGGTTCACTCATTCATATGCCTTACTTATATCTAGGAAACAGCGATAAATAGTTGAATTACTGTCAGTGTATTTAAAAAAAATTTCCTTCAGTACATAAATACACAAGTCAGTTGAAAATGGGACCTTTTAAAACCAAACTGATTAGGAGCTGTCCATAAGTAACCATTTAATCTGTGTTACAAGAGTTTCTCTAGTAGTTTCGAGAAGCAGGAGGCGACAGCAAGAGGCCTGTAATTATTGCTGGATAGAATGTCCCCTTACTTATTTTTGACCAGGGGCAAGAGATATACCCTCATGAACTCTGCTGGGATATAGCTATGAGCAAGCATGGCTGAGAAGAGTAATGATATATGCAGACACCACGTTATTAGCATATTTTAAGTGCTCATTCGATAGGTTATCTAGCCCTGACGCAGAACCAGTCTTTATCTCTTTAATTAACCTCTTTACTTCAGGAACTGATATCAAAGTATTTTTCCTTGTCCTTCCCACAGACGTTTCGCTGCAGTCTATCTTAAGATTATCTCTACTCACACTATTAAGAATGTTGAGTAGTGATTTTTCCACAGCTTTGCAATTTCATCATCCCCCAACACCCCATCGATTGTCGGAGGGAGGGCATTTTTGACACCTGTTTGATTCTTAAATTTCCAAAAAATTTTATCTTACTAATATTTGTGACGATCGAAGAAATTTGTTACTTTGGCCGGCCAAACCACTGGCCAGATTTGGATGAGACTTGAAGGATAGGGGTAGCTGAGGCAGAGGAAGAACATAGGCTATGTGGTGTCGGTCTCCAATGTCATCTGTAGTCGCTGGAGGCCTCTGTATTCCGGATTGGTTGAAAGATAGTGGCATCATCGACACGTCATAAAATAGGCGGAGCTCTATCATGGACACGTCATAAAATGGGCGGAGCTCTATCATAGACACGTCATAAAGTGGCCGGAGCTCTAGCGCGTGCTTTTCACACAGTGCATTTAAGATTCAACAAACAAACTTTGAATTTTTAAAAATCTCCATATATATACACACACACACACACACACTGTGTATATATATATATATATATATATATATATATATATATATATATATTCTCTGTCTGTCTGTCCGTCTGTCTGTGTCACCCTAAAACATGGAAACGGCTCCTCGACAGAAAAAATTACTAGGTAAAAGTTGCTTAAAGTTAATCGAAACCTACGGGAAAATTATTGAGTGCCCAGTTAGGTTAATTAAATGCTCGGTTAGGCCATCTGTACGCCCTTGACGATTGGTTAGGTTAAGTCGTGATATTTTCGTTAAAACTAACGAAAATATCACAACTTAACCTAACCAATCGTCAAGGACATACAATTAACCTAACTGGGCATTCAGTTAACCTAACCAGGCACTCAATTGACCTAACTTGGCACTCAGTTGACCTTAACCAGTTGGTTAATTTTTACATTCACGTCTCATTCTAAAGCTGCTGAAAATTAATCGAAACCTACGGGAAAATTATTGAATGCCCAGTTAAATGAAGAGTATGGCGGGATATTTTTGCTACCTTCACGAAGGGCAGGTTCTCTACAAGCATTCGACTTCCACCCGGGCAACGCCGGGTCGTTCCGCTAGTTGTCGTTATTTAAGTGAACTTCACAGGCTTTTGATGCATGAATAGAATATTCTTCCTGTTTACATCGCCTTATGGCTGGCTTATACTGACCCCTACTTCTACACATATTCATGTATACTGGTCCTAATCTGGTCTACCATGAAAGCACCACAAATCGTAGGCGTCTTTCGATTCCCTCTTCAGGGGGCAAATAAAATCATTCCATCCAGGAATATTCTTAGTATGATAGTTGTAAGATTTAATAAGGGGTCTTCCTGCTTCTCTTAACAAGGATACTAACTTATTATAATACCTATCTATGAGTTTAAAGTGAAAATCATTTGAACAAAGTTTACTACAGGCAAGATGCAACATTTCTAAATTATTGAAGAGGTGACCTCTTCTGTCTTTATGTTCTATTCTCTGTTGCATATTAACATTAGGCCAATGGACGCGATTATTCTTACCTATTGAGTTCTTGTCATGTCTTGTTGCACATACGTTGGTAAAATTTGTGACCGGAAAATTCGCCGTAAACATTTTCGCCGTAGGAAAATTCGCCGTAAACATTTTCGCCGTAAGACAAATTCGCCGTAAGGATATTTCGCCGTAAATAAAATAAAATTAAAATTAAAAAAAAAAGTTTAACTGAACCCTTATAATAAGACAAATTCGCCGTAAGGACATTTCGCCGTAAATAAAATAAAATTAAAATAAAAAAAAAAGTTTAACTGAACCCTTATAATAGCCGGTGCTGGTTAAGTGTGCGGTCTACCTAGCTTCGAGCAGTCTACCACAATTAAGATTCTTTATACTGTACGGCATTGACGATTGGTTAGGTTAAGTCGTGATAGTTTGGTTAAATAAATTTCTTAAATAAATTCCTTATCTTGCTTTGAAACTCACTATATAGGAGGAGAACGAGGCCGAGGCGCGCGAAGGCGAAGAATGGAGCCAACATTCTTTATACTGTACGGCATTGACGATTGGTTAGGTTAAGTCGTGATAGTTTGGTTAAATAAATTTCTTAAATAAATTCCTTATCTTGCTTTGAAACTCACTATATAGGAGGAGAACGAGGCCGAGGCGCGCGAAGGCGAAGAATGGATCCAACATTTCCTATAGAATTGTGGAATGTTGTCGAAAGAACTCATAATAATATGCCGAGAACGAACAACAGTATAGAAGGCTTCCACAATGCAATACAAAGCTCTATTACTAACATGCATCCAAGTATCTAGAAACTCATAACCAATTTGATGAAGGAAGAGAGTTTATTTTTAAGAAGTTTTATCACTGACTTTTACCATTGAATAAAGACTTGCCTTTTTAATGCTTATATAATACCCTTTATCATCCCAATTGTAGAATTGGGTAACATGTGCGAGTCGGTTAAATTAAGTATGTGATGAAGATGCATTAGGCGTAACCAGTAGCAATTTCATATACTTTAGTGATATGAGTGGTACCACTAGGTAGGTCATTCTCTTACTAGTCATAATCTAAAGCAGGGGTCGGCAACTTTTTGAACGCAGTGTGCCAGTTAACAATTAATGCCAACATTTTCACGGCCTTGCGTGCCAACTATAATTTTCGTATGCATATTTTGTAGAACGGTCGGCTCTATTTCAATCCCAAGAAAAAAATCAAAGTGCTTTTGATTTGTATTTTAACCAAAAATACACACCGACACTTTTACATTGCCATCTCAATGCTCAAATAAATAAAATAAAATTGTATGGTTATCAGTATTTTTTTTTTAATAAAATGAAGTATATAAAAAGGACATAAGGACAATTTGATACTGTCCTTTATAATTTTTTTAATTTCAGTATATACACTATATAATATATAATAAGATTCAATATAATATGCTAATATAATTTTATAATTTCAATTTTTTTTTTAAATTGCAGTTTTGGGGGGAATCGCTTAGCCTGCCTTGGACAACCACCTCTCGTGCCAACTATGGCACGCGTGCCTGTGGTTCGACGCCTGATATACATGATTTCTTATCGTTCAAACACGGTAATGCATGGGCAAAAGTTTTTTGACCACGACTTGTACTTCGCGGACGGCTCTTCTGAAGGCTATAACTTTTTTTCAGAAGAAACTACACCACACGCAATTTATTCCAAAAGAAAAATGTCTTTTTTTAAACACGGATGTAATGAACCTATTTTCTTCTTTTTCAATAAATATATTTTAAAATGACATTGCATGATCTTCAATCTCTGAAGTAACTTTAATATTCTTATATTTAGTATTTAAATAATCCAAAAAGTTTGATATACTTCGTTAATTTAAACAACAAAAACGTGTCATCAACATGACGGTAAAACAACCAGCTTAAATTCAGAAGGACATTCATTTAACCATTTCTTTTTATTAATACGATCACGTAAGAATATATGAGCTAATATCGGGACTAGTGGTTTCTCCAGAGATATGCCATCTTGTTGCGGATGTTGTTTACCCTAAATAGGAAAATACGTTCTTTTGTTGGTATTTCTGAAAGATGTTTAACATTTGAAATAACCCGGTTCAAAATTACTGAATTATTCGAAACAAGTTGATCAAAGCAAGGATTTAGGGTTTCATTCAAAGGAATATTTGTAAACAGAGAAGACCTCAAAACTAGCCATTGTAGGAGATAAGGCGCTATTAATTTTCACTATTTCTTTGGCAATTGAGAAAGAGACACCAGTTGAATATTAATTTTTTCGAAAACGGAGTTAAGATAGGTACGAAATATTCAGCCACTTTGTAGTTGAAAGTATTGATTGATGATATGACTGAAGGGTATAGGTAATCATATTTTAATTTTAAGAAGTCTGTATATGATTCCTGGTGGAGAGCCTCATGTATGTAATTTATTACATCCTCTTCCATTTATTATTATTAGAATTTTTTAATATACTGTAAAAGGAATATGATTTAACATATATATATATATATATATATATATATATATACTGTATATATATATATATATATATATATTATATTATATATATATATATGATGAATAAAACCACGAAGGAAAGGAAACACAAAAAGGTGCTCAAGCGCTTTCGTCTAATGACATCCTCAGGAACACCGAAGTACATAAAAGGTTACGGCCTATATATAGGTTACAGAAAGAAAAAAAAATAAATAAATAACATACATACACACAAACATATATATATATATACATATACATACATATCTACACACACACATATATATATATATATATATATGCAATAAACGGAAAGTAAAAATAAAATTAAAAATTAAAGATTAGAGGATTAACAAAGAGGCATACAGATTTGTAAGGAAAAATATCGATTTTTAGCACAAGATCAAATGAATTATAAAAATACAAATTTATACTGGAAATCTGCCCGGGATTTAACACTTTGCCTTTTAGAGTCAAGTTTCGATATATATAAAAATAAAATGAAGATTAAAAGTTAATAAAGTAACGTACAAGTTTACCAAAGATTTAGCGTCCTACCCTTTTTATCTAAATTTGTTTTGAAGGAATTCAAAACAACAGGATCGAGTTGAAAAAGACCTTTGCTTATGTTGGCCTCTCACAATTAAAAAAGATGGGGAGCTCCATATTACTAAAGCAGACAAGGCTAACACCATAGTTATTATGGACAAAGTGGACTACATCGGAAAGATGAACGAGCTTCTCCAGAACCCCGCCACATACAGCAAACTTAGGAAGAACCCGCAGGATGACGTCATCATATCATTTAATAGTGGCTTGAAACGCATTCTCAAAGATCATAAGGACTTAATTCCGCTTTTCATGTCCACTTCACCTTCTCTGCCCTACCTTTACGGTCTTATTAAAACCCACAAACCTGGCAACCCTATGCGCCCTATTATTAGCTCGGTGGGCTCTATTACTTATAAACTCTCCAAATGGCTTGTCAAAGTCTTGTCCCCCATTCTCGGAACTATCTCTGATTCACATGTAAAAAATTCCATGGATCTTACTGAAAAATTGAATAATGCACGTACTGAAACTAACGATAGATTGATCAGTTTTGACGTTTGCTCATTGTTTACAAAAGTGCCGATTGATGATATGCTTGACTTTCTCTCCCAAGAATTACATAAGTATGACCTGCCACTACCTTCACACATTGTTTTGGAACTTATTAAGCTATTAAGCTTTGCATCAAAGACTGTAAATTCACTTTCAATAACGAGTATTATCAACAAGTGTTTGGGATGGCCATGGGCAACCCCTTATCGCCCCTCCTCTCCAATATTTATATGGAGTTTTTCGAAATTACTTACATTCCGAGAATCCTGGGGGTTGGCATCCCTTGGTTGCGGTACGTCGACGATATTTTGTGTATCTGGCCCATGAATCGTGACCTGGATAACTTCCTCCTTCAGTTAAATGATCAAGTCCCCTCCATTAAGTTTACTTTAGAAGTGGAACAAGACAATTCAATCCCATTTTTGGATGTGCTGGTACATAGGGAAAGCCCAGGTTTTAAGTTTAGTATCTATCGGAAAACAACAAACAATTTGTCCTACGTACACTTTTACTCGGGACAGGACACCCCCACTAAGAAGACCATTTTTTCATCAATGTTTCTCCGCGCCCTTAGGATCGCCAGTCCGAAATACATCGATGCCGAATTGGAAAAAATCAACGGTATTGGAAGTGATCTGTGTTACCCATCTGCGTTTATGGAATCTTGTCTCAACAAGGCAAAACGAACTTTCTATCGTGTCAATAATAACACTCGTACTTTGTCAAAAAATATTTTAGTACTTCCATTTTTCCCGGGCTTTGTAGGCATTGCTAATGTACTTAAACTTTTGGATATTAATGTAGTATTTTCATATAACAATATTGTGAAAAATATCAGTAAAAAATAGCCCTACCAATAATTCAGGCATTATCTATAAAATTGGGTGTAAACAATGTGATTCCTTTTACATAGGTCAGACGGGAAAGGATTTGCACACACGTATAAAACAGCATCAATATTCCGTTAGAACAGGACAGTTGTCCAGTGCTCTTTTTGTCCATTTGTCAGAGTTATCCCACTGTATTGATTGGAATAATGTTTCAGTTTTATTTCATTCTAGCAACATTGTCAATAGAAATATTCTTGAGTCTGCCATTATCCAACTTTCAAATAACCTCAACATAAGCAAAGGTCTTTTTCAACTCGATCCTGTTGTTTTGAATTCCTTCAAAACAAATTTAGATAAAAAGGGTAGGACGCTAAATCTTTGGTAAACTTGTACGCTACTTTATTAACTTTTAATCTTCATTTTATTTTTATATATATCGAAACTTGACTCTAAAAGGCAAAGTGTTAAAACCCGGGCAGATTTCCAGTATAAATTTGTATTTTTATAATTCATTTGATCTTGTGCTAAAAATCGATATTTTTCCTTACAAATCTGTATGCCTGTTTGTTAATCCTCCAATCTTTAATTTTTAATTTTAATTTTTACTTCTCCGTTTATTGCATATATATATATATATATATATATGTATGTGTGTAGATATGTATATATATATATATATATATATATATATATATATATATATATATATATATGTTTGTGTGTATGTATGTTATTTTTATTTTTTTCTTTCTGTAACCTATATATAGGCCGTAACCTTTTATGTACTTCAGTGTTCCTGAGGATGTCATTAGACGAAAGCGCTTGAGCACCTTTTTGTGTTTCCTTTCCTTCGTGGTTTTATTCATCATAAATATTTTTGACGTGTTACTTTCGTGAAATAATTTTCATATATATATATATGATGTCCCCAAAAAACTATTTTTATTTCCTGTTATTTTATAATGGATGTATATTTTTTTAATGAGGTTTCTTCTTCAGAAAGGTAACAGATTGGGGTTTTTATTCCGTATATACGTATATGCATATACGATACCTGTACATTTCTAGTGGCTGAACCCTCAAACAGTGATGTCTCGTTTGCAGCTGGAACAGAAAATCAAGATCGTTGAGTGGCTTCATATGACAAATTCTGTGACGTAGGTGCAGAACTCTTGCAAAGAATATGGATGCAGAGATCCACCCGATAGAAAGACAATATCATAATTTGTTAGAAAACAAACAAACAAAAGGAAATGGAAGCAATCAATATAAGGGTAATAGTGGTAGGCGACGATCCACAAGAACTGCGTAACACGTAAATATGTTTCATAAAATTATTGTGCGCAGTCTGCAGAAGTTAATTTGACGTTTGTCAGCAGAAGTAGGTATTTTACGAATATCTGTTCATCGGAAACTTCGTACCAAATTAAATCTTTTTCCCTATAAAATTCATTCACAAACTTCACTGACTAATATTCAATAACAAAAACGAGTGGAATTAGCAACATGGATGTTAGCAAACCTAGAAGTTAATCCTGAGATTTGAAATACGGTATATACACTTTACTGACGAGTGTTATGTGCATCTGTCGAGGGAGATTAAAAGCAAAACTTTCATTACTAGGGGAAGTCATGCTGGCGCTCCAATAGAGCTTTCACGTAGTGCTGCTAAACTCAACATTTTGGTTGCTACTGGGTGGTATGGTGTGGTAGGTCCCTATTCTTTCCGAATGAAACTGGAAAAGCAGTAACGGTAACGCAAAATTCATATCATCAAATGGTACAAGTTTTCTACTTACTACAGTTAATTAGTTTGTTCCGTAAAAGAAATATCTGCATTACCCCAAATTCTCAGTGGTTTTAGCAGGATGGAACACCTACACACATTGCTTCTGAAACTCGCAACTTTTTGAGGAAACATTTTTCCGGGGAACTCGTGACCCAGTGGAATGGCTCCCATACTCACCTGACCTCACACCCCCTGGCTTTTTTTGTGGGTCTACGTAAAAGACAGGATCTATTCTACCAAGCCTAAGACACCTGATGACTTAAAGACCGAAGTCTATGAGGTAATCAGCAACATCCCAGCTGAGCTACTGTATTTCCAAAAATTGTCAAACATTTGTGTAAGGTTAAATATTGTGACAGAAAAAATGGTGATTACAATGAACATGTTTAATTAGACTTAATAAACTCCTATGTTTTACGTAGAGATGTACCGATAACAAAATGTTTTCCGATACTTATACCGATTCTGATACTCTAATTTTGCCGATATTTTGGCCGATACCAATACATTGGTAAATCACTAATCTACATCATTTCCATTTTCTACCTGTTCATTTACAAACTCTAAAGAGTCTAAGAGATTAGACAAACAAGAACTTCCTGATCTAAACACATGTTGGGAACTTGAAATAAGATTTAAAACTTTCCAAATGCTCTTTGAAATTATTCTTTATCATTCTAGTATCTTTCCTACCAATGATGTTAAACTAATTTCCTACCGCCTCTTTACTACCTTTTTTGTAAATGGGTACAACATTTGTTTTTTTTCAACCTTAAGGTATTTCTGCATAATTAATATATGTACCAGTAACAAACAAAATAGAGTCTCAGCTAAGCTATCCTCCCCGTCTTTGAGGATCCTAACATAACTATCATTGGGATCAGCGGATTTATTTTTTAATGTGTTAATTACTAATCAATAATCATCCTTCCTTATCTGATTCTTATCAAGAATGCCGGAGTTTAGAGAATCTAAAGGATCAAAATTTAATATTTTTATTAAGTATCGGTGGTATCGGTACTATCGGCCACAATTTTACCAATACCGATACATCGGCAAAACAGGCCACTACCTCCGATACCGATACCAATACTTCGGTATATTATCAATTTTACGTAACTATTGCGTTTGTCCTTTTTTTAACCTAGAAAATTTATTTAAAAATAGGGACATTTTTGGGGGACACCTGTTATATAAATATATATATATATATATATATATACACACGGAAACAAAAATGCCACCACCAGGATTCAAATCTAGGACGTCCTGAGCAGCGGTCGCGATCGTTGCCATCACACTACGACGGGATAAAAGGTAACACACCCCGTCATATATTTAAATGACCAAGGAAACACTAAATGCTTCTGCATCCTCCTACTCGGGAGGTCCCTGGTCCGAATCTTGTTGGTGGGAATTTTATTTCATACAAAAACCATGCGTTCTCATGAGTGCTATTCCATATATATATATATATGAAAATTATTTCACGAAAGTAACACGTGAAAAATATTTATGATGAATAAAACCACGAAGGAAAAGAAACACAGAATGGTGCTCAAGCGCTTTTGTCTAATGACATCCTCAGGAACACTCAGTGTTCCTGAGGATGTCATTAGACGAAAGCGCTTGAGCACCATTCTGTGTTTCCTTTCCTTCGTGGTTTTATTCATCATATATATATATATATATGGACTTCCATTAATGGAAATTTAAGTAAATATTTTATCGTATTTCTACTATTCGCACTCTATTGATCGATTTGCAATAGTTTGTCCTCAAATAAAGTGTCTCAAATTTTCAAACTGAAAACGAAGTTGATGAAGAAATTTTGACAAATAAAAAAGATTGAAAACTAAAAGGGAAAAAATGTCTGATCTGCGGCACTCCGCTCTCGTAACGCTCTCGTTCGCTTTCTGTTAGCCTTCTCCCGTTAGACTTCCGGTACGCTTCCGTTAAGTTTCCGTTCGGTTTCCGTTATAAAGCGATTCGGCTTTCCCTTACCTCATTTTTCCTCCTCATGAGATCCGTCGGTGGACCGTAGAATGAGAAGACGTCTTCCTCCCACGGCTTCCAAGCGGCCCTTACGGAAATGTTGCCTACGACAGGAGCCCCAGATGGGTAATTGGCGTAGACAGTTCCTCGCAGGAACTCTTCGTCAGATGACAGGAAGGAAGGAATCTCAACGCGGACCTTTTGGGTTGCCAAGGAAACGGAAATAAAGGGGAAAGGTTAAGAATTGCCATTTATTTAAGAGAGACTGAAAATATTTGGAAATTGCAAATTTTGCTTCATATTTACTTACTGTACTCACAATTTCATAATTTATAATTAAGAGGAATGTTTTCAGTAATTTCCTTTAATATAAATATACTGTTTATATATATAGTCTATATATATATATATAGTTTGTGTGTGTGTGTGTGTGTGTGTGTGTGTGTGTGTGTGTGTGTGTGTGTGTGTGTGTGTGTGTGAGAGAGAGAGAGAGAGAGAATATCTAGTTGTGGTGATTATTATGACTTAATTTGAAAGCCCTTTTTTCCACCTTGAAAGCACTATAAATAAATATGTTTTAAGTAGTGATGTAGCGGATGTCATTTTTTTCACATCCGCGGATGCGGATGCGGATGAGGATGTTTGATTTCAACATCCGCGGATGCAGATGTCTACATTTTCGTTATTTTTTAGGATATATTCGAGATTTGTTGTGTTTAACGTATATAATAAGTTATTATATAGAGAGAGCTGTAGCTATAATGTAGTATAATTGATTAATTGTACAATAATTGCTGTACTTTTCTCTGAACATATAAAATAATATCAAGCATCTAACTAATATAGAAATCAATTAGTGAATTCGTCTGCAAATAAATTCGTTATATTTTGTTGAGTTTCAGCCACAATTAGAAACCATAATTGTGTTACCAGGATGCGGGACGTGAACCCAACTCAAATGCACCCCACCGACCTCTTTCCCCAACCTCCACCCTTATAGAAAGAGATCTTTAATTAGCTTGATAACTATTTATATTAAGTTTAAAGTTTTATTAGGCATATTTATAAATGAGTAATTAAAATAAAGTAAACTAAGATGTTCATCGTTTAATGTTCAAACTTAATTATAGGAAGGTTATGCTTAAGGAACATTAATTTTTCTGCCTTTTCTGCTGCCAGTCTGTTTCTCTTTTCATCATATATTAATCCAGCACTGCTAAATAATCTCTCGCTTGGTACGTTCGTTGGAGGACAGGCTAAATGTTTCCTTGCAAGTTTACTCAAGTATGGATAGATATTCTGCGTATTTTTCCACCAACTAATAGGATTGTCACATGCAGCCAGGCGTTTTTCTTGGTGATAGCTCTCTATCATTTTTACTACATCTTTTGACATCGCGTAGGTCTCGTCATTGCTGCTTGACTCAAGAAACTGAGAGACAGATTCTGTGATAGATTTGCTTGTTGAAGGTGTTGGTTCTGTCACTGAAACTTTTATTCTTTTGGTGGGTGGCGAAGCGACAGATTCAAGAGATTGAAGCTCTTCAACTGCTTTGCCAAGTGATGATTTAACTCGTTCTAATGTACTAGGTGAAAATAACTTAGCTTTGTAACGTGGATCTAAGTAGGTTGCAAGAGAGTAACTTCATACAAGAACAGCCTCTCGTCTTGTCGCTTGCATCACTTTTGCGCACAATGAACTAGTTCTATTAATATAGTAGAATTTGATAATTTCCGCTTATTAATGACATTTTATCTCAACGGTCCACATCCGCACGACATCCGCAGTCCAAAGTGCGGATGCGGATGCGGATGCGAGAAAATGTGCGGATGTTCCGCGGATGCGGATGCGGATGCGGATGTGACCTACATCACTAGTTTTAAGTACTTAATTTGAGTGTATTAATTAAGGCTTGACAAACATTCTTCCAATTTCGATCGTAGTAATTACCATAATTCAGTGTAATGGCTTTTTTGTTACGTTTTAATTAAGCATAAAAAGCTTGCACTTTCTTATATAGAATGAATCCCAAAATGGAAATACGAGTATATAAAAGAAAACTTAATGGAAACTCGTATATTTGAAAACAACATTTTAATTAAGGCATAAAAAGCTTGCACTTTCTTATAAAGAATGAATCCCAAAATGAAAATACGAGTATATAAAAGAAAACTTAATGAAAACTCGTATATTTGAAAACAACATTGTAGAATACCTCTAAAATATTCTCATTTGAAAAACTTAAAAATGAAGAAAAGGGGAATATTTTTCATAAAAAAAAGAATCTAAAAAAAAACCTTCAATTGGAAACGACAAAAATTCTTACCTCGAAACGATGACTGTGAAAATTTTCGACGCAAAATTGCTTTTCAGCAAAGGAGTTTGTCGCCTCCACTCTGATGGTCCATTTCCCTTCTTCCGCACGCTCACTGAGAGGAAACTCGAGGCTAATTGCTCCCTCCAAGCACTACAGAAGCAAAAATAGGCGAACGCGTAAGTGGAAAGAGGGGGATAATAATTAAAAGATAGACACTTATGATAATATAGAGATTACCGTTATCTGAGAATGATATGGAGAAAAGAAGGTGAATGCCAAATGGGTTAAAGTATTCAGTTACTAGGGTAAAAGAGGAAAATGTAGGGGTAAAAGAGGTTAAATATCGGTGCTTAAAGAAGACATAAACTGGATAGTGGGTCAGTGAATGATGATGGTTGAAAGATAATAAACGAAATGGGAATAAGGAAACATAAAAAAAGAGAGGAGGAAACATGAGAATAAAATACAAGAGAAAGAAATGGTGTGAAAATGGGAATATGCCAGCATCAGAAAAAAAAAAAAAAAGAAATAAAGGAAACCTTTATTTTGAATACATTCCACAAAAAAGAGAAATGATACAAATGAGGGCGGTCATTTCCGGGGATGAAATGATGACTTTGGTTACCCTTAAAAATAATTGACACGAAGACGGTAAAAAATAAATATTGTCTTTCCTTCCTCTTTGCTTTTTAGTGTTGTCGTCCTTTCATGGGTTCGTGACATCGTTTCAGTTAGAGTTTCAGACTTTACTTTTCTTTCTTTTTTTCTTCATTTATGCGTCGGAAGAATTTTTTGTTGATTCTCTTACTTTCTGTGCACATTCACGTTTTTGATAAGAGTAGTATGGGTGCAAAATTGTAGAGTAGGGAAGGGGTGGAGGGAGAGAGAGTCGTTGGTACAGTCCTCCCCAAAAGTAGAAATTTAATATAGAAAAAGCTACCTTAACCTAAAATAATCTAACCTAACCTGAATATAGATTATAGTAACCTAACCCAGCCGAACAAGCAAGCATCATCGTTTCACGCTACCCCAAGAATAACATAAATAACCTATCTCTCATGCAACTGCGCAGACCCAAGAGTAACCTAACCTGACCTAACCTATCCTTCATAAGTTTGCATAGTGCCAAGAGTAACCTAACCTACTCTCATACATCATCCTCTCCTGCTATATAATATATATATATATATATGACGTTATACTGTGAACTTTAGCGGGACACTCTTTTAATAGATAAAACATTTTCAAAGTGCGCCTAACCTAACCTATCCTATGGTCGAGCCCTTCTGCAGCGTTCCCCTCACTTGTTACAAAAAGCTCTCTCTCTCTCTCTCTCTCTCTCTCTCTCTCTATATATATATATATATATATATATATATATATGACCTAGCGGTTTCTACCCGCACCCCTTCACCCTAATTGCTTTGTGTGGGCGTGGCTTAACTCACTCAGCATTCTTCTTTTTTATCTTTCTGGTCAGAGCTATGTAAATATACTCCATACCCTGAGAAACGGTCAATACACCAAATGAATCATTGAAATATAATGTAATAAATTCTCTCTCTCTCTCTCTCTCTCTCTCGGAACGTAAATTATAGTTCTCATTATTATTATTATTTCCTCCGTTGGCAGTCGGTCAACGATAATTATTATTATTATTCTATTCCTCATCCCCCAAAATCACCTACTTCTAGTCGGGTCACACACACACACACACATCGTATGACCCATTCGCAAAACTCAGACATCACATGATACAGGCAGCATTATGGCATTGTAGGAGCTAAAATCCATTTTCCATTGTACTGTATATAATTTAATTATACATTATTTCTTATTATAATTTTCGTATGTTAATCATTATAACCTGAACGGTGATCTAAAGGGTTTTATCACTAATTAAAAAGGCCCATTCCAAATACTGACCGCCAGCCCCTCAAAGCTAGCAAAAAGCCTAGTGCCACCCTTGGATAAATGAAGGGAGTAACAATAGTTCTTGTTAACTTCAGGAAGCTGTAGTCTACAGTCTTCAGCTTTTATTTAAAAGTTTACAAGAATGCCTGGCCTATGACATCTCTTATAAAATTAGGTTGCTCTTTCACTTATTTTAAGTCAGTGATTACCAATGGGTGCAATACCACCCTCCGATGATAGGGATGGGGGAATAATGAGTTTTTTGGAAATTGCCAACAAGACGAGTGGTTTATATGGCCATTTTCGCTGCTGAATACGAATCTGGCTGGTTCCTGGACCTAAAATGAAGTTTTGACCTGGTTCAGTGGATTTTTTTTCAAAATGGCGGGCAAAAAAATAGTTTTCTCTTTTTAAGGCTTAAGAAAACCGCTACCCCTCATATGCAATATGTCTTTTCATATGTTTTTAGGGTCGCTGAAGTTGAAAATGAACAAATCAGAGACATTCGATGCGTGGTTTAGCGGTTATAGGCAAAAATGGAAAAGAAAGGTATTATTTTATTAAAAAAATCATGTACAGAAGAAACACAAGGCATTCATATCAGTTCCATGATGTAATTCAAATCATGAAATCATCATATTTACAACAGATTGTTCAATAAACTATCAATATCACTAGTAACAGCCTTGGTCGTATCGTCAAGTCCTACACTCACAACGTTATCCTCTTCGTTGAGGATATGTCGAGCGACATACTCTAGATTCAAGTATGAGGCATCTTCCAATTATTGCATTATTGATCTGCGGCTCGGAAGTACATACGTCAAGTCTGAATACTGGCGACGGATTGTAACTCTTCGTCTTCACTCTCCATCTCACCCTCACAATCTTTCTCACTATCATCTGCCTTCTGTTTCCAATCTTGATCAAAAACCATGTTAACTACTCGTGCTATCACTCTCGAAAGCTCTTCAGGAGAAGTTCTTGTCTCGGCAAGACACTGGACTATACACAGCATCAAGTTTTCGTTTAGACTTTTTTTGCAGGTTCTGATTTTCACTGTCGGAAATGCAGCTTGTTGTTCTTTACTCTTCTCCTCGCTTAGGTCTTCTTCCGATGAAAGAAGTTTACGACCAGTAGAAGGAACTGTCTTTGGCGTTGTTTGTTTTTCAAAACTCGAATCGTTTTCAGAATCGACTGAAGTTGCTAACATTTCAATAATTTCTGATCCCTCTAGCTCCTTTTGCTCTCTCAAGTTGCTTTCTGTTGCTTTTCGTTTTTTCTCCCTGATCTTTCACGAGTTTCTTTCCTCTTTTTCTATCTCACCCAATAGTACTGCATTTGTACATATGGCCTTATACGCACCAAAGCAATTATCCCAACAAAAAGTCTTATCCTCATCAGTCATTTTGACCCCAAATTCTTCTGCAAGTTCTGCTTCGTAATCCTCATCGTCACTTCTAATGTTGTAGACGTTCTTAGTGAGCTGATCATTAAAACCGGTCGCTTTTTGGTACCATTCGACACTTTCAGGTTTTTGTTGGCAGCATTCATTCTTTCTCAGTTTGTTAAAATGTTCATAATCGTATCTTATTCTTTTCGCCACTGTTTATTTTCATGCATGGGATAGACATTTTTATTAATCCAATCTCGTCTTAGTTCATTTGCAATTATCTTGCAAATTAACTCCTTTTTTGTAAAGTGCAAGCATCCTACGAATCACAACTGTCCCTGGTGGCAACTTTCCAGTCGGTTTAAATTCGTTCACTTCTGTGTAGGTTTCCTCAAAAAGTTATTTTCTGGCGGCACTGCGTGATTTCCTTTCACCAGCCATCATTACCAGTCAGCAGTCACTAAGCATTAGGATCTGCAAGTACAGTAAAACCCAATTAGTCGGCATATAACACCGAAATATGATAGGTAATACAAATTATAGTCATGCTCGATGTATCATATACATTATTCTTATTAAAGTAGATTATAAAAAATATTGTATTTGATATATTATTTACAATTATTATTAAAGTATATACTATGTTATTATTAAAGTAATATATATATACACTTATTATTAAAGTAAATTAACACAACATTGATAGTACAAGAAACCACAAAAGAGAAAGCAGCCAAAAACCAGAACACCAGAACAAGCCAAAACACTAAAGTAAGCTTAAATAAAACATCAATATTACGACCACTAGATACCTAACAACATTGAAGAATGACTATAACCATGATTAAAAATATAGCAAGTATTTATCAACTAACTTTTTTCTATCAGTTATAAAGGTTTGGAGGTGGGAGGCCTCATTCATCCTTTATGTTCGATATGGATCGAGCATTTTTTCAAACTTTTCGTCATCTATCTGCTTAACCACACTCCTAATGTCTCATTTGTTCATTTTCGAGTTCAGCGACCATGAAAGCATATGAAAAGACATATTACATGTGAGGGGTAGCGGTTTTTTTATATCATTAAAACAAAAAATCGATTTTTTTTGGCCGCCATTTAAAAAAAAAAAAAATCACTGAACCAGGTCAAAAATTCATTTTCAGTCCAAGAACTAGCCGGATTCGTATTCAACAGCCAAAATGGCCATAGAAACCACTCGTCCTAAAAAAAATGTTAGATTCGCCCCCCATCCTTGAGGAAGATCTAGTTTTTAACTCTTCAATTAGACACATTAAGATTAAGATTAACCCTTCCTACATTATTAAGGATATTTGAAGAGTGGTTCTTCCACAGTCCTGCAATTTTCTCTCTGTTTACGCTATCTTATGACTGCTTTATATTGCTGCTCCCCTTAGCTAATATGGATACTTGTCTGTGAGTTTACAGTGAATCATTTAAAGAGGTGATCTGTTCTGTCTTTATATTCTACTTCTTGAACCCTGTTAAAGTTAGACCAATTGACACAATTATTCTTTGTTTCAAAGTTCTTGTTGTGTTCGGTGTTACATAAGTTGGTAAAATTAACTATCAACTACAAAATATAAATTTTAGGCTACTATGTCATAACAGTCTTGGTAAATAGAGCAGCGTCATTTCCCAACAATGTGAGAGTGAGTGCATCCCAAGGATCATCTTTTGTCTGAGGGTTAACAGGATAAGTGGCCAACTCAAACCAACCCAGTAGCCAGCAAGCAGGACTGAACCGTAACCTCATCACTGCTTTGAAATGAGCATAAAATTTTTAATACGCTATAGCAATTTCAAAGCTCGCCTTTTTACAGAAGATGGAAACCATAATAAAACAAATTAAATTTAGGTAAGGTGCATGAGTTTTCACTCAAATATACCAGTATGACTTTTAAGTGCAAATATCATAACAGAGAGAGCTGATATACTGTAACAAGGGAGAAGTAAGGAAAGTAAATGCTTGAGGAATGAAAATTCCGAGTCTATGTAAAATTTAACATTTTTTTAATAATAAACTAGCTTAGTCGTTAGCCTAAACAAAATACAAAAAAAAACAAAAAACTTTTGAGTAAATATTCGTTTTAGCACACATCGGTGTTTTTCGACAAAAACATATTTTTCTGGTAAATTTTTAGTCGTTTTGCACGAATATGACATCCGTTTCCTGTGCAAATGGGTACACGATATGTTGATATTTTTCGCTCTTCATTTAGTTATCCCCCAAATAAGGTGAAAAATTACATGCTTTCCTTTCTAGGTTAGGGCTACGGTAGGGTTAAGTTAGGTTAAGGTTAGGTTAAGGTTAGGTTAGGTTAAGGTTAGATTAGGTTAGGTTATTTCATTAGGGAAAAATGAAAAAAAAATTCTGGTCAATTTTTAGTCGTTTTGCACGAATCTGATATCCGTTTTCTTTACAAACGCGTACATTTTGCGATATCTTCAAGTGAACATATCTCAAAAACTACACATTTGCACAGGAGACGGATGTCAGATTCGTGCAAAACGACTAAATATTGACCAGAAAGATATGTTTTAATCGAAAAACACCAATGTGTGCTAAAACGAGTATTACCCAACTTTTGGGTATAAGAACCCATTATTAATCTTTCATGCAGATCAAGATTTATGTGTATTTTAATCATTCTGTTGATAAATGGTGATAAGTGTTATAAAGTAGGCCTAAATAATTATTTATTCAGCCTCAATAAAATCTTTGTTCGCCATCTATTTCAAAACATTTGAAGTCACAATTTTATCTTCTATTAAGACAATTTACCCTGGCTATAATAATGGGTTTGGGGCTTCACTAATTTCTTTTCATCGTTAAATAAGCTTAAAACATTCAGTTAAATAAGAATATTGGGAAACTTTTAATGTTTCTATTCTCAGAACCTATGTAATAATAATGCATAGGTGATTCTTTTAGAAGTATCAACTTTTTGTAATATTTTCTGGGGTTCTGGTTTGAGTTTAACCTAAATCTGTAACAATGTTTTCATCTATCACTAAAAAGTACTTTTTAAGAACCTTTACACAGTTTTCCCATTGTTTCCTCTACAGCAGTGGTTCCCAAACTGTGTTCCGCGGAACCCTGGGGTTCCACAGAGGCTTAACAAGGGTTCCGTGACACGATTTTAATCAGGTCTAATTAAAGTCCTAATATTTATACATAATTTTACCTTCTGGCTTTTTGTTAAATAATATTTTATATTCTTCTTCTGACTTGAAATGTCTCCATTGTGGATTTGGGATCACTAAGCGAAATTCATTAAGAAAGTATTTTCCAAAGTCGTAAGATCCACTCACTTGGCTGCGCAACCCATTTATTGATTCGAATATTTTGAAACCACAAAATCTTCCAATAAATGAAAAAGAGCAGCTAATTGATATTTCAACTGATCTGACACTCAAAACAACTTTTGAAAAGGATTCGTTGTTGTCTTTCTGGATAAAGCTTTTAAATCAATATCCCGATCTTACAAAACGAGCAGTGAAGAATCTCCTCCCCTTTGTATCAACTTATATGTGTGAGGCTGGATTTTCTCGATATATAGCGACCATAAATAAGTACCGTAATAAGTTGGATGCAGCAGCGGATATGCGCCTGCAACTGACCAACAACAAACCAAATTTCCAACAACTCTGCTGCACTAAACAAGCCCATAAATCACATATTTTACAGCTCTAAATCTAATATATATATATATATATATATATATATATAATTTTTTTTTTTTTTTTTAGTTCAGGAAGAACCGATTCGCCTCTATTTAAAGGGCATATCTCAGCGGAAAAACAAAGAAAAAGTGAGAGGAAAGACAGAGGAAAAAGAAAGGGTGGAGGGGACAGTCGAAGTGGAAAAAGACCAAGGATGACAAGGACTGCAGGGTCGAGCCCCATCATCCTTGGGTGCTAGGGCCGGGAGGGCGCACGTGAAACCTCCAGGAACAAGCACGTACAAACGAGCACAAAGAGCACTCAAGAGCACGAGCTTAGAACCCCCTTGCGGGGATATATATATATATATATTATATATATATCCCCGCAAGGGGGTTCTAAGCTCGTGCTCTTGAGTGCTCTTTGTGCTCGTTTGTACGTGCTTGTTCCTGGAGGTTTCACGTGCGCCCTCCCGGCCCTAGCACCCAAGGATGATGGGGCTCGACCCTGCAGTCCTTGTCATCCTTGGTCTTTTTCCACTTCGACTGTCCCCTCCACCCTTTCTTTTTCCTCTGTCTTTCCTATATATATATATGTATATATATATATATATATATATATGGAGTTGGGGTTCCGCGAAATAAAAACAAGTCTGTAAGGGTTCCGACAGTTAGTAAAGTTTGGGAACCGCTGCTCTACAGTATTATTCCTCTGGGTTAAAAATTCTCCACTATCTTTTTCTCACTAGTACTGTAACACATTAAGGTAGACCCCATATATTGTATTCTCTAAATGTAACTTTTTGACAAAACCAATGAAGATATTAACTATACTAAAAAGGGCAGAAAAAGCATCATTGAATCTTTTGAATTGTCAAAGCTTTACCAAGATATTGGAGTCACCCAACTCATACCTGGGAATATTTTGTTTCAGGCCATAATAAAATTTTAGTAAATAGAGGACACCAATAAAGCAAGTTGATCTTTGCAACCTTTTAATAGCCTACCATTTATTTAAAGAACAGAATACATAGAAGATAAGATTCTCCAAATTAAGATGAAAGGAGTCTGTACAGATATACCTGATTGATTGTAAAGTTGCTGTTGGTGCTTGGCTGAAAGGCTTCTTACCCAAGTTCCATGGAAAACATACCACTGCAGCACGATGAACATCGATTAGTATACTTCATAATTATGTTACCAACCCAACAAGTAATGTCAGTCGAGGAAGTGCAACATTTAACCATCGCCGGATCTTTTCGGTTTCACGGCCTACACTACAATCAAATAAAATTTGCATTATTTTACTTCTTTTGACCTTTTTATTACTATTCAGTACATTTTAACTTGGAGAAACTAACCTAACCTAACCTAACTCACCTAACTTAACCCTAACCTAACCAACCTAACCAACCTAACCTAGCTTAATTCTAACTTAACCACCCTAACCTAGCTTAACCCTAACCTAACCTAACCATCCTAAATTTCGTCAGTTTTATTTTTTAGATTTGGGGGAAAATTGGAAATGTCGTAATATTCCATTGAATAAGCCTTTCACTTTGTGTCTTTGCCTCCTCATTAGTTAGGGTTAGGTTAGGTGAGGGCTAAGTTAGGATAGGTTAGATTAGTTTCTCCAAATTAAAATGCACTGAATAATAATAAAAGGTTAAAAGGATTACAATAATGTAGATTTTATTGATTTTAGTGCCTGCCGTCAAACCGAAAAGATCCCCATCGCCAACTGATTTTAAAACCATCTACATCTTTTTCATGATGGACTGGCAGAATTAACATAGCACCATACTGATATGAACTCTTGAAACAATTAATTAACCTGTACAACATTTCACTGAGACAGATACAAACATCTTTCACAACTTTTGTAACATGATTTCATCACGAAATATAGATAACAACAGATGACTTCCTCACTCTTATAATTAACAGTCCTCTTAATAATACCAAACTATTCATTTGCCTTATTTCTCACCTCTAAGCACTGCTTAGAAAATGTTAGATCACTATAACTATAATGTCTAGATCTTTTTTATAATTGACATCCTCTAATCATTATCTTTGCATTTCATAAGTGAAGTTTTAGCTCTTTCTATCAAAATAGATGACTTTGATTTTGAACATTAAATTCCATCTCTCACTTATCAACCCATGCCACTGACATATCAAGATCTTTTTGCAGTTTATAAGAAGTTTCTATATTTGTACAGTAACTGGGGAGACTAGGGCCGACTTTTTTATCATTTGCAAATTTCGATATTTTATTACCTTCTTCTTTCTCTAATTCGTTTAGATATAAAATAAAGAGTGCTGTCCCCAGTCTTCACTTACCACCACCCAGACTTCTGACCATTTAAAATTACTCTTTGTTCTCTGGCTTCTAGCCATTTTCTACCTAATTCATAACTCACCCTGATGCCCCATTGGCTTTTAATTTATATGCAAGTTTCCTATGTGGAACCTTGTGAAACGTCTTACTAAAATCCAAATAAATATCATCTACATCATATTCACTATCTACCTGATCAGTTACAAATTCTAAAAGACTAATAGATCAGACAAACAAGGCCTTCCTCATCTAATTCCATGTTGGGTACTTGAAATAAGTTTAATACTTTCCAGATGATCTTAACCCTGGACTGCAT
The DNA here is from genome assembly GCA_023014485.1 of Bathynomus jamesi. Classification (NCBI taxonomy): domain Eukaryota; kingdom Metazoa; phylum Arthropoda; class Malacostraca; order Isopoda; family Cirolanidae; genus Bathynomus; species Bathynomus jamesi. The sequence goes on from JAJOZX010000688.1 coordinate 335,624, forward strand.
ATTTGAATCAAATCATCGTGCATAGCGGGATTCATTTGAACCCTGCTATGCATTCCAGGGTTAAATATTATTCTTTATATTTTTTCTAGTACCCAACATGGAATTAGATGAGGAAGGCCTTGTTTGTCTGATCTATTAGTCTTTTAGAGTTTGTAACTGATCAGGTAGATAATGAATATGATGTAGATGTAATTTATTTGGATTTTAGTAAGACATTTGACAAGGTTCCATATAGGGAACCTTGTATATATATTACTTGTATATAAATTAAAAACTAATGCAGCATCAGGATGAATTATGAATTAGGTAGAAAATAGCTAGAAGCCAGAGAACACAGAGTAATTTTAAATGGTCAGAAGTCTGGGTTGTGGTCAGTGAAGACTGGGGTCAGCACTCTTTATTTTATATCTAAATGATTAGAGAATAGAGCAGGTAATAAAATATCTAAATTTACAAATGATACAAAAGTAGGGCCAAGTTGTTCAGTTACAAATATAGAAAATTCTTAAAAATTCCGAAAAGATCTTTATGGAGTAGTGGACTGGGATAATAAATCCAACAGTGGCCATCATATTATATAGTCCTATATCCTTCACAGGTGACTACTTCCGCTCTCTCTGAGAAAGTTCTCAAACAAGAAGCTTTTTTTTCAGAAAATGGTGTAGGTTTCTGTTGCTGATACAGTACTTGCTTTATGAAATCATTGTTCTACAAATCTTATAATTTTTTGTAAAATCTCCAATGACATGACTAAGAATGCATTTTCTATAACTAAGACGTCAGTTGCTGTAAGTCAGTTATCTGTATTTCATGATGAAATCATGTTACAAAAGTTCTTTCTGTGAAAGATGTTTGCAACAATTCCCTTGTTCGGCCGTACCTGGAGTATGCTGTGCAGTTCTGGTCGCCCACCCTCAGGAAAGATATTGAGAGGCTGGAGCGAGTGCAGGCGAGGGCCACAAAGTTGATCCCTTCCGTTAGGCATATGGGCTACAATCGACGGTTACGCGCCCTGAACTTGTTTTCGCTTGAAACTCGGAGGCTGCGCGGTCAACTGATCGAGGTTTTCAAGCTCTTACGAGGGTTCAACGATGTCGATTTTAGAAGTATGTTTAGTTTAAATGATAACCCAACTCGCAACAATGGTTGGAAGTTGGATTTGAAACGGTTTAGGACTAGTGTGTGTGGGAATTACGTTACGTATAAGATCTGTGACACATGGAACAGGTTACCTTCGGAAGTTGTGAACAGTTCCTCTGTGGATCAGTTCAAGAAAAGGTTAGACGAAATCTTGCACACTATTTGAGTGTGTAAAGACATTTAGGACCTCAGTCTGCGGAAATTTCTTTTCCTGTAAAATAGTTGATATCTGGAACCAACTTCCCTCAGAGGATGTTTCCAGTCAAAGTGTAAATCTGTTTAAAAATAGGCTAGACAAAGTACAGAACACACTCATAGTTTAAGATTAAAACCTCAGAAAACTCTGCAGGAGTTCGCTTGCTCGGTGTCTGTGAGCAAGCTAAATATAGAGCTATTTATATATTCTCCACTTTCCTGTAAAATTTCCTTGGCTACTTTTCCAGGGTCAAGGTATTTTCTTCAACCTTTTCCGTACCTGCCTCTGGCAGGGAGGGAGCGGAGGGTGGGGAGAGAGCCTTCTACTTTTCTATCCAGTTTTCTACTACTGCTAGCATAGTTTGAAAGACAAAATTTTCCCTGGCACCCGTTGCCATTGGTACCTCCTCGGTATGGGCCGCAAGGCCTTTTGAGGTACTTCTTTTCCTTGTAACTCCTTGTAACTGTCTCAGAAATGTTCTACAGATTAATTAATTGTTTCAAGAATTGATATCAGTATGGTGTTAGGTAATTCTGCCGGTCCATCATGAAAAAGATGCAGATGGTTTTAAAATCAGTAGGCCATGGTTAATTGTTGCACTTCTTCGAATGGCATTACTTGTTGGGTGGGTAACATATGTAGTATATAAATAGAGGAGAGTGTAGACACCAATCGACCAGGGAAGTACTCCGGGGAGGACGTTAGACAGAAGATAGGAAGTGCTGGAACTTCCGTTTCTCCTGTCACTGTTCTCCTTAGCTGATCGTTTTCCAAATCTCATCTACCTTGTGAGAAGTCCAGCATGCTCTAACACACACTTCTCTCCCTATTCCTCACTACATATACATGCATCATACACACTACATAATCTTTTCAAAATTAATAAAAAATGTCATCAACTTCAAGAGCCTCGGAGTCCCCTGGGGAGGGGGGCCATAAATGCCACCATTTCTAGCTCCCCAACTGACGATACCTGGAACGCAGACGTGTGTAGTGGGGCCCATTCGAGATGTTTTGGGCCTCTGCCTGATTCACTTTTCATTAATTTCTGCAACCTTCGCGTGGACTTTTTACAAATTTTCAATCTGTTGAACACCACCTCTCCTCCTCTAAACCTCATCATCTTTTCCTCACTGAAACTCAAGTGTCTGGGTCAACCGACAGCAACCCCTTTTCTGTACCCTCTTACTTTCTCTAATCAATTTCACTCCAAAGGTGGATGTTGCGTATATGTAAGCAATGACCTATCTTGTTCTCGTATTCCCGAACTCGAATTTTCCGAATTCTATACCCTCTGGCTTCGGTTTACATGCCAATCTCAAACTAAATACATCTGCGCTGTTTACCTTTCTCCTAGTTCTACTGACTATCCAAAATTCTTTGACTACCTCGCTTCCAAAGTGGAATACATTCTATCCCACTCTCCCATAGCTGAAATCTCTATTTCAGGAGATTTCACTGTTCATCACGACCTTTGGCTTTCCTCCCATTTCACTAACATCCTTGGTGAACTAGCTTACAACTTTTCTATCCTTAATGACCTAGAGCAAATTCTACAGCAATCTACTCGTATCCCCGATCGCGTTGGAGATAGGTCCAACATTCTGGATTTATTTCTTACCTCTCATCCTTCTTACTCTGACAAACTTATTTTTCCGTTGGGCTCCTCCGACTACAATCTTATATCTGTTTCCTGTCTCCGCTCCAATCCGGCCTTTGGATCCACCCAAGAGGAAGCACCAGGGCCGGATTAACCATTAAGCAAAATAAGCCCGTGCTTAGGGCATCAAGGGAAGGGGGGCACCACAGAAATTTTCCATTGTCGGATTTACCATGGATTTATTATACTATTATAATCGCGGTTTATAGCCTATAAGCTGTTGAAAACTGAATTATATATATTCATATATAGTATTTATTTTTTTTCATTGTTTGAATTTGGAGTGAACAACAACCCTTTTGAGAGAATAAATATATTTCATTGTAATCACACACTTTACGCTTTGCGTTATTATTTTGTTTATATCAAATCTTTGAGCGCCATATTAAAAATACATATAGATTAAATATTTTCGTGTGCTATAGGAAGTTATTCTGAACGTGTGATTTGTGCATATAATATTAAATATATATTTTACATAATCATTTGGTATTGTTTTACAGAAAGATTTAGGTTTATACAATTGTAATATAAATTAATATTAAAATAAAAGAAACTATAAACTCTCTATATTGCTGTTGTATCAAGTGATGTTTATCACGGCCATTATAATAATAAGATATACTGACCTAAGTTAATTAGCGTTGAAGAAGTTTATCTGTTGCTCTCTCTTCTTCTCTAGGGTAAGTCTATGAAGTGTACTTTATTTGTATATATAACAATATTTTATCATACACGTATCTTTATTTTATAATTTATTTAGCTATTGTCATAACAGTATAAAAGAATTTAGATTGTAATAACCAGAGTGAATAATTTGTAATGTATATATAACATCAAACGTAGTTAGGACAATTTAGGCCCTAAGCAAATGTTCATATTTCCTATAATTAAATATTGTGTTTTAAATAAATAAATAAATGTAAATATAAAATGTGGCTCGTTAATAGTGAAATGTTAATATTGATATTTTTATAGATTGCGTATTATTAATTCTAATGTTAAGTATTTTTATTTTATAGGTTTCGGTTCCTTCTTTCGGTTCCTTCTTTTGGTTCCTTCTTTCGATTTGATTTGTATTCAACATTTCGAGTTGATATTTCGGTTGAGTTATATTTAATTGCCACTTATATTTAAATTGCCACTTTGGTTGTGTACGGTTCCCATTTTGTCTTTCTGAGAATAAAAGAACAAAGCCAAGATTGTGATATGTGTAACTGTGTTGATTGCCACATAATGTACAAATAAAATATTCTTTTTATTTCTGTATTTTACAGACCCCAAGAACCAAGATGAAACGTGTTCAGTTAAGTGGTGCACAAAAGCGAAAACTATCAAAAGAGAAACAAGAGAAGACTTTGGATTTAGAGTCCAAGACTGCAAAGCTGACTGATTTCTTCACACAAGTTCCACGACCACAACGTCAACATGATATACCGATTCTGAATCAAAACCAATCTCCGTCATCAGAAGTGGACACAAATACCACTTTGATCACTTCAAAATCAAAATATGATGACGTTGGAATCACCGAGGTGTCACAAGCAGGTTCATCTACCACATGTCTCACTACTGATCTCACTTTGCCTGTAAATTCTCTTGATACCTCTACTGCAAATGTTGATTCAAGTTGCTTTACAAGACATTCTGGGGTTGAAATAATTGCTGAAAATGAAAGTTTAGTGGACCATGGTGATGGTGGTGAAATGAATCAGTCTGCAGAAGATGAAGTAAATATAGCAAAAGATCCAGGGTTGTGGCTTGATTTCTCTGCTGATGATGTGGCTTATTGGATTGCTTGTGGACCCAGTGACTGTCAACACCACAATGGGCCATTTGACAAGTCTTACCGGCATTTCAGTAGTGGCAAACCAGCAAGATACTGTTCACAAAAACTTTTCGTTGGGACAAAAGCCAATGGTGAGAAATACAAGAGAGAGTGGTTATTGTATTCACCATCAACAGGATCAGGGTTGTAAAAAGATGATTGATGCTTACCCAGAGGACTTGAACACTAATTTCTCTGCTGAGCTTCAGCAGTTTCACTCATATGTGTGCCATAAGTTCAGTGCAAAAAAAAATGTAAAAACAAGATTCAGTCATGCTGAACTTTATAAAATAATTGTAGAAGACAATATTGAGTGTGCCTTCCCAAATGTAGAAATTGCCTTTCGTATATTTTTAACATTAATGGTCACAAATTGCTCAGCTGAGCGTTCATTTTCTCAGTTGAAGTATATTAAAAATACCAACAGAACAACTATGCAACAAGGCAGGCTGGATGCCTTATCTCTACTAAGTATAGAAGCAGATGTGTTACGTAAGATTAGTTTTGAGGATCTGATCAAAGACTTTGCAATTAAAAAAAGTAGGAGAAAACTTTTCAAATATAAATGAAGTGGAAGTATACAAAAATAAACATTATTTTCCATCTTACTGTAAGTTTTGTTTCATTTCAAAAAATAAAATTTTATTTTATGGTTTATTTTTGTTTATATTTTGAATTACATATATATGGGGCACCAAAATCTTTTAAGTGCTTAGGGCCTCTAAAGGTCTTAATCCGGCCCTGGGAGGCACCTTTGGCACTATGGTGCCGCTGATTGGGAGGCCCTTAGGCAGTACGTCTGTGAGCCCTTCCGAGTGTGCTGATCGCATCACAGAGGTGATTCTCTCGGGCATGGAAGCGTACATTCCATATTCTATTCCTTCTGCTAATGCAATAAAAACCTTGGTGTAATTGTACTTGTTCTAATGCTCTCCGCAACAGAGAGGAGGCTTCCAGAAGGTAATGTCACCATCCAACTCCTGACTCTCACTCAGCTTATATTTCTGCCCAAAATCGTGCAAAATATGTTCTTCGACTCGCCAAAAATTTAATGATCCGACAAAAATATGAAAACTATCCCTAATTCTTCTCGCTCTTTCTTTCATCTAGCTAAGAACCTCTTCAATAACTTTACTTTCTCTTCTTTCCATCCTTTTTACCATTCCGACGGCTCAGTTGCCGTCGCTTCTACTGACAAAGCTGAACTCTTCATTCAAACTCGCTTCCAGTTCAACCATACACGATTCCGGTGTTGTTCCTCCATCTCCTCCTTCCTCTGACTTTATTATGTCTGAAATTAGAATATCTTCCAAACATGTTATTCCTGCCCTTTCTGGGCTCAACTAAAGGAAGGCGTACGGTATTGATGGTGTTCCTCCTGTTGTTCTTAAGAACTGTGTTTGTGCTGACACTCTGTCTAGGCAAATTTTTTGTCTTTCTCTCACATCTGGTGCTTTTCCTTCCTGCTGGAAGTTCGCTTTCATTCAGCCTGTCCCAAAGAAGGGTGACCGCTTTCAACTCTCCAACTATTGTCCAGTTGATTTGATTTCTTGCCTTTCTAAACTTTTTTGAATCTATCCTTAATAGGAAGTTTATTAAACAGCTCTCTTCTCACAATCTTCTTTCCGCAAGGGACGCTCGACTGGCTACATTCTTGCATATCTCTGACTCTTGGTCATCCTCCTTTCGGGATTTCGGTAAAACTTTTGCTTTAGCGCTAGACATATCTAAAGCTTTTCATAGAGTCTGGCACACATCTTTAATTTCGAAACTGCCCTTCGTCGGTTTCTAACATTTTTTCTGTGCCTTCATCTCTAATTTCCTTTCTGGCAGATCTACAGTATAGCTGCGGTTGTAGATGGTCATTGTTCTTCTCCTAAAGCTATCAACAGTGGTGTTCCTCAGTGTTCTGACCTATCACCCACTCTTTTCCTTTTATTTATTAATGATCTTTTAATTCGCACTTCCTGTCCTATTCACTCCTATGCCGATGATTCCACTCTTCACTTATCAATCCGCTTCCCAAAGCGTCCCTCATAGTAGTCACTTCATGATTCAGGAAGGACGGCTATGGAGCACCTGACCTCTGATCTTTCTGCTATCTCTGATTGGGGCAAAAAAACTTTGTGAATTTTAATGCCTCAAAAACTCAGTTCCTCCATCTGTCTACTCGTCACTATCCTCCACACGACTATCCCTTTACCCCTTCACCTTCAACAACACACTTGTGAATCCTTCTTCTCCTAACATTCTAGATGTTTCCTTTTCTCGTGATCTTTCCTGAAAGATCACATATACTCTCTTTACAAGACAACTTCTATGAGGTTAGGTATGCTGTACTCCTCCTCAGTTTCTTCACCCCCACTCACTTACTCCCCCCTATATAGGGGTTTTGTCTGCCCCTGTATGGAGTATGCTTCTCATGTATGGGGTGGCTCAACCCACATAGCCTTACTTTACCGGTGGAATCAAAGGCTTTTCGTCTAATCAATTCCCCGCCTCTTACTCACTGTCTTCAATCCTTCTCTCTTCGCCGTAATGTTGCCTCACTCTCTCTTTACTATCACTATTATAAAGAACACTGCTTTTCTGAACTCTCTAACTGCATGACTCCTCCTTTGAGGAGAGCACGCAGCACCAGACTTTCGACACATTCTCATTCCTTTTCTGTCCAACTCTCTAACGCAAGGGTTAATCGGTATTTTCAATCTTTCATCTAGTCAACCGGTGAACTCTGGAACAATCTTCCTTAGTCCACGTTTCCTCCTGTCTATGACCTTCAATTTTTCAAGCGCAGTGTTTCTAGGCATCTCGAAAACCATGGACCTTGATTTTGGCTGTCTTCTTCTTTTGTCGGGAGGAGCGCTTTTGCAGGCATTCTCCCTTTACCACGCATTCTTGCAAACAAAAAAAAATCAATGTTCATCGTAGTATGCTTTCCATGGAACTTTGGTCAGAAACCTTTGAGCAAGCACCAACAACAAATTTACAATCATTAGGTGTATCTCTACAGACTAAGAATCACCCATCTATTATTATTACATAGGTTCTGAGAAGAGAAACATTAAAAGTTTCCTAATCTTTTTATTTACGTGAATGTTTTAAGCTTATTTAACAATGAAAAGAAATTAGTAGAGCCCCAAACCCATTATTATAGCCAGGGTGTAATTTTCTTAATATAACATAAAATTGTGACTTCAAATGTTTTGAAATAAATGGCAAAGATTTTATTGAGGCTGGATAAATAATTATTTAGGCCTAATTTATAACACTTATCATAGCTTTCAAATGTTTTAACCATTATTATATCTCTCTGTTGTGGTATTTGCACTTGAAGATCATACATTTCAGTTAGAAGACTCGTACGTCTTAGCTAAATTTAATTAATTTTATTATTGTTTCCATCCTCTATGAAAAGGAGATATTTGAAATTGCCATGGGGTATTAAAAATTTTATGCTAATTTCAAAGCAGTTGATGAGACTCTGGTTCACTCCTGCTTGCTGGCTCCTGGGTTGGTTTGAATTGGCCACTTATCCTGTTAACCCTCAGACAAAAGGTGATTCTTGGCATGCACTCACTTTCACATTGTGGGGAAATGAGTTTGCTCAAAATGTTATGGCTGCTCTCTCTACCAAGACTGTTATGCTATAATAGCATAAAATTTATATTTTGTAGTTGAAAATTAATTTTACCACATATCGGGGTGTGGAGTATATTTACAAAGCTATGACCAGAGAGACAAAACGAAGAATGCCGAGTGGGTTAAGTCACGCCCACAAAATGCATTTAGGGAGAGCGGGTATGGGTAGAAACCTCAAGGTTAATGATAATCTACAGATCTACAGAAGCTAAGGCTAACAAAGACCCTAACATCCACTCTCAGGTTAGCCCGAGAGAAAGGAAAGAGTAGGGGGTTAAAAGAGGAGAATAAGGGGTTAAGTAAGTAGCAAAACCAATCATTCGTGGGTTAACATTCATTCAGAAAAAGAGAAAGAAAGACTCATCATCATCATCCGCCGGCCACTGCCGACAAGTCGGAAAAATAGTCGAAGAGAAGAGGAAAGGGGTGAAAGATGAAAAGAAGTAAAATAAGAACGCTTACAAACCATGCAAACACAGTCTTAATTCACTGTCATACCAGGCAAACTACAGACATGCAAGTATGGAGAGGATAGAAAAAAAAAAGAAATAGATAGAATATAACAAAACGTGGGATAGTTTACGCTACGAGCTAAATCTACGTTCGTGTTAGTCTAATTTTTTTTTAAATAACTTTATTGCTGGCATCACACGCTGGCATGTCACAAGTTGGCATTAATCGTCAACAGACTCATCCTCGACCACCACCCCAAGAGCTCCTGTTACTAGTTGTTTTTTTTTTATTTTAAACAACGTTAATATTTTTAAAATTCCTATCTAAACGGTTCTTAAACATATTAAAGCTGGTAGAGTTCACGACGGGCGCAGGAAGATTATTCCACTTTTCAATTACTTAAACGTAAAAAAGTTTTTAGCGATGTTAGTAATGAAACATCTGCCACGCAACTTAAATCCGTTATTAAAAGTGAACAGTTTGTCAAAATTTACGTTATCGATTTTATTAACGATTTTGAAAACTTCAATAAGCTCCCCCCTTAATCTCCTAGTTTCGAGTGAATGCAAGTCTAACTCTTTAATCCTATCTTCGTAAGACTTGTTGCGCAATGACGGAATTAGTTTCGTGGCGCGACGCTGAACCCTTTCCAACCTATCACTATCCTCACGCAAGTATGAAGCCTAACATCCTATTAGCTTTTGCACAAGACTCCAGGCACTGGTTCCAAAATTTTAAATCCTTAGATACGCGTACGCCTAAATCTACTTCCTCGTCAACGCTCGCTAACTGTCTATCGTCCATCGTGTACGTGTAATTATTGTTACGAGAACCTATATGCAAAACTTTTCATTTATCTACGTTAAATTGCATCTGCCACTTATCCTTCCACTCCATAATCCTATTTACATCGTCTTGAAGCCTATTTCTATCGTCCACGTTAAGAACTTTACCGCCTATTTTAGTATCGTCCGCGAATTTTGAAACGTTATTGGTCAAGCCTACATCTATATCGTTAATGTAGATTACGAATAGCAATGGGCCTAACACTGAACCCTGTGGGACACTGCTACCTACATCCAACCACCCCGACTCACTACCATTAACAACGACCCTCTGTTTTCTAGCACGAAGCCATTCCTCTAACCAGTTAGCTACCTGACCGCGTATACCGTGCGCTTCAACCTTCGCAATTAATCTTCTATGCGGAACTGTATAGAACGCTTTTTTAAAGTCTAAATAAATAACGTCATCCGCTCTATGCCTATCGTATTCGCGCAATATTTCGTTATATAATTCTAACAAATTAGTTAAACAAGATCTATGGCGTTGAAACCCATGCTGACTACTATTAATCAAATCGCGACTTTCTAAGTGATCGATCCCTAACTACGGATTCCAAAAGTTTACCGACAATTGATGTTAAGTTAATAGGCAGGTCCGGCGCCAGCCTATTTGGCGCCCTTAGCAGGACTGCAGCTGGCGCCCCCACCCGCCTCCCACTTCACGATTGGGTTTGCCCACAAAGTAATCAAGGTACCATATTGAAGAAACTATTTGCCTTACACTGATCTATTTTAATTTGCTAATACATACATTTATTATAAAATTATAAAATCATTTCACAGTTCAAGAAAGTGTCATGACCAATCAAAACAGCGAGTAAAGCGAGGCATATGTAGTAACAAATCAGAACGCTCAAAAGTGCTAAAATATGCGTGCAAAAAGGACATATCTACTGTTTTTTCCAAGCAAGAAGGGCATATGTCACATAAAAACAGTTATTCGCTTATTGACGACTCCCGGAACTCATATTAAGCCGTAAATAAGCCGAGTCGCTTATTGACGACTCCCGTCTGTGCGCGCAACATTTTTAAATCGCTTATTTACGACTCCCGTCCCTAAAGGGTTAAAGGTCGTGATAGTGAAAGTTCTATAATGACCCAATAAGATGAATAAGTTAATTATGTAAATATCAGTCAAGCTAAACTGGTGTACATACGTCGTACAACATTTCATCATTTGTCTATGCTTCTCATTCCTTCATTATTTTTTTCATGTTGTTCTTACATAATACTATCAGACGTGCACAGGGCGGGAGGCGCTGGCGCCCCCCAGATCTTTGGCGCCCTTAGCATTTACTAACCTCGCCTAATGGAAGCGGCGGCCCTGCTAATAGGCCTATAATTGCTAGCTACTGTACGGTCGCCTTTTTTAAAAATGGGCGTAACGTTAGCTAATTTGAAGTCTTCAGGAATAATCCCCGCTTCCAGTGACTGATTAAAAATCTTCGTTAAGGAGCCTACGATAACGTCCTTCAAATCTTTCAAATGTCTGGGATAAAGCGCGTCAGGGCCTGGAGCCTTGCTCACTTTTAGTTTATCGATATAATGCGCAATCTCACCCTCGTAAACAGTTATTTCATTCAAAATAGTTTCGCTACTAAATGGAACGATATCGTCCACGTCGGAGACATTATTTACGTCTTCTTCGGCAAAAACTGTTGCACAAAAGTTATTGAAAATACCCGCCATCGCCTGAGCGTTGGAAGCCAAAGCGCCGTTAACGTCCACTAGATGGCCTATGTTCTCTTTTATCGGCTTACGATTATTGACGTATTCAAAAAACTTTTTTGGATTAAGTTTACTATCCGCAGCTATAAGTATCTAAATTACGCTTAGCGTTCCTAATAAATCTTTTAACCTGACGTCTAAGCTCGATATATCTATTAAAGTTAGCTACCGTGCCATTGCGCTTATTAAGTCTTTACGCTCTGTTAAGCTCGTTTATGATATCGCCTATTTCCCTAATCCACCACTTGGGCCTACCAATATTTCTAGCGCGTTTGGGACTACGAGGAATAAACTCCCTTTCGATATTCATAAAACTTTATTTAAACGCCTCCCAATGAAAATTTGCGTCATTACCCATAAATTATCCCAGTCCACTACTCTCATCCTGTCCGCAAAATTATCAAAATTAGCCCTACGAAAATCGGGGACTTCTAATACGTTACTATCCTTAGTGTTTTCTATCAATAGCTTAAACCTAAGAATGTGATGAACGCTACATGCCAAACTCTCACCTACTTCTAAACCTTCGACTATATTATCGTCGTTCGTCATCACCAAATCTAAAATATTGTCACCGCGCGTTGGTTCGGTAACCATCTGTCGTAAAAAATTATCTTCCATGAACTCAACCAGTCTCAAACCCTCCTCATTACCAGTAAAAGTCTCATAATTAACAGTAGGGCAGTTAAAGTCTCCGACAATTATACTATTCCGATTATTAATAAAGTTACCAAGAAGTGAGTAAACTCTAGTATCGGTATCGATATTAAAACTAATACTACGCGCCCTAACTTCAACGCATATCGCATTAATTGCTGCCGGAAAATCTATCTTAACCTCGGGAGCCCTAAGGGAATTACGAATATACAGCAAAACGCCGCCACCAATCTAATGTAACCTATCATTAGTAAAGAGTTTAAAACCCCCTATATCAAGTTCCCCCAACAAGTCCCGAGTCATGGTATTTAACCACGTTTCGGTTATAACAACTATATCGTATTTGCCGGAATAAATTATCGCCTTAAATTCGTTTAATTTATTTCTAATACTACGCGTGTTACAATAAGAGACGTTTAAGTTATTTTTTACCACGGGTCGGCGTTTTAAACTATTTTTCACGTCGGACCCGCGTTTCCCGGACCCACAACGTTTAAAGAAGGCTTCGACCTATACAGCTTTCGAACGTTTTCGTCAATTAACCTACCTAGCTTAGCATTACCTATTTCATTAAAATGCATCCCATTTTTAATAAAAAGGCTAGGATCACTGAATTCTGACGACAGCTTTACGAAGGGTACATTTTCCTCAGCACAAATCTCTTCTAATTTAGTATTCAAAAATATTGCTTTTGACGTAATCCTAAGACCCAAACCGTGCCTACGGGTAATACCTAGAACTGAAGACCTATCTGACCTCACCTTCAGGGACCTAATGAACCCCTTATATCCCTCCAAAAGGTCAGGCACTCTCGTATCGAGCTTATACGAATCGTTGCTCCCTACCATCGTCACCAACATCGAGTGACGGGAGGCAACATCATTCCTATCCACTTCGTCTCTAATTCTGTCAACCCTGGTTCCTGGGAGACAGACCCTCCTTGGATTCCGTTCAACGAACTCTGTGTCCATATGGCGCACTAAAGAGTCCCCAATTAAAATAGTTTCCCCCTCGTTCACGTCCCTATCCAAATGGGGGAAAGGGTTCGAAACCTTGATAGGGGGGGGGATTCCTATCACCTAACGTACGTGGCCTAACTCCACCCTTAACTTCTCTAAATCCCTCCCCATCTACTAATCTCGGACCAACCTTAACCCCTTCCTCAACTTTATCCAACCTTCCCGATAAACTACCTAAACTAGAAACTAGGTTACGCACCTCACCCTTCAAACTATTAACGTCTTCAACCTTAGTATTGGCTCGGATTTCGTCAACTGCAGCCCTACCCCTGCCCTCATCAAGCGTTGCAAGTCTTTCCCTTACCTCACGTACACTATGTTTTATGTCAACTATTTCATCCCTTAAATCGCAAAAGAAACAAACCGATCTCTCGGTAATCGCCATAAGACCGCCGTTATAATCCTTAAAATCCGTATACCACCGATTTACCCGACACCTAACACACGACGCTTTCTGCCACGGCATCGCGCAAGTTAAATTAGTTTATAACCGTCACAAGTTTAAGTTAAATTAAGCCGGCACGCTATGAAAACTTCTAAATCGCTAAAAACCATTAATATTCAATTACTTAACTATAACAATGTGAATATAAACGGAAGTATTTAAAATTCAGAACTTTCCAAAAGTAAAGTTATTGGCAATATCCAAGAGTAGAAGCAATGTCAGAGAGTTCAGGAAATGCGTCCGCTCAGTACGGAGTTTGGCTGATGATAAGTTTTATTGGCAGGATATAAATCCCATAACATAGTACGATATGCTTGTCAATATAAAAGATAAATAGAAAATAATACATTTAAAAACAAACAAACTAAAAATTATGGCTAAAGGAGATAAGCATGAGACACGTACTGAAACAAGTAATAACAAAAGGAAAAACCTACACATTGCTAAAACTACAAGTATGATGATAATGATAATGACAATAATGCTGTTTATTGGCAGGAGACAGATCCCCCAACCTAAAAATAAAAGGTACAGTACCTATCAAGGTAATCAGCGATACAACTAATTAAACACTAACTTTGAAAACAAAACAAAAAAGGACTACGGTAATAAAGAAACAACAATGATACACGTAAGGATACGACAAATATTGCTAATAAAAAAATTGTAATAGCAGTTTCATAAAAATGAAAAGTACATGTAATGGGATAGCTAACGCAGGAATTAAGTGGAGCTATAGATACACACTCTCATACCAAGAGGTCCACAGTCTAGAAGACATACAGCAGGAGTGATGAATAGCTTGGACAATAGGGTTGTCTGAGTTTTTAATTCTTTGCATTAGACTGTATTGGACGCGTCTTGTTATCTCAGTGGGGCTCGGAACGTTGCGGTTAGCGAACATCTGAGAGGCTGAGAATCTTGGTGGTAACTTATAGAGCAGTCTATCGCAAGTCCAAGTCCAGGATTTATATCATGGGGGTGTCCAAGCAAATCTATTTCAACGATTAATAAGCCAATGACAAAAAATTAAAATGTATACCAATTCTTCAATCTTACATACTGAAGTGAACACATGCACAGTTGTCAAACGTATGAAATACACTACATTGTTACATATACTTACAGGCTAGAAGTAAATCACACCAAACAAGTGCAAGGTACATTCACATATATAGTAGGTACAGTACTTGTGAATGCTTGCACACAATTAGGAATTATAAAATCCACCATATTTACCAAATCGATTCCAAACAGCAAAATATGTTCGAATTTAATACATAAGTATACAAGCTAATAATATCCACAGCTGTTTGTGTCACAATTACAGCTCTAAGAATGCACAGTAGGGTGGATCGATTTTACATTTTTTTCGATTTCCATATTCTAATAGAGACAAAACCTTGCGCATGTATGACAAAATAGCCTCTGCAAAATCTTAGCTTAATAGGTAATCATCTTCTGCCCCCGGCAGAGCGATGAAAATCATATTTTAGTAGTCAAAAACGTATTTTTAAACCCTAGCCTAGAGTCATAAAATTTTGCGTGTGTGTTATTTCATGCCTAAGCAACGATATAAATGCTATGGGAACTATATAAATGCATTATTTAAGACAAAGAGCCGATCTGAAAATATGTATATTATACATATTTTCAGATCGGCTCTTTGTCTTAAATAATGCATTTATATATTTCCCATAGCATTTATATCGTTGCTTAGGCATGAAATAACACACACGCAAAATTTTATGACTCTAGGCTAGGGTTTAAAAATGCGTTTTTGACTACTAAAATATGATTTTCAGCGCTCTGCCGGGGGCAGAAGATGATTACCTATTAAGCTAAGATTTTGCAGAGGCTATTTCCTCATGCATGCGCAAGGTTTTGTCTCTATTAGAATATGGAAATCGAAAAAAATGTAAAATCGACCCACCCTAAATGCACAGTATGAATAAAACTCAGCATAAATTCAGAGCAAAAGTTAATGATTTACACATAATTTCAATTTTGTGCCGTCGCTACCTATATACAACAAACGACCAATGCGAGACGACGTAACGAAACCCTCACTCACTCAATCTAATCCTGAAAAACATCAACCCGTTCTATGCGACATCGATGCCTTCTTGCGAAGTTGTCTAAAACAATATTATAATCAAAATCAATTTCGCGGTGAATCATTAACAGAGCTAAACCAGTTAGCCTATTTTCGCCCATCGTTGATCTCATGTAGGTCTTGAGCGTGCGTAAGTGACTGAATGAAAGCTTGTAATCATAAGCTGTAACTGGTATGGTAGCAAGAAGATTCAACATCGCTGTGACATTTGGGAACGAAGTGGCCAGTGTATTTTTTTTTATGCAGGAAGGAGGGGATAAGGGCGGTGCACGCAAAAGCGCCCCACACACAGAAGAAGAAGAGAACCAAAATGAAGGCCCAGTGTTTTGGTGCTGCATGCTCTCCTTAAGGGAGGAGGCATGCAGTTAGAGAGTTCAGAAGAGCAGTGTTCGTCATAATAACGACAGTAAAGAGAGAGAGAGAGAGAGAGAGAGAGAGAGAGAGAGAGAGAGAGAGAGACAGTCAGAAAGAGGCAGGGAAGTGATGAGGGGAAAAGCCGGCCAAGTACGGTGGTATGGGCTGAGCCATCCCATACATGAGAAGCATACTCCATACAGGAGTGAACAAGACACTGTATAGAGAGAGCAAATGAGCGAGGCGGTGTAGCACACCTAACTTTTTAGAAGCTGTTTTGGAAAGAGTATACGGGAAAAGAAAACATCAAGAATGTTAAGAGAAGAGGAGGGATTGAGTTCTGTGTTGTTGAAGGTAAGGGGATAGTCTTGTGGAAGATTGTGACGAGTAGACAAATGGAGGAACTGAGTTTTTGAGGCATTAAAATCCATAAGGTTTCTCTGCTCCAATTAGAGATAGCAGAAAAATCAGGTCAGGTGTCCCATAGCCGTCCTACGCGAATCATAGCGTGAGTGTTGAGAGGGGACATGTTGGGAAGCGGGTGGAGAAGTGAAAAGTGGAATAATCGGCATATGAATGAATAGGACAGGAAGTGCGAATTAAAAATTATTAATAAATAAAAGGAAAAGAGAGAGTGATTGGAGAGAACCCTGAGGAACACCAATGTTGATAGCTTTAGGAGAAGATCAGTGAGCATCTACAACCGCAGCTATAGAGATCTGCCAGAAATAAAATTAGAGATGAAGGCACAGAAAGAAGGATAGAAACCGAAGCAGGACAGTTTCAAAATTAAAGATTTATGCCAAACTCTATCAAAAGCTTTCGATATGTCTAGCGCATAACAAATGTTTCACCGAAATTTCGAAAGGAGGATGACCAATCGGAGAGATATGCACGAAGGTCGCTAGCAGAGCGTCCCTTGCCGAATCCATACTGACGATCTGAGAGAAGATTGTGAGAAAAAAGGTGTTTAAGAATCTTCCTATTAAGGATACGAATAAAAAAGTTTAGAAAGACAAGAAATCAAACCCCCAAGGATAGTTGGAGAGTTGGGAGCGGACACCCTTCTTTGGGACAGGCTGAATGAAATCGAACTTCCAGCAGGAAGGAAAAGTACCAGATGAGAGACAAAGACGAAAGAATTTGCTTAGGCAGGGTGTCAGCACAGAAGCACAGTTTCTAAGAACAACAGGAGGAACCCCATCAGGACCATACGCCTTCCTAGAGTTGAGCGCAGACAGGGCAAGAAAGAACATCTTTGGAGGAGATTCTAATTTTAGGCAAAATAAATTCAGAACGGGTAGGAGCTGGAGAAACAGCACCGGAATCGTCCAGGGTTGAATTGTAAGCGAAATTTTGAATGAAAAGTTCAGGTTTGTCAGTAGAAGACACGGCAACTGAGCAGTCGGAATGGAAACGTGGATGGAAAGAAGAGGAAGTAAAGTTGTTGGAGAGGTTCTTAGCTAGATGCCAGAAGGAGCGAGAAGAATTAGAATTGGGTAAGTTTTCACATTTTTGTCGGATGAGAGAATTTTTGATGAGTCGAAGAACAGATTTTGCACGATTTCAGGAAAAAATATAAGCTGAGTGAGAGTCAGGAGTTGGATGGCAACGTTACCTTCTGAAAGCCTCCTCTCTGTTACGCATAGCATTAGAACAATAGGGTGTGTCAATTTGGGAGGTGAAAATTAATTTTTGCCAATTCCTTCACTGAGGGGTTTTAAAAATATGTTTTTGGATGTGAAGAATTCAAATCTGCTATTATTTTTGTGATTGCTCAACACTTAGCTTGGTAAATCTACGTTTGATTAAAAAGCACATAAATTGCTCTCGGAAAACAACATTTATTAATTTTAGCTTCTCAAAATGTCAGGTGATGCTATAAAAATTTTAGTTTCTCGGCATAAAACATATCCTAGTAATCATAAAACATATCCTTATAATCATAAAACAACATTAGAAAGTAATGACATCCGTAAAAAAAAATTTAAACAACAAGTTTCATCAAGTCTTGCTTTGATTCGTTCTTGGACATCAGCCGCCGACTTGCTTCTTGGCCTCTGATATAGCCCTCACGTTTCTCATGTGTATACACCCTGCCTGCTTCCTCTGTGACTTGTTTCACACACCTCTCTATTAACTGAGCATGACAGGGCCACTGTGGAACTTGCATAGGCTTGTCAAAGAACTTCTTTACTTCCGCTGTAGTCAGTTTACATGTCAAAGGAGGTTCAAATACCCCGTCAGACCAGTCTGTCAGCTCCAACACGGAAGAAGCACTGGGGTTGATGGAAGGTCTTCCTGGGACGTACAGAAAGATCTCCAAGTGTGTCATCATCTCCACCCCTCATGACAACAATCTTTTGGACACCAGCTCTCTTCTCCTCACTGTCATCTGAGCACAAGAGTGTCTGGATTATCATTTCGCTGAATGCATACCATGCTGAGCGCTTGATGGTTGGCAAAACAGCATCCACTACAGCCTTCTTTTGCAGCCTAACTAGCCGCAGCTGAAACAAGATGTGGCGTGGGCCTTCCACCCAAGAGTGTTTTACTTTGATGTTGAACCAACAGGGGTAGTACACACCAACAATGTATTCCACTCTCAGTCTTAAGTTGTTGAGGGTTTTGCCTTTAAGGCCATGTTTTGAAACCCATATGCGACAAAGCCTGTTTGCTGTTGTCAACCACCTTGAATGGCTCACTGGACCAATTTCAAGAAGGGCCAGATCTGTGGGAAGTTCTCCTGTCCTTATGGCCTGTGTGATCCTATACCCGTACGCTTGATCAGTAGAGAGATCCTTTACGACATTGTCACTCAGTGAAGTAAGAGGCTCTCCAATTGAGAGTTTGGTGAATGAAGGATCAATTTCAAGTTCGGTTGCAGTGTCTAGCATCTTGCCAATGTTACCTGTCTACTTGTTGTTAGACAAGGTCTTCCCATCCAGTGCTGTGATCAAGTGTCGCAGGGGTTGCTCGTTAGTGTGGAGGGCACAAACCAACCAGATCAGCTTACGGCAAAGCTTGACCTCTACCCAATGCATGGAACCACCCTCCCAGCCAGTGTTAACATTTGTAGAATCACCTCCAATGGCCTGCAGGCTTTTATCAATGCCCTTCTTCTTCATGAAATCTACAAGATTATCAGCAATAACTTCAGCAGGTTTTTTTCTCGTTGAGCCTTTCTCAGCAGTGAAGTGGTAGAGATATCTTCCACCTGGCTCACTGCACACAGAATAATGCTCTTCTTTGATGATGCTGGGGAACTGACCATCTGAATTGTCTGCTTTCAGCATAACTTTAGTTGTATCTTGACGGCCGTCAAAGAAGATGCAGTCAATTTCACCCTTCTTACAAAGATCATCAAATTCCTGATCCAGGGATCTCATAACTTTTTCTTGGGCCCTCTTGACTTTATTGTGATCAACTACAAGTCTCTTGTCTTCTTCAGTGATCAAGCAAGCATCCATAAAGGCAGCAGTGGTGATGGCAGCTGTGGCACACAGGCCAACACCATATCTAATGCTATGCATAGCAACATTAGGTATTTTTAATGTGTTGTACTCTGGCTTTTTATTAGAAGTTGAAGACGTGCTTGGTATTTCTAATGTCACTTCATAACTTCCATCCTTTCCATCTTGAGCATCAGCTATTTGTTCTTCATTTTCATCATCAGAGAAAATTATTTCATTTGATGGCATTGAAACATCCTGCTTACTTGTCTGCTTATATTTAGCAAGCCTTCTTCTTTCGTCTTCTTGCCGCTTCTGCTTTTTGACTTGTCTGTTGTTCTCAGGTTGATCTGGCAAGCCAATCTGATGTGGTCCAATAGAACCAGACTTGTCTCTCTGACCTTTAATGAAAGCAAGTTCCTTCACAGGGATCTTCATCTCCCTACAGCATGTACAGTTAATGTGAGTTTCGTTTTTGCAACCAGCATCTGCAAGGCAGCCAAATTCAGAGCAGAGAACAATTTTACACTTGCAACTGAGGATGTCAAAAAGCTTGTCAAGTTTTGCAATGAAAGCCTCTTTGACATGTAGCTTTCCTCTCCCAAGAGATATGTTTTTGGCCTGCTCCCAGCTCTCTTGGATCTTGTTTAAGATTGTGACTCGTGAATTTACAACGGGGGCTACAAAAGAACTGTTTGCTCCTTCCCACTTTTCAAGCACTTTAGGGCAAATGTCCTTTGCAAGACTGGCTGCTGGGTAGTTTCTCACATCCTCACCACTTTGTTCTCTTAGCAGTAGCCCATATTTCAGAACGTCTGGCAGAATTGGGAGTTCAGAGGGCAACAACTCTCTACCAGTTCCAATTAGGTTGCTCATATGTGTGAATGTCCCCAGTCTTGTCCTCCATTTAGAAGCCATTGTAGGTCAATTCCCACTGGTTAGGATGGTAGCACTGACGGACAAGTAATCTTCAGCACACTGATGAATATGTTTCAACTTGTGAAATAAGCAAAAACAGCAGTGCATTATATATACAGCATATATAATTATTAATATAATAATTATTATATAATTCCACAAAAAAAGTCAAAAAAGTCACTATTTTTATGTAGCTTCTTACCAAGCAAAACTAAATTATATTAAATTAACAAAAATATCCTTAGAATTCCTAAGTCATGCTGCAACTTTTTAGCACCCCTCATATTTGGAATTTGAAAGTTGAAAAATTCGACACACCCTACTAGAACAAGTAAAGTTAAACTAGGGTTTTTTGTATTAGCAATCGGAATAAAATATGGAATGTATGCCCATGCCCGAGAGAATCACCTCCGTGATACACTCAGCACACTTGGAAGGGTTACGGAAGCATTAATCACTCCATGGGAAATCAAAGAAGGACCTTCGAAGGGCCTCCCAATTACCTGCGTGAAAGTGCTAAAGGTGCCTTTTCTTAGGAGGATCCAATGACCGGATTAGAGGGATAAGACAGTAAATAGATATAAGATGTGGTCGGAGGAGTCCAATGGAGAAAAAAGTTCCATAGATTGAGAAGGATGAGAGGTAAGAAATAAAGCCAGAATGTTGGACCTATCTCCAAGGCGATCGGGGATACGAGTAGGGTGTTGTACAATCTGCCCTTGGTCATTTAGGATAGAAAAGTTGTAAGCTAGTTCACCAGGGATGTCAGTGAAATGGGAGGAAAGCCAAAGGTGGTGGTGAACATTGAAATCTCCTGAAATGGAGATTTCAGCAAAGGGAGAATGGGACAGAATGTATTCCACTTTGGAAGCGAGGTAGAACGGTACAAAAAAGGGGTATCTGTCAGTCGTCCAAGACACCTGAGTTTCAGTGAGGAAAAGAAGATAAGGTTTAGAGGAGGAGAGGTGGTGTTCAACAGATTGAACATTTGAGAGAAGGCCACGAATTTGCAGAAATTAATGAAAAGTGAGTCAGGCAGAGGCCCAGAACATCTCGAATGGGCGGTAGCAGGTCCAGCCCCACTAGCCGGGTCTGCGTTCCCGGTATCAGCAATGGGGAAGCCAGAAGTGGGGACATTTATGGTCCCTATCCCAGGGGACGCTGAGGCTGTGGAAGTTGATGCCATTTTTATTTTTGAAAAGATTATGTAGTGTGTAAGATGCATGTGTATATATAATGAGTAGAGCCCGGATGTTCAGACAAAATACCATAAATGCCTTTCTTTAGTCTATTTTTTGCGTTTACAGAAAAAAGTGCTTTTTTCGTCATAAAGTGCTTAATTTGCCTTTTCTCTATTATTTTATTTTATTAGAGTCCCAAAAAAGCCCTATCACTTTCTGTTATATATTTCAGTTTTACACACACACACACACACACACACACACACACACACACATATATAATATATATATGTGTATATATATATATATATGTGTGTGTATATATATACACACGATGCGCCTCGGTGGTGTAGGGTTAGCGCCACTGACTACGAATCCATCGGCCCTGGGATCGAGACCTGGTGAGAGCAGGCGGCGCGCAGCAAAACCCAGCTGTTCATCCTTCCACACAATAAAGAAAATGGTTGGTAGGTAAATGGGTACACTGGGTGGTGTAGTGGTTAAGATTTTGGGTTGCTGGTGGGGCGTGGTTTGGATTCCACGTTAAACTGTAGGTCTAAGGTGGAGTGAAAAGCTTGACTTTCGTCAGAACAAAGAATTCGGATGGAAGCAAACCAAAGGTGTATATATATACAGGGCGTCCCAAAAAAATGTATACACACTTTAAATACTTATAAAGGCAGTGTTTATTAAAATACATTTCATTTTCAAAATGTAATAGAATCTACAGACATTATTTAATTGTTTTGTCAACGCCTGTTTTCAAACTGACGTCCGTTCTGGTCCAGGCACTGCTGATAACGCGAAGCAATGGAATCGCAAACATCACGAAACATTTCGTTTGGTATTTGTGTGCATTCTCGTTCAATGGCTGCTCTCAATTCAGCGACTGTTGCAGGTTTTATAGCGTAGACTTTGTCTTTTAAGTATCCCCATAAAAAAAAGTCTAGTGGTGTAAGGTCTGGTGAACGCGGAGGGTATTCTACGAAACCCCTTCGTCCAATCCACATCCACATCGTGCCAAGTACCACTCGCAATACTCCACTCTTCGGTCCGGATCATCTTCATTAATAGCATGGACTAATCTTGGAATGTAACTTTTCCATTGACAGCGCTTCAAAATGCGTTGGACAGATGATTCTGAAATTCCTACCTCACGACTCGCTTGCCGCACAGATTTTCTTGGACTTTGGTGATACGTTTCCAGTACTCTTTCTTGCTTTGTGGGGCTTGTCGATGTCCGTGGTCTTCCGGAACGCTTCTTGTGGACATTCTGAACAGTTCCATCGGCTTCAAACTTATCTCTAATTCGAGTGATGGTAAGTCGCGTTGGTGGATCTGTTTGAAACTCCCTCCTAAACTGTCTTTGCACTTCAACTGCGTTTTCACACTTCCAGTAGCATTTTAGAATGAATTTCCTTTGTTCAAAGCTTAGTCTGACTGCCATTATTAATTCTAATGGGTTTAACTTGGAAAGAAAGAAACATCAATTGAGCTATTAGCTGTTAAAGTGTGTATACATTTTTTTGGGACGCCCTGTATATATATATATATATATATATATATATATATATATATATATATATATATATATATATATATATATATATATATATATATATATATACTGTATAACAGAAACTGAGCATGCATTTTTTTATGTAAAGAGCGCCCGCAAAAGTGACCCCTCCGCAGAAGAAGGAGAGAGCCAAAGACAAGGTCTCCACGGCTCAATGATGCCATTTTTCTGTTTTTTTTGACATAAATTTGGAAAAGATTGTGTAGTGTGTAAGATGCATGTATGTGTAGTGAGGAATAGAGTGTGTGTTTGAAAGCATGCTGGACTGCTCACAGGGTAGATGAGACACGGAAAATTAGATCAGCTGAGGAGGACAGTGACAGGAGAAACGAGAGTTCTAGCACTCCCTGTCTCCTACCTAACATCTCCCCTGCAGTACTTCCGTGCTGGATTGGTGTCTACAATCTTCTCCTTTCATAATAGTATTATTTTATATTAAACCTTTTTTGAAATTTAATTCCTTAAGCAAATTTATAAATGCCTTTTTTGGGTGGTTTTACTGCCTATTTTGTGTTTATTTTGCCTATTTGCCTACCTTTTTTAAGGGTTTTTAATGCCTAAACATCCGAGCTCGAATAATGAGGAATAGGGAGAGAAGTGTGTGTTTGAGCTCATGCTGGACCGCTCAGAGGGCCCAAAAGATTAGCTAAGGAGAACAATGACAGGAGAAACGCGAATTCCATCACTCCCTGTTTCCTGCCTAACTCCCCTTATATATATATTATATATATATATATATATATATATATATATATATATGGCTGTATAAACATAATCTTCAAAAAGTTACGTTCGGAGCCCATAATATTCTTATTCCCTAAAAAACTCAGAATGCCAATTTGTATACAAATCGGAAATGTTTTAGAGGTGCCACAAGAGTCCAGAAGATTTTAGCTTACAGTCTTTTTTGAGTTCAGCTCCAGGTCCCCCTTACCCATAAGGGTGAGTATTATCCTCTCAATGGAGTGGGTTTCGTTGGTGCTAACAACTCATTGTCGCCTAGTTGAACTTTAGAGACCTTCAACTAATGTTTTCTTTCTTGCATCTGGGAATGTTTTACGATGTTCCTCAACGACCTGAAGCAAAAACCCTGTCTGTTCCTCATTTCTTGTTACAGAGGCGTTAAAGTCCTTTATCAATGCTATTCCCCTTTCTACTATATCATTGACAACTTTCATGCTTTTAAGACTCTTGGAAGCGTTTTGATAATCTGGAATCTGTTCCCATTGAGCTGGATCTACAGAAGTTAGAAAGTCATCTTCCAACCTTAAAATTGAGGAAAGTTGTCGAGAGTTTGCTGTGACAAATGATGACAGATCTTTTCCTTCAGCAATCGTTGGACAAATTCAATTTGGAGGGCATTTATCTCCTTCATTTTTTAGAGCTGCGATCATCAATCTCTTCATTTCTAAAGGTACACGATCATTAAAGAAAGATAGACCAATCAGACGTTCACTTAAATACCACAAATGATATTTAAATGTCTGCAGATTTGGAGACGACAGTGTCTGGGTAAGTTTTTAATTGCTGAAGGAGCTCAAGGTCATTTGCAGGAGCTAAAGTTGCTTGGGCACATTGGAACCATGCTTTTACATAAATCTTTGTAGTGAATAAATTGAATCTTCTTAAAGATGATATTTCTCTTGATGTTAGACGAACCTGTGAACGGAGGAGATAAATCTTTATAGAATAAATTACGTTTGCTAGCCAACGTGCACGATGTAGAGCACCTGGTTGCATTAGTCTTCTTCCTCGTGGGGATACTTCTCTCAGAAACAACAATGTTAATTCTAAGGTTTCTCGGTAATCATCTCTTGGGTGACGTTCTTCTAGGTTAGTTTTACAGAATTCAATTATTAACTTCCATTCGGATATGTCTAAGGTCACTTTTTTATCACCAATCACTGGTTCAAGCTTACTCTTATCAATGTTACTCCATTCTAGCTGTAATCGCTTAAATAAAGCAATATCAGGTCCTGATGAGGTACCAAAAAGGACGTTAAATACATTTCCAACTATAATCTCATGGATATCATGACGACAGGCTAGGTGCAGAAGTTTTTTGTGCAACATTTGTTCAATCAGGATGCAGGCACCTCCTCTCTTTCCTGTATTACTTGGTATCAAACGACATAGCTTTGATCTGGTTGGCTAAATTCAATTCTTTTACAGTTTCAACAACAGCCTTTGCAATTGTTTTGCACTTTCGGAGGGAAGCTCAGGGACTGCAAGAAGCTTGCCAATATCTTTACCAGTCACTACCGCAGGCAAGCGACCGACAGACTTTTTTCCTGTGATATCAGGTAGCATTTTTCCATCCCAATGAACTACTAGGGGGGTTTCTGGAGGAAAGTGTTCAATGATATTAGCTGAAGTTTCTTTTCTAATTTTCATCCTTTTAGTGCGAATAGAATCTTTATTGATCGATAGTGACTCTACATCATACAGTATCCTAAACTTTTTGCCGTAGCAGCAACGATTTGAGCTGCTGCTCGGTTGCTGGTCTTTTTACGGTCTAGAGATTGCGCTAATTCGGGAGTCATTATGTTTTGAGGTCTTACTTTCTTCAATTGTGGTTGAGTGTCACCCTGAGAAAAATTTTTAAATTTTTGAGATGTACCATTTTCAGAATGGATCGACTCGTTATCACTACTGGTACTTGAATGTATTGTTGCAACTTTGCTTAGTTGTTGTATTTCTTTTTCATGTTTTCTCTTGCGGCTAATAAAATTTTGCTCTCTAATTATGTTATTCCTTTCCTTGATTGCTGTCACGTTATCAATGCCAGCTATGTGATCTTTCCTTCCACTGCGCTGACCAATAAGAAATTTCTTATCTTCTATTTTCATCATAGACAGAGCATTCTCGTGTGCAATGTCAAATAGTTCATTGAGTCGTGATGTGAAGTGTGTTTCATTGGAAATTTGCTTTTGAGATTGACGGGACTTACTTTTTTGTAATGCTTTCCATTCAGAACGAAGTTTGAGCAACCGCTTAATAAGATCATGTTCATGCGCAGTTGGAATACTGGCTTTTTTCCAGAAACCATAACACTGACCAAAGTGTTCTTAGCACTATCTTTCAAAGGGAGCTTCATCTTTGAATGATGGTAAAAAAATGTGCCAAAACTTGCTGCTGAGAAGGGAGTTTATCGCCCAATATTTTTGGTAAAGTTGGACCAACAAGTTATATATCTGTTTCAGAACGAATACTATAACTAGTACTAGCCATGATTGCAAAAAAAATTAAAATTTTAGGGCGTGAAACTCCTAACCGTGAAATAAATGGAGCACGAATTACTACCACATACACACTTCCTGAGGATGTTCCTGAGGATGTCATTAGACGAAAACGCTTGAGCACCATTCTGTGTTTCCTTTCCTTCGTGGTTTTATTCATCATAAATATTTTTCACGTGTTACTTTCGTGAAATAATTTTCATATATATATATATATATATATATATATATATATATATATATATATATATATATTCAGAGGAGTAAAATGATTTAGTGATTGATCGACTAATCGTTAAATAAATGTAATGAGAAAGTCACAATGAAACGTTTGAATTACAGTTGAAGGAAAGGAATAAACCTTTAATTCGAATGTCAGACTTTGTCTCATTCCCAAATGATCTCTAAAGGAAATGCAATTAATTTTTAATGCCATAAAATCTGAGATCCTAATTGCTTTTCGGTACAAGACTGAAACACGAGTTTGTTCACTCATTTTTCTTTGTTTCACGACGAAATGGTAAACATTTAGTGAGATTAATAATCACTGATCGAACATTCGGAACAAATAAGCTAGTCGCCGATTAATGAAGCGATTGATTGATCACACAGATTAATGATGTAATAATTACGGTTCTATTAATACATATATACTGTATATATGTATATACAGGGTGTCCCATAAGTCCGGCATCATAGGAGAAATTCATATTTTTCTATTTCTACAAACCATAATTCATATGCTCGGGATGCTAATTTCCCGTCCACCATTCTGTTTAGTGACGGGGCTGTTTTTTATGGAAATGGTGAGGTAAATCGACAGAACACCCGCTACTGGTCTCAAAACAACCCTCACTGGTATACCTATTCAAAGGAACAAGGTGCATCTCGGGTGATGGTATGGTGTGGCATTTGGAAGGATCGCATCATAGGCCCCCTTTTTTTCGATGAACGTGTCACTGGAGGCACCTACCTACATATGCTCAAGGAAGAAGCATTTCCCAGCGACTTGAACGAAGAAGGAAATTTCCCAACATGGTTCCAGCAAGACGGCGCTCCTGCACATTACAGCACCCAAGTAAGGGAATACCTGTACCAACAATTCCCTGGTCATTGGGATAGGACGTCGAGGGCCTGTGGAATGGCCAGCTAGAAGCCCGGATCTCACGCCACTAGATTTTTATCTCTGGGGCCACTTGAAAGCGCTGTATACGCAGAGAAAATTAGGAGTGTTGAACATTTGCGGCAGCGCATTATTGAGGCATGTAACACCATTACTCCTGACATCATTCACCGTGTGCTTGCTGACTGGGTATCACGTCTGAATTTCTGTATTGAAAACAATGGTGGACATATTGAGCACGTTCTGTAAATAAAAGCTTTTTTTTTTGCCTTTTTTTTATTTTTCCTATGATGCCGGACTTATGGGAACCCTGTATATATATATATATATATATTATATATATATATATATATATATATATATATATGTGTTGTGTGTATATATATTATAAAAATAATCCTAGCTAACATTGAAGGCCTTAAACCAAACCATTCCCGGACAAAATTTTATACCTGAAAGGACTCGTGCAAGAAACCGGAGCAGATTTTGCATGCCTCACGGAAACCCATCTACAGTAAAGGACTGCCAGGCGAACTGCGAAAACTTCTGTTTTGACAAAAAAGAAATACAAATTGGCAACTATAACATCCTCCGAGCCAACAGAACAGGTAGACGTAAAGGAGGATGTACTATTGACACACGCGAGAAGCATATGGCAGAAATGACTAAGTACCTCAAACAGCTACGTAGAATGTGTTGCAGCAAAAGTTGAAAAATTAAATATGGTACTAATTGTAATGTACAGACCCCCATACATGCCAACTTCGAAATTTTCAAATTCCATTACAGAGGGAAGAAACTGGGTAAAAGATCTACACTCTCCAACCCAAAATATTTTTCTCTGTGGTGATTTAATTTTCCATTTATGAAATATAAAAGGATAGGAAAAAATGTATGTATACACCAGGACAAAGGGGGCGCAGGGGAAGACCAGGAGCAGGTAAAAATGCTACTAGCTCTACCTGATGAATTTATATTAACACAAGAAATAACAGAAAACACAAGAAAAGCAACTGCCTAGATTTGGTATTCACAAACAACAGCAACCTAATTGATAACGTTGAAGTATCCCCAACAATAATATCGGATCACAACATTAGTGAAATAACAACCAATATAAAAGCAACAGGAAAGGAAAGAACACGAACACCAGAAAGAAGCAAATTCGATGTTTTTATTTTCATTCCAAAGCTATAAACTGGGAAGATGTTGCATCCAGCATGGAAGTAATAGATTGGAAAATCATTTTGGAGTCCAAGACAACGGAAGAGATGCTAATGACTTTCGAGGAGAAGCCGCTGGAAATTGTGGAAAGACATGTCCCAAAAATACAACAAAGAGGAAAGAGAAGCAGGTTCGAGAGACAAAAGAAGTCATTGCTCCGAAAGAGAAAAAGAGTAACTGCAAAATTAAGTAACTGTAAAGATTACAACATCAAAAAAATATTAAATGATAAACTGCAGAGTATCGATAGCGTCATACAGGAACTAATTGAGAATCATACACGAAAAGAAGACGACGCTATACAAGCGATAAAGGTTAACTCAAAGTACTTCTATAATTTTGCAAAAAGGAAGTCGATAAACCATGCGACTATAGAACCTTTTAAAAACGAAGACAGTGTTTTATCTGATGATCTAACAGAAGTATCTGAAATATTAAGAGCTCAGTACGAATCATCTTTCAGTATCCCAAAAACTGACAAACTGATATGCGATAGAAACGCGTTCTTTCAATAAGAACTACAAGGGGAAAGTATAACGGACTTCGACTTTACGACAGATGATATTACACAAGCAATAGGGAAACTAAAAGCACACTCAGCGGCAGGACCGGATAAATGGAATGCCACACTGATCAAAACTGCAAAAATGCAATCGTTGAGCCCCAATATTGCATATGGAGACGATCACTAGGCACGGGAGAAATACAGAGCATTCTGAAGAGCGCCAACATAGTCCCAATATATAAAGGAGATCGATCCGAGGCCAAAAACTATAGGCCAGTGTCGCTTACATCTCATCTCACTAAAATATTTGAAAGAATAGTTAGACAGAAAATCTGACTTTTTGGAAACTCAGAAAAAATTCAATGATAACCAACAGAGGTTTCGGTCAGGCAGATCATGCCTATCACAACTAATGGAACACTGCAACAACATTATTGATGCAATGGAAAGTAATGAAAACTATGATGAATCATAATACATAAACTGAAATATATGGGAATAACAGGAAAAGTAGAGAAATTGATATATAATTTCCTTAGTGAGCGGCGGCAAGTCGTTACAGTAGAAGGAGTATCTTCATCAGAATCAGAGGTCCTCAGCTCAGTATCACAAGGAACAGTACTAGCTCCACTACTCTTCATAATCACGTTAACTGACATAGATGAGGACGTTACCAGAGACAGCACAGTAACATCCTTTGCCGATGACACAAAGATCAGTAGAAAAATAAGAAACCCAGAAGATATAAGATCTCTACAAGCCGACATGAACAGAATCTACAAGTGGACAGAAGACAACACTATGAAGTTTAACACTGAGAAATTTCAGCTGTTACGGTACGGAAAAAGAGACGACCTAAAATCCATGGAATATTATGCCCCAAATGGAGTGGAAATTCAGAGAAATTCTAAAGCAAAAGATTTAAGGGTTGTTATGATTGATGATGCAAAATTTGAAACACAAAATAAGATAGCAGTAAACAGAGCAAAGAGAATAACTGGGCAGATACTGAGAATCTTTAAACGAAAGGATAGGAATATAATGATTCCTCTACTGAAAACACTGATCGTACCGAAATTGGAATACTGCTCGGCCCTAACATGCCCATATAAAAAAGAACATGCTCGCTCAATATGTCCACCATTGTTTTCAATACAGAAATTCAGACGTGATACCCAGTCAGCAAGCACACGGTGAATGATGTCAGGAGTAATGGTGTTACATGCCCCAATAATGCGCTGCCGCAAATGTTTAACACTCCTAATTTTCTCTGCGTATACAGCGCTTTCAAGTGGCCCCAGAGATAAAAATCTAGTGGCGTGAGATCCGGGCTTCTAGTTGGCCATTCCACAGGCCCTCGACGTCCTATCCCAATGACAAGGGAATTGTTGGTACAGGTATTCCCTTACTTGGGTGCTGTAATGTGCAGGAGCGCCGTCTTGCTGGAACCATGCTGGGAAATTTCCTTCTTCGTTGAAGACACTAGGAAATGCTTCTTCCTTGAGCATATGTAGGTAGGTGCCTCCAGTGACATGTTCATCGAAAAAAAGGGGGCCTATGATGCGATCCTTCCAAATGCCACGCCATACCATCACCCGAGATGCACCTTGTTCCTTTGAATAGGTATACCAGTGAGGGTTGTTTTGAGACCAGTAGCGGGTGTTCTGTCGATTTACCTCACCATTTCTATAAAAAACAGCCTCGTGACTGAACAGAATGGTGGACGGGAAATTGGCATCCCGAGCAT
Organism: Bathynomus jamesi; assembly: GCA_023014485.1. Lineage (NCBI taxonomy): Eukaryota > Metazoa > Arthropoda > Malacostraca > Isopoda > Cirolanidae > Bathynomus > Bathynomus jamesi. The sequence goes on from JAJOZX010000688.1 coordinate 366,675, forward strand.
ATTGTACCGTAGCCCAATCACAAAATTCCATCCGCCCGTCGGGATCATCTTCGCTTAATTTCTGTAGGATCTGAAGTTTATATGGATGCCATTTATGAGCCTGAAGAATGCGATGGATGCTACTTTTCGACACTCCTGTCTCGGCGGACAATCGCCGAAGAGACTTATTGGGACTTCTGTTAAAATGAGCCAAGATAGCAGTCGCTGTATCATCGTCAGTGAACCTCCTTGAAGGTCCACTGCGTGGTTTATCTTCTATGGATCCTGTTTCCTTAAACTTTGCAACAAGTCTGCTAATACAACTCTGTGTTATTGGCTCGCGGTCTGGATGCAGTCTGTTAAATTCAGCATCGGCCTCTCTTTGACTCCGATTTCCTATGAGTAGAATTATCTGGATTCGTTCTTCCTTGCTCACAGACATTATGGCCTGTAGAAAGAAAAAAATATGAATTATAGTTTGTAGAAATAGAAAAATATGAATTTCTCCTATGATGCCGGACTTATGGCACACCCTGTATATTATATATATATATATATACTGTGCTTGGAAAGCATGATTATCCATCCATCTACCCATCGTGTTGCGCCTATCAGGCAGGTCCAACTCATGTGTCCCGCCAAAGTGTTCTATCCTGAACTATCCTTTTCATCTCATGGTAGCTCCTGCCTGCCTTCAAATCATCCAGCATTGCTTTCCTTTTCCTTCCCCTCGGCCTTCTACCTTCATATCTACCCCCTATCACCTCCTTCAATAATCCTTCTCCTCTCAACACATGTCCGATCCATTTCTTCTGTCTTTCTCTTATCACCTTAATGAGTCTTCTTTCCTCCCTCACCTGTTGCAGTACTTCCTCATTACTTTGGTGTTCCCTCCAGCTTATCTTTAGCATTCTTCTCCAAATCACATTTCAAAACTTTCCAGGAGTTTCTTTTCAGTTGTTTTCAGTGTCCAATCTGTTCGTGTTTCTGCTCCATACAATACCACACTCCATATCAAGCTTTTTAATAACCTTTTCTTCAGCTTCAAGTTGAGTTTACCTGTAAGTAGTCTTTTCTGTCTCTCAAAAGCTACCTTACCCATACCAATTGTAGATCTTACTTCCTTATTGCAATCTCCATTGTTGGTTAATAAACTTCCCAGATATTTAAACTGCTCAGCTTCTTCTAAGGTCCGATTTCCTATCGTTAGGTTCATTTGTGCTCCTTTCCTTCTTGCAATTTTCATTACCTTTATCTTGGTCTCATTAATTCTCATTCCGAATTCTTTCGCCGTTGTTGTCAAGCTATTGACCATTCTTTGCAGTCCTTCCTCAGCACTACAAAGAAATGCCTTGCTATCTGCAAAGCTTACAAATTTGACCAATTTACCCCCCACTCTGATTCCCTCTTCCAGATTTGAGCGTGCTTCTATTATCATTGCTTCCGCATAGATGTTAAATAACACGTGGGACAGGGAGCTTCCTTGCCTGATCCCTCTCCCAACCAATCCAGGCTCCGATTCTCCTCCTGCAACTCTAACATTCACACTCTGCCCAAGATACAGATTTTTTATCAGCCTATGGTCCCTCCAGTCAACATTAATATTCTTCAATATTTCCATTAGTTTCCTCTACAGGACTCTGTCAAAAGCTTATAAATGATTATAAGGAACTTAAAATTCCGTACAAGCGAAGCTAAAGGCACTCTTTTTTCTACTTTCTGCACTATTCCTTCCACTAGTGCAAAAAGTCCTTGGTTTAACTGTACTTGTTCTAATGCTATCCGTAACAGAGAGGAGGCTTTCAAAATGTACCGTCGCTATCCATCTCCTGACTTTCACTCGGCTTATATTTCTGCCCGGAATCGTGCAAAATCTGTTCTTAGACTCGCCAAAAATTCCTTCATCCGACAAAACTGTGAAAATCTATCGAATTTTAATTCTTCTCGCTCTATCTGGCATCTAGCTAAGAACCTCTTCAACAGCTTTACTTCCTCTTCTTTCCCTCCTCTTTTCCATTTCGACGGCTCAGTTACCATCTCTTCTCCTGACAAAGCTGAACTCTTCGCTTAAACTTTCGCTTACAATTTAACGCTGGACGATTTTGGCGCTGTTCCTCCATCTTCTCCCCACTCTTACTTTAGTATGTCTAAAATTATAATCTTTTCTAAAGATGTTATTTCTGCCCTATCTGGGGTCAACTCTAGGAGGACGTACGGTCCTGTTGTGTTCCTCCTGTTGTTCTTAAGAACTGTGCTTCTGTGATGACACCCTGCATAGACAAATTTTTCGTCTTTCTTCTCTGGTACTTTTCCTTCCTGCTGGAACTGGAAGTTCGCTTTTATTCAGCTTGTCTCAAAGAAGGGTGACCACTCTCAACCCTCCAACTATCGTCCAATTACTTTGATTTCTTGCCTTTCCAAAGTTTTTGAATCTATCTTTAATAGGAAGATTCTTAAACATCTCTCTTCTCACATTCTTCTTTCAAATCGTCAGTATGAGTTCCGCAAGGGACGCTCAACTGGCGATCTTCTTGCATATCTCTCGGATATTTCTTTTGAAATTTCGGTGAAACTTTTGCTATTGCGCTAGACATATCAAAAGCCTTTGATAGAATCTGGCATAAATCTTTAATTTCGAAACTGCCCTCCGTCGGTTTCTATCCTCCTATCTGTGCCTTCATCTCTAATTTCCTTTCTGGCCGATCTATAGCTGCGGTTGTAGAAAACCACTGTTCTTCTCCAATAGCAAATAACAGTGGTGTTTCTCAGGGTTCTGTCCTATCACCCATTCTTTTCCTTTTATTTATTAATAATCTTTAAATTTGCACTTCCTGTCCTATTCACTCCTATGCCGATGATTCAACTCTTCACTTCACCCGCTTCCCAAAGCGTCCCTCACAGCAGTCACTTTATGATTCGCGTAGGACGGCTATGGGACACCTGACATCTGATTTTTCTGCTATATCTGATTGGGGCAGATAAAACGTTATGGCTTTCACTGCCTCAAAAACTCAGTTCCTCCATCTGTCTACTCGTCACAATCTTCCACACAACTATCCCCTTACCTTCAACAGCACACAACTCAATTCTTTCTTCTCTTAACATTCTTGGCGTTTTCTTTTCTCCTGATCTTTCCTGGAAAGATCACATATACTCTCTTTGTAAAACACCTTCTATGAGGTTAGGTGTGCTGTACCGCCTCCGCGGTTTCTTCACCCCAACTCCTTTCCTGTCTCTGTACAGGGGTCTTTTTCGTCCCTGTATGGAGTACGTTTTTCATGTGTGGAATGGCTGAAACCACACAGCTGTACTTGACCTGATGGAATCAAAGGCTTTTCGTCTCTTACTGATTATCTCCAATTTCTTTCTCTCTCTTCGCCGTAATGTTGCCTCACTCTCTCTTTACTATCGCTATTATAACGGACATTGCTCTTCTGAACTCTCCTTTAAGGAGAGCACACAGTACCAGACATTCTACACTTTCTCATTCCTTTTCTGTCCAACTATCTGACGCAAGGGTTAATCGGTATTTTCAATCTTTCATCTACTCAACCTTTGAACGCTGGAACAATCTTCCTCAATCCATCTTTCCTCCTATCTATGACCTCCCATCTTTCAAACGCAGAGTGTCTAGGCATCTCGAAAACCCAGACCTTGATTTTGGCTCGCTTCTTCTTCTATGGGAGGGGCGCTTTTGCGGGCATTTGCCCTTGGCCCCTCCTTCCCGCATAAAAAAATATTTATGGGCAGTAACTCTGGGTTAATTATAAAAAAGGCTACTGCGGAACCCTCAATTTTCTTTACAACGGATCTTATCGACCAGGCCTGGATTTACGTGGGTTCAGTGGCCATGCTCCCTATGACATTCTGGCACCATTGCCACTACAAGCCGAATTACAATACTGTGAGACAAAGTGAACTGCTTGGAAACTTCGAAAACCACGTTCTATTGTGGAAACACTCAAATGGAAGTGGTAGTGGGAGGAGATTGTAGACACCAATCGACCAGGGAAGTACTCCAGAGGGGACGTTACACAGAAAACAGGGCGTGCTGGAACTCTCGTTTCTCCTGTCACTGTCCTCCTTAGCTGATCTTTTCCGTCCCTCATCAGCCCTGTGATGAGTCCAGCATGATCTCAAATACACTCTTCTATCCCTATTCCTCAATACATGTACATGCATCTTACACACTACATAATCATTTCAAAATTTAAAAAAATGCATCAACTTCAAGAGCCTCGGAGTCCCCTGGGGAGGGGTCCCTTAAATGTCCCCACTTCTGGCTCCCCCATTGCCTATACCGGGAACCCAGACCCAGGCAGCGGGAATAGTTCTGCTACTCCCCATTCAAGATCTCCTGGGCCTCTGCCTGATCCACTTTTCATAAACTTCTGCAACATTCGTGACCTTTCCTCAAATTTTCAATCTGTTCAGCACCACCTCTCCTTCTCTAATTCTCTAAACCTCATCTTCTCTTCCTCACTGAAACTCAGGTGTCTGGTCGACTGACAGCAACCCCTCTTATTTTATATTCAGTTTCATTCCAAAAGTGGATATTGCATATACTGTACTGTGGCGGATCCAGGAGGGGTTCTGGGGGTTCGATCGAACTCCCCTAAACCAGAACCACTCTAAACCAGAAAGCCCCGCTCCAAAAGCTAACTGACTGAACATACAAGTTATTTTGCAAACAACACTAAAAGCACGTTAGTCGACCCTGTCTTACTTTAATACTCAAAAGTCTAAAAAGCAATATTCATTCAAAGTATTTATTCAATAGAATTTTCGGTTTACAATGTCAAGAAGAGTTAAACAACAACCAAGAATTGACCGATTTTTTGGTCCAAGTTTGGTCCATCCCACGTCAGTGGCAAGGTTAGTAACTGTATTGTAAACTAAAACAATGACTTTAAAAACTACTTACAGTTACTGATCGATTGCTCATATTAAATTCATTGTCTCTCGTTTTGACAGTGATGAAGAAGGACAATCTACCCCGACTGCAAAGAGGATTCGTTTCAATTTCTTATTTCCTTGACTGTTGCCATGAAAACTTTGGCAATCATCAAGCCGTTAAACATCAAGCTTCAGAAGAAATCAAACAACATCGTGAAGGCTTACAACATGATCTCGGACACACACAAAGAACTGAAGGAAGTGAGAGATAAAGCTGACGATGTGTTCAGGGGATGGTATTTGCAAGCTGCGCAGATCAGTTCTGATGTGGGTACTGAACCCAGTGTACCAAAGACAACTGCCGGACAACAGAACAGACCAAATACTCCTCATGACACACCTGAGGAATATTATCGTCGTACTCTATTTCTTCCTTTTCTGGACCATATTATGCAATGTCTACAACGTACGTTTGTGGAACACGAATTCTAAATTCTAAAAATCTGACAGTTTTCCGAAACACGGTGGCAACGCCAACCGGTCTGGATCCGCCCCCTGCATTCTCCACCTAATTAATGAACTCTTTTTGTTATAGATTCGGTCCCACTCAGAAGATGGCTGTTCAGTTACTTGGTCTTGTTCCCAGAGTAACCGTTGAGCCAGCAACAGACATTACTGAGATTTCTGTGATGTACGAGTCAGACTTTCCCAGCCCTGGGACTCTTGACATCGAATATATGCAATGGAGGAGAAAGTGGCAGTCAGAGAACGCCAAACCAGATTCGCTTCAACCTGCATTAAAGGTAGATTATAATTCTTCGTATGCCCATCTTGAGGTGACAATTTTTCGTATGCTCCGATTATTTAATATTTAATACAGGGTGTACATAAAGTCAGGATCTATTTTTGTGAAGCACTTGGAAATTATATGGAATTCAATCATAAAATGATAAAGTGGTAACATTTATTAAATAATTAAGAGTAGGATTCGACGTGACGCCCATCAGTATCCCTGCACAGCTCAAATCGTTCCGCAGCATTTCTAAACACATTCTGGAGCATTTGCGGGGTTATGTTATCTGCAGCAGTTCGTATACGTGTACGTAAGTTTTCAAGACTCGTAATCTTTGTCTGATAGACGTGCGATTTGATAAAGCCCCATGCAAAGAAATCTAAAGGGGTTAAATCTGGTGATCTCGCTGGCCAAGGTCTGTTGCTTCCGCGTCCGATCCAGCGATTTGGAAAACGTCCATTTAGATAATCCTGAACAATTTTGGCATAGTGACAAGGAGCACCAACATGTTGATAGACGACGGGGATAGGATTGTTAGTACCGTCGTCTATCAACATGATGGTGCTCCTTGTCACTATGCCAAAATTGTTCAGGATTATCTAAATGGACGTTTTCCAAATCGCTGGATCGGACGCGGAAGCAACTTAAGACCTTGGCCAGCGAGATCACCAGATTTAACCCCTTTAGATTTCTTTGCATGGGGCTTTATCAAATCGCACGTCTATCAGACGAAGATTACGAGTCTTGAAAACTTACGTACACGTATACGAACTGCTGCAGATAACATAACCCCGCAAATGCTCCAGAATGTGTTTAGAAATGCTGCGGAACGATTTGAGCTGTGCAGGGATACTGATGGGCGTCACGTCGAATCCTACTCTTAATTATTTAATAAATGTTACCACTTTATCATTTTATGATTGAATTCCATATAATTTCCAAGTGCTTCACAAAAATAGATCCTGACTTTATGTACACCCTGTATATAGTGTAAAATTTTCTAGTTTAATTGTAACCTTATCACTTTTTCTTTCCAGGCTTGCGATGCCGATATATTCCCGACATTAACTACTTGTTGCGAATTGCTTGCACCATACCCGGGACTTTTGCTGAATATAAACGTACCAACAGTACCTTGAAACTTGTGAAGGGGTACCTTAGGACTACTATGTCCACGGAGAGATTGTCGGGCTTGGCGTTGATGAGCATTCATTACGACAAGCCCGTGGATTACGAAGCTGTAGTTCAACGGTTCGCTGAACAGCAACCCCGACGAGTGGCGCTCGTCGATCCAGTCTGAGAGTCGGAGATTAACTGATATCTCAGTCAACACAAAACTTTGTCAAGAAATATAATAACTTCACTTATATTAATGAACAAATCTAGAATGATAAAGTATGATTTTCAAAAGAAATTTAGGTTTAGATATTGTGAAATTTTCGTAAACAGTGTTTCTTTAAGACTTATCACGAATTTTGTCTTTCCTTGTATAATTTTCTTGCAAATCAGTACATAACTTAGATGTGAAAGCTAATAAACTTCAACAAACACCCCGCAAATTGCTTAAAAACGCGTTTCTGAGAGTCTTAATTTTAAAAAATTTCCGAGGAAGCATGCCCCGGCCCCCTTAGAAGCCTTTGGCGCTCGTACCGAACCCCCCTTTAGCAAATCCTGGATCCGCCCCAGCTGTATGTACGCAACGACCTAAATTGCTTTCGTATTTCCGAACTTGAATCTTTCGAATTCTACACCCTCTGGCTGCGGCTCACATGCCAATCACTCAGAATAATTACATCCCCACTGTCTACATCTCTTCTAATTCTACTGACTACCCAGAACTCTGACTACCTCACTTCCGAAACGGAATACATTCTATCCCACTCTCCTTTCGCTGAAATCTCCATTTTAGAAGAATTGAATGTTCACCACCATCTTTGGTTTTCCTCCCATTTCACTGACATCCTGGTGAACTAGCTTACAACTACTTCATACTGAATGACCTGGAGCAGATTGTACAGCACTCTCTTCGTATCCCCGATCGCCTTGCAGATAGGCCCAACATTCTGGATTTATTTCTCACTACTCATCCTTCTTACTCTGTCAAACCTTTTTTCCGTTGGCCTCCTCCAACCACAATCTTATATATGTTTCCAGTCCTATCGCTCCAGTTTGGTATTGACTCCTCCAAGAGGAGGCGTTTTTGGCACTTTGGCACTTTCGCGCCAGGAATTGGGAGGCCTTTAAGCAGTACTTCTTTCATTTCCCAGGGAGTTTTCCCAGGGAGTTTTACACTGGTCAACAAAGTTTTTGCCTTAGATTCAAAAGTAACTGTATTCTACTAATTTGAGGATGTTGAGTTCGAATATAAATTTTTTTTGTATATCGGGTCGTGGGTTTTCTGTCCAGAAGGTGAATTTGTTTGGTTGACCGTATTTCCTGTAGATTTTTCATTAATAATTACTTTTCAAATGTTTGTGTTTAACTATTTTTTTTATCTACTTTTCTCTCTTTTCAGATTTGATGACAATGTGTGCTTCTAGAGGTTGCAGCAATAAACCTGATTCATTCTGCTACATTTGTCGTTTATTCACTTCATTTTCAGAACGCAGGAACATTACACCACTCATTAAAACAGCCTACTATCACTACTTTTGTTGTCAACTTGGAGACCAAGAGAAAAGCTGGGCACCAAATGTTTGCTTCACTTTCTGTTCAAACCAGTTAAGAGGCTGGCTGAATAGTAAACGAAAAAGCATGTCATTTGCAGTGCCAATGATTTGGCGTGAGCCAAAAAAATCATGTGAATGACTGCTACTTCTGCCAAACCAAAATAACTGGGTTTACTTCCAAAATCAGGCATAAGATTTTTATCTCGTGGTTGACTCAGCTATCAAATCAGTATCTCATAGTGATGAACTGCCAGTTCCAGCACCACCAGAAGACAAAAAAGTGTTTCATTTCTCTTCTGAAGAAGAATCTTCAGAACACAGTGCTGGTGATGCAGAGTTTTGTCACCCTGGTAATGAAAATGAACCCCATTTCTTCACACAAGATTACTTGAATGACTTAGTAAGGGATTTGTATCTCCCTAAATCGCAGTCTGAACTTTTGGCATCAAGACTGAAACAATGGAATTTGGTTGATAGAGATGTTCGGTTAAAATCCTTTCGAAAAAGAAGTTCCGATGTTTCACGCTATTTCAAAACTGTGAATCACTTATGCTTCTGCTCTGATATAGGTTTGTTTTCATTCTTTGATATACAGCATGATCCCAGACAGTGTCTCTTTATTGATTCATCTAAGCGCAGTTTAAAAGCGGTTCTTTTGCACAGTGGTAACAACTACCCAAGTGTACCAAATGGACATTCTGTTCACCTGAAAGAGTCATATAAAAACATGGTGATTCTTCTTAATGCTGTTAGTTATGAAAACTACCAGTGGAATATCTGTGGTGATTTGAAAGTGATTGGAATCCTCCTTGGCATGCAAAGTGGGTACACGAAATATTGCTGCTTTATTTGCTTGTGGAACAGCAGGGCTACACAACAACATTACATCAAGACTGACTGGACTCCTCGTGAAACGTTTGTTCCTGGACAGCACAGTGTGAAGTATCAACCATTGGTTGATCTAAAAAAGATCTATCTACCACCACTTCACATAAAACTCGGTCTCATGAAAAATTTTGTGAAGGCCCTGAACAAAGACTGTCGTGGATTTCAGTATTTGTGTGACAAATTCCCCAGTATTACTGATGCTAAATTGAAAGAAGGAATTTTCATTGGGTCTCAGATAAGAACTCTTCTAAATAATCGTAAATTTCTGGGACACCTTAAACAAACTGAATTATGTGCTTGGAACTCCTTCAAGAGTGTGTGCCAGAATTTTCTTGGCAGTCATAATGCTGGCAACTATAAAATATTCATCCAAGAACTTCTAGATGCTTATAAAGACCTAGGAGCTCGTATGTCTCTAAAGATTCACTTTTTGCGCAGTCATCTTGATTTTTTCCCTAAAAATCATGGTGATGTGTCTGATGAGCACGAAGAAAGATTTCACCAGGATATATCAAAGATGGAAGAAAACTTTAAGGGACGATGGGATCCTCACATGATGGCTAACTTTTGCTGGATACTGAGAAGAGATAAACCAGGTGCTGAATTCAAAGGAAAATCTAAAAAACTCATTTCTGAACATCCAGTGTATAATCATTGTGAAATATACATGTAATGAAATTTATACATTGTAATTTGTTCCATTTTAATGTAATGTAAGGGGGTCAGAATTCCAAAAATTGTGGCCTGATACAGCAAAATCATTGCCATATTCGTAATCAGCACCCAAGAATTGATTAAAAAACGGTAGTGAAGTACGTGAAGCAGAAAAAAAGTTTTGTTTCGTTAACCAGTGCACCTGCTTCCGTGGACGCAGCCATTCTAAGTGCGCTGAGCGCATCAAGGAGGTAATCTCGGGCATGGAGGCGTGCCTTCCATATTAGTTACCTACAGTACTAATAATGCAAAAAATCTTTGGTTTAACGGTGCTTGTTCTAATGCTGTCCGCAACAACGAGGAGGCTTTCAGAAGCGAATCTCGCCATCCAACTCTTGACTCTGACTCAATTTATATTTCTATCCAGAATCGTGCAAAATCTGTTCTTCGACTCTCCAAAAATTCCTTCATCCGACAAAAATAATATGAAAATCTACCACATTCTAATTCTTCTCGCTCTTTTTAGCACCTAGAAAAGAACCACTCCAACAACATTACTTATTCTTCTTCTTTCTAAATATTCTTCTTTTCCTCCTCTTTTCCATTCTGGCTGCTCATTTGTCCTCTTTTCTCCTAATAAAGCTGAACTCTTTGCTTACATATTCGCTTCCAACTCAACCCTGGACGATTCTGGTGCTGTTCCTCCATCTCCTCTTCCCTCTGACTTAATAATGTTTGAAATTAGAATCTCTTTCAAAGATGTTTTTCTGCCCTATTTGGGCTCAACGCTGGGAAGGCGTACGGTCCTAATGGTTCCCTTATTTTCCAAACTGCTCTTCTTCTATCTGTGCTTTTACCTCTAATTTCCTTTCTGACCTATCTATAGCTGCAGTTGTAGATGGCCACTGTTTTTCTCCTAAAGCTAAAAATAGCGGTGTTCCTCGGGGTTCTTTTCTGTCACCTACTCTTTTCCTTTAATTTATGAATGATCTATTAAGTGGCACTTCCTGAACTGTCCACTCCCATGTTGATTCCACCCTTCACTTCTCTATCTGTATACTCCTATATCTGTATACTCGTCACAGTCTTCCACATGACTATCCCCTTACCTTCAACAATACACAACTCAATCCTTCATTCTCAGATCTTGCATGGCTTCCAGGGTAGTGTTCAATATGGTGTGTATATGCTCGGTACAATACATGTATGAACATTAGAAGTGTTTTTGTAATTTCTGCAAATGACACAAAATTTACACCGAAGGGGGTAAACTTTAGTCATTGAGTAACTCCTAAATATTATTTTTAAGACCTAAAATTTTGTTTGGATTAATTTTTCAGCAAATTGCACCAAATAAAGGGTAAGCCTACTGGCATTTGAAAAAAAAATTATTTGCATCACCCTAATATATATATATATATATATATATATATATATATATATATATATATATATAATATAATTATAGAGAGAGAGAGAGAGAGAGAGAGAGAGAGAGAGAGAGAGAGAGAGAGAGAGAGAGAGAGAGAGTTCCGTGAAATGGAAATTATTTAATGGTGACTTTGGAAAATTAACATTTTTGTCTGATTTTAAGGTAAATTTGGTATTAATGGCCCGGTATGCAAAACATAAGGTGGAATTGATGATGTTTCTTCATATGTTTGTGGATTAAGTTTTCGTGCTGCATGGGTTGAATTTTGAAAAAGAGACCCACCCGAAGAAGAAAGCAACGTTGTCACGTAGGATGGTTTTGAGCACACTCGAAAGGCTAAAAGTGAGAGTTTCAACGATGGACACACCTCTGCCTGATCGCCCAAGAATGTCGAGGGATAAGAAATTAAAGAGACTACAACGTGGGAGGTGCTTGTAAAAGTTGACGCTCAGCTCCCCCAATGCGTGCGTACATTATTCCAAGAAGCAGCTATCAGCAAAATCAAACAACGATAAACTGAACAAATCCGACTAGCTCAAAGAATATGTATGTGGTTCAAAAAGCATGAACAACCACTACATTACACCTCGATGTTCAACTTTTCTTTAAAGAAAAATTCAACAATTGGTGAATTGAAAAAATGGGTGCGATTCAGTGAACACGACTCGTGAAAGTACGGCTTTGCATTTCAGTCTATGGCGCCACTGAAAGTGTCATCTTACAACAATCGCCTTCGAAAGTTTCAGGTTCTCAAAGTTAACATCTGTAATCAGTGTTCAGACATCGAAACGAAAACTCTTCGAAACGCCACAAGGTCCAACACATCTTTTATTTCAATTTCAATGTGGAACCATTCGTACAAATGTAGTATGAACACCGACTGTCAAATATAAATACTGTAGCAATAATTTTCATGCCATGTGCGTAACATTTGATATATACAGTATATATATATATATATATATATATATATAATATATATATATATATATATATCACGTGACTTTTGGTGTATATATATATATATATATATATATATATATATATAATATATATCACGTGACTTTTGGTGTATATATATATATATATATATCACGTGACTTTTGGTGAATATATATATATATATATATATATATATATATATCACGTGACTTTTGGTATATATATATATATATATATATGCACTAAAATCACAGAATAACACGTGATCTTATTAATAAGCAAACAACCACAGGGAAAAGGAAACACGAAGTCCGAGCGCTTTCGTGATATATTCACATCATCAAGGAGAAACAAAAAATAGACGGAGATTACAAAGGAATGAGTTAAATACACAAGCAAAAAATTCCCAATCGGCAACTCAAATTAAAGACCATTAAAACCCTCTAAAGATTTTTTCAATAGATAACATAATCTGTAGGCTGCTAAATTACTAAATATAAAAGAACTATATAAGTAGTATAGCCGCAAAAGGGGTGAGTGCAGGAATGTTGCAATTTATTACGTAATGTTGCAATGTTGCAAAGGGGGGTTGGGCCTGTTGCAAGGGGGTGTTTGAAAAGGGGGGTGTTGCAAAAAAAATTACCCCCAAAGGGGGGATGCTGCAGGTGCGAAACTTGGAGGCGGCGTTATCCCCCAAGAGAAAGGAGAGAAAGGAGAGAAAGGAGGAGAGGTGTTCACCTGGCAGGAGCCAAGTGCATATTAAGACTTCAGCCGAGTAGGCGTTGTTTTATAGGCTCCTAATCAGCCAGTTGGCTGAGCCAATGGGGGGAGGGGTACACCTGAAAGAGAGAGAGAGAGAGAGAGAGTAGTTGCCTTTGATTGCAAGGCATGCAACTTGGAGGCGGAGTTCTCTCCCAAGCTATTTTCGTTTACCTAACCTAAGAGGCCTCTAAGGGGTTTTCCCAAAAGGCCAGAAAGAGATAGGACCAGAGGTCCTTGCTCGGCTGGGAGCCGAGCTTGAATGACTCCGTCATCAGCTTCTCACTCTTTTATAGACCTCTATTCCGGCTGAGCTGCCAGATAGCGCCATGTATTCAGTTGCCAGATAGCAAAAACCATATAAAATACCACAATATATTTATATGGTTAATTAATTAATTGTTGGAAGATTCATTTAAACACACGCTCCAATAAATCACTTAATTCCTATTTAAATACCAAATAACAGTGGGAAAAAAGGAGAAGAAACCTTACGAAGATTGGTGGAAATTAACCAAAACACACGCTCGTCCCCAATCCCCCATCTGTGTTTGTATATATATATATATATATATATATATATATATATATATATATATAGAAAGAATCATAATAACCGTGTCTATTTAATTTTGTCAACCCTTATATATATATATATATATATATATATATATATATAAATTGAATTTCACCGAATTAAAACCAAAAAGCAAGGTCGACCATTCCCCCCAATCTCCTCACCCCATCTGTGTATATAAACGAATGAACAACTCGTGCACACACGCACACGCATCTGTACATGAATGAAAATCAGAAAAATGCGAAACGTATATTAATTTAAACCAAATGATGCTAAATAATGTATAAAAAAATGAATTTTCTCCTTTTAATCATTCAATATAAGAAATTAATCATTAAGCGTTGTTTTTCCTTTCACGAGGAAAGGATTTCTGTAAGTGTCTATAATTCAAGAAACATGATTTTATATATATGGAGGGTTGTAGTATCTCGTTTCACCGAATTAAAACCAAAACAAACGCTCGTCCCCAATCCCCCATCTGTGTTTATATATATATATATATATATATATATATATATACATATAGAAAGAATCATAATAACCGTGTCTATTTAATTTCGTCAACCATTATATATATATATATATATATATATATATATATATATAATTTTACCGAATTAAAACCAAAAAGCACGCCCGTACATTCCCCCCAATCTCCTCACCCCATCTGTGTTTGTATATGAATGAACAACTCGTGCACACACGCACACGCATCTGTACATGAATGAAAATCAGAAAAAATGCCAAACATATATTTTGCCTAACCTTATATATATATATATATATATTTATATATATATATATATATATAAATTGAATTTCACCGAATTAAAACATTAACTTTATTCCTATTTTTATTATAAATATCGAATAACAATGGGAAACTTACGAAGATAGATGGAAATAAACAAAAACACACGATCGTATTCTCAAATCTATACACACACACACACGCGCACACACGCACACACACACACACACACACACACACACACACACGCAAACGAGGATTCGTTTCTCCGATTCGAATCACACCTGATTGCCAGAGGCGATTTTTGACCATAATTTTACCTTTCTTCCAGTCAGCTTGAACAAAACCTCTCTTGACACCGATTCTTAGCGAACCTGAAAGTACTAATTACACTGGTCAACACTCATTTTATTGCCAATCATATTAGAGTGATTTTGGGGTAACTTTGTGGTGCTGATTCCGAATATGACATCGGTTTTGCTAGATTGGCTCTAATTTATGAGATAATTGGTACCCCACTGAAACACGTAAAAATGCAAAAAATTTAATGTTCAGGCGGAGCCTACTTACAAATCGCATTGAAATTGTCTCAAATCATACAAAAGTAAACACATGAAATACATAATGGCATTTTATTCGGTCTCACCATCTAGAATGTTCCGGTAGTTTCCCATATGCACGCGTTATGGTTACGTTTGCTATTAATTGAGGGTATTCATTATCTCAAGAACTTGAGCCAAATCGGAAAACTACTTTCATTTTGGAATTCAGCAACCCCAAAATACCCTAAATTCGTACGAATTTCCTTGCAACGAAAATTTTTTTTTTTTTGTTGACCTGTGTTATATATATATATATATATATATATATATATATATAGAAAGAAAGAGAGAGAGAGTTTTGTTCATTAATAAATAAAGGAATATGCTTGTATCTTTTGCCAGCAAATTGCAAACCTGAAAGTACTAATAATTATATATATATATATATGTATATAAATATATATATATAGGGTGAACCAAATGTAGGTGGACAGTAAATGATAACGTTTATTTTGAGAATACATATTTAATTTTTTGTATACTATAATACAAAATAAAATTTAAATAAATTTAGTTATAATATTTAATATAATAAAACACAAACACCATAGTTATAATGAACACCATAGTTATAATATAATATAACACAAACCGTATTCAACCTACTGTCCACCTACTTTTGGTTTCACCGTGTATATATATATATATATATATATGTATATATATAGAAAGAAAGAAAGAGAGAGAGTTTTGTTCATTAATAAATAAAGGAATATGCTTGTATCTTTTGCCAGCAAATTGCAAACCTGAAAGTACTAATAATTATATATATATATATATATATATATATATATATAATATAGAAAGAAAGAGAGAGAGAGAGAGTTTTGTTCTTTAATAAATAAAGGAATATGCTTGTATCTTTTGCCAGCAAATTGCAAACCTGAAAGTACTAATAATTATATATATATATAGAAAGAAAGAGAGAGAGAGAGAGTTTTGTTCATTAATAAATAAAGGAATATGCTTGTATCTTTTGCCAGCAAAACTTCATGCCTAAAGACACCTTAGCCATTATTCACCGAAACAACCCCCGCAGTTACGGACACAAGGCTTTTTATTTTTCTCTTTAGTAATAATAACAACTAGCTCTTCCCCGAATTGTAACAACGGATAAGGTTTTCACTCCACCTTAGACCCACAGTTTAACGTGGAAACCGAATGCTCTTTTAAAAATCTAATTAGAGGAGATTGGGGGGAATGGACGAGCGTGTGTTTTGGTTTATTTCCACCAATCTTCGCAAGGTTTCTTTTTTGGAAATATTATTTTCTCGAAAACTATGGGTGATAGAAAAATTCTGAAACCGGAATCAGCATCAAAAGTTCTATAAGAAACACCAAATAGTTTTCAAGAAATGTTGTTCCCTAGTGCAGTTATCTCTTTCTCGCCGAATTGGAAAGGTTTTCACTCCGCCTTAGACCCACAATTTAACGTGGAAACCGAATGCTCTTTTAAAAATATAATTAGGATATATTTCTTTATTATAAAATCCTCTCGATTACATTAGTGACTAATGATCCGGGAATAGTGGGGGAAAAATATTGACATGGTAAAGACAGCAAGGAGTAATATGAGCATTAAATCTATTGGAGAAAATATAAAGATGACACTACTCGTCCGGACCCGCTATAGCGGATTGGTACACAAACTTATCATAGCTCCACCCAGCTACACTGGCAGCCAATCACTACGAACATCTGGCCTTAATCTTTTGGGGCGGAGCTTGGCGATTGTGCATATAAAAGGGGATATTTTTCAGTTTGGAGTAACAGTAGCTATTTTCGCGTCAGTGAATAATCATTCCCTCTGCCAGTGCATTCCTCCACCATGGACCACGAACTGTACGTCTCCCCGGATTTGTATGAAGAAGGTGACACTGCAGCATTAACTGCAATTAATCTTTTTAACGCAATTGACCGTGATGAACTATTTCCAACGCAAACCGTTGAAGATATTTGCAGTGACGCTCCTTACAATCCGACGCAAGGGACTACCATAGAAATGTAAGTGTCTATAATTCAATAAACATGATTATATATATATGGAGGGTTGTAGTATCTCGTCAAATACTTCATTTAGATACTCACCAAAAATCGAAATTTTTTATGGCAATCGTTTTAAATGTTATTTGATTTTACCTCTTATCGCCATTATGATAAAATCGAAATTTTTTATGGCAATCGTTTTAAATGTTATTTGGATTTACCTCTTATCGCCATTATGCTAAAATCGAAATTTTTTATGGCAATCGTTTTAAATGTTATTTGGATTTACCTCTTAAATGAGTTTCGAACCAAAGATATCTTCACATAATGGGGTCTGTCTGTATACTCTGTATATGTTTTGAAAGAATGAACATTATTCCTTTAAGGTCCGATGAGGATTTGACACGTGTTATACAATCTTTTGAAGAATCTCGTGTCAGGAATACGGAGGATATACTGATCAGTCAACATAATGAATGTCACACCGAAATAATGTGTGTTTTTCGATCTTTTTGGGGTAAGAAGACAATATATTTTCATAAATTTATTAAATGAAAGAAATCAGTACAATAACCAACTACAGAATATACCGTTACAAATATACACACACGAACAAAAACATTATACTATACAACGAGTACGTACAATTGGAAAACGGATTTTTATCTGTCTGCATACCATTTCATCGTTTCGGCGAGTGTGGCACGGGTCAAATAAATTTTAAAAATTTATAAATTCTTTATCACATGACATATGCATGAGAAATGAGACGCAGTACATTCCGCAAACATTACTAAAATATCCTTGTATACGAAACGGGTTCCATACAACTTCGGAAATATGTAACTGAGCGAGAAATTTTACAATAATAGGGTCACTCCAGGGTTGAGTACCGAGTGAATCAAAATAGTACAGGCGCTGTCTATTTTTAAAATAGACAGCGATCCAATGAATCCCTTCATTACCGATGACATCTGTGTTCACAATAAGACTACCGCATTCTCGCGTACTTGGCAAACTCAATGTTTCATTCTTCGAATACACGCCGATAAATTTGGAACGTGTGACTCGTTCACTATTCATTACTTTCTGAAGTGTATTAGCATCCATTTTAAAAGTCTGTGATAACGCTCCTAATATACTAGTACACTAATAG
The DNA here is from genome assembly GCA_023014485.1 of Bathynomus jamesi. Taxonomy (NCBI): domain Eukaryota; kingdom Metazoa; phylum Arthropoda; class Malacostraca; order Isopoda; family Cirolanidae; genus Bathynomus; species Bathynomus jamesi. Next base: position 384,762 of record JAJOZX010000688.1, read on the forward strand.
GAGCGTCTATAGGCTTGGCGAATTCCAGCCGCACTGAGATGTTTCCGCTCTGCTGTGGGGTTAAATGGGTATTTACGCTAGCAGATAAGTCAGGTGTAATGTCAAACGGATAAAGGTTAAATTGATCAATGAATTCTTCCTGCGTTACCCCATTACCAAGCTCATCAAAATCACCTGCAATATTGGTCAGATTACTATAGGCTCTGGCAAAAAGGGGTAACACAGCGTCTGATGAATAGTCCGTATCCATTGTTCCACCCAAAGCAGTGCCATTAACGTATAGAGTTATATTTTTAAGTCCGAAATTCTCGAATTTAAAGGCACTCTTTTTATATTTCCCATTCACCGAAGCATGGTCCTGCATACCAATTAATATCCTTTTAGGAAGATTTCCCAGGGCAATGTTTTCTATCTGCTTCGATGCCAACCCTGCAGGCACCGTATATAGTTTGATTTGTACTCTGTTAATAGGATATTACACTGTAGCGTTTAGTAAATTTTTCTCAATTTCTAGTTGTTTTGGTGAACTTAATTTCACTCGCCGTACGCGGAGGTATGTGTCCATAATGTGAACCACAACGGGCTTTGCACCCTCTTCTTGATCAGCATCCAGATTTAAGCAGATCTCAGGACTCGTGCGGGTGAGCTTTATTTTCATATCCACCCCGTTGACAAGCAACTTCTCCTGGAAAGTGAAATCTGTGTGCAACCGTCCAAAACACTCGTATATTTTCTTTTTAGAATTTTTAAATTTGTCCTTTATACTACTTTCATCTTTAGTTTGATAATATCCCTCGGCACTTAAAAAGGTAGCCTTCGCTTCTTTGGAAAAGTTGAGGACATTTTCCAGATAGTCGCGTAGATGATAGTACCCCGTGCCTGCCGATATGTTGGTCTGATTTAAGTATACGTCACACTGGTTGAATATGGAGTGCAGAAAGTTTGTTTCAGGGTATACAGCATATTTGTCATCGTAGACCGTTCCATAAGAATGGGCTATACGTAGCTTAGCGTACATGTGCACACAGCTTGGATCAAAAAAGTAAGGGCCTCAGCTGGGTATCACGAATTCTATAGGTGCACTCGGGGAACTAATTGTGTTTAAAGGGTTAATTGTAATAAAGTCACTGTGCTCAATAGAAACTTGGGTTGGAGGCAGCTCAAAAAGGGACAGCTCAGATTTACAGCATTGTGAACTACATGGGTGGATGAAGCGTGCCATGGCGAGTTAGAAATAGTGCCTCCTCTCTCGACAAGTGGTAAACAAACTATGATTCATGAGATCAATGTCCTTAGCTTATATCAGTCAAAAAAGTGGTCAACCATAGGTTTCATTCGCTTACAGCACTTCTTTTTTGATAGCCTTTTACGTTTAATACCACGTGACCCCTTCTTCTTCCGGGGAGCCCTCTTCTTCTTCCCGCCACCACGCATTTTTCTCTTTGCATCTTTGATGATTTCGTCCCGTGTACGCTTTAAATGTTTTTTTAGAGCTTCTTTAGGTTTAGCCCCGGCCAATATGTCTTCAGCAGTGTTAAGACCTGATTGTAGCGCCTTCCTTCCGAGGTATCTGGCACCCCTCTTCAGCAAAGGAACAGCCGTACGTAGTATGGATGAAAAAATGGATCCAAGTCCACTAACGCGCTGGTATCTCACCCCTCGATAGACGGTGAAAGGCTTTCTATCCATTATAACTCTGTGCGTCGAAAGTGTAGCTTCACTGTTAAGCTCCCGTTACCGAATGGGAAGTTTTCACCCTCAATCGTTCTTATATATATTGAGATATTGGTTATTAAATTAGTTGCGACATTCACATAATGGGGTCTGTCATATGTAATACTCAAACTCCTTCCTCTATGGTTGGAGATGTGAGCAATGCGCAGCAGGCGTGCCTGGGTATCCCCAACAAACTGGTGCTCCACTATATTACTGTAAATATAGCACATGTCTGGGGACCTTTCAGCCAATTTCTCCATCTTCAATTGATACATTAATCTGGACAAGTTATGCTGTGTCTCGTGAAATGTGTCTCTTTGGAAGGCTGCGCTATATCGGCCATTGGTTAGAATTTTGAACTTTCTATGGTCTTTAATACGTCTGTTAGTCTTTGATTTTAGGAATAGTGTATGTGCAGGGTTTCCTTTGTTTACGATTTCGTATACGAAATCATTCGTAAGGTTTGAGTTTCTTAAACTTACGTTTAAGCCTCTCACAACATCCTCGACCGAACCATATTGACCCGGTCCTAGTCTTACTTCTGTACAGTAATATCGTGCAACCTTAGTCCGAGCGATACGTATAGTTTCATCCATAGCTACCCCAGCTTTTTCACACTCGTCAATGTCTCTAAGAATCGTAAAAACGGTTTCTTTATGTTCAATATTTAAAAAGATGGTGTCCAGCTGAATTTCGCATATCCCCACCTCATACGAATCACGACCCAATTCAATATGCCCGTGGAGTTCTGTTACAAAGTTGGCTAGTGTGTTGTTAGGGTGTACAGACAGGGACGAGGAGGACGGGAGTGTGACGTAGAAATGGTTAGGAGCCATGTTGCATACTATTTAAGCTTCATTATTGCATCAGCTTTTATATAGGTGTTGAAGCTTTCTGGGTACCCTAGCCATTTCACCAGGTACATTTTTCTCTTTCCTGAACCTTTGCTTCCTAAAATTTTCTCAATTTTAAGCACATTTTTTCCTAAATTAAACGCAACTTTCTGCAATTCCTCGCGGTAAAAGCCTCCTGAGGTTTCTTCCCCATTCAAATCTTCAATGTAATACATCATTATCTCACCTTTAGGTCTCATAGCCCTAACTTTAAAAATCTCGCGTGTCCATCCTTGCTCAAAACCCTTTGCGAATTTATTCCCCGAACGCGACAGCCTTACATAATCATTGATTTTGAAGCGCGCCGAGTGTGGTAGTGGTGATCCATCTCGTCTCGGGATCGTACCTCTTTCTAAAACCTCGTTAGGTGTTGTCCCAATCGTGCGATGGTGTGAGCGGTTGTAGGATGATGCCAATGATTCCAGAATGTCTAGAAATCTGTATGTGTTTTTATGTGTAAAATAACGGTGCATGCGTTCCTTTATGGTGCGCTGAACTCTTTCAGCTAAAGAAGCCTTATGTATAGAATTGGTTGTGTAATAGCTGATATTAAATCCTGTCAACATGTTCTGAAAAGCACGGCCTATAAATTCCTTCCCCATATCCGTACAAAAATAGCCAGGAACCCTGTTTTCTTTTAACATTAGCGTTTTGGTGGCTTTTGCAACTGTTTCAGGTGATTTATTTTTCAGAGGAACTAGCCACAGATATCTAGAGAATACGTCTATTATGAATAGAATGTAGCGGTAACCATCGTTATACACAGAATATCTTTGCATGTCTGTTAAATCTGCTTGCCAAATAGAATCAATCGAGGAAGCCGTTGTCTTGGCTGTTTTAAACCTTTTTCTCACAGGCTTATGAAGCGTATAAGCGTCCTGCTCCCTCAAAAATCTTTCAACATCTTTTTTCCCTACTCCGTAAACACTTCTGTACAGTCTATCTACGCCGCCGTAAGAGGATGGGTTAGAAATGTCATAATAGCGTTTAGTTAATACGTTAGCCATTTGCGTATTTTAGAGGCACGTCGGTAGGGTTAGTTTAACCTCTTCTTTCTCCTCTTCAAAGGTGTTATCGCCGGGGGTGACGGTGTCTTCAATTGTGTCACATGCGTTGCATGTTCCAAGTCTTTTAACCTGTTCAGATTTCCTATCAACGTTTTAGGGACATTTATTTGTTGTAGTCTTGCATTAATATGCTTCCATCCTGATGGTGATGGCCTATCCCACTTTCTCACCAGATCAGGGACAATGTCTACGATATTCGATCCCTGTACCTTTGATCCTTTCACAATGATCTCGCCTGTATCGGTCCATTGTATGGCTGGATCCTCATTCAATAGATTATAAAGACTTAAGCCTTTACTCCTCAATGTATGTGGGAGGGTGCTTTTTAATACATGCTCGATATGTTGTGCGGCTAATCCCTTAATTTTTGGTTGGTCAGCTGTATCGTCGGGCACAGATCCTATGTCGCCATGTCCATCGTCCCCCGTGCTGTGCCTAATAACCACAGGAATCTCTGTAGGGCTCTTATAATTTTCGTACTCGTGAAGAAATTTCTGCAGAGCTTCTTGGTATAAGATTCTTTTCTCATCAGGTGTTTTTTCAGTGTTTAATAGGGGTAGCAATTCGCTTTCCATTCTTTTAAGTCTGCTTTTACGGGGATCTAGATCCGTGTCTGGATTCCTTTGCAGTGAAGCGTACACCTCGTGGGGAATCACTACCACTTTCTTCATTATATTAGTCTAGTCAGTAAAGGACCCAAAACTGAAAATAAGATGGGGAGAAATGACCCTCCTGTTTTTTCTTCGCTACAGTTTGACTTTTACGAGCGAGTGCACGTATTATGTTCTTGTAGCGGCGTAGGCGAGCCTTCTGAGGGGTTTTCATTGATACATTGCAATTTATGACGTTAAGACAGATTTCACAGATGCATTTTAAAAAGTCGGCGTCGATATTTTTAATAAACATCTGCTGCATTGCCCGGGGCAGTCGATGATAGATTTTTATTAATTCACGGTATTTCTTTAGTCTCTTTGTCATTCTGGAATATACACCGTTTCAGGCTCGTTTGGAAATATATTCGTTCGTAGAGGCACTCTAAACGTGTTTCGCGGATGAAGGTCGCAAAGCAAATATCCGTGACGCGTGCTTGTAGCTTCTTTATAAACTTCCAAAAACTCCTTACGCTGATTCGGGAACATTTGATTGGCTAATACCCCAATTTGTGATACATCTCTACGTTGTGCGAATAAGACTAGATATTGCGTATTTAACGACACATCGCGCATGTACCTATTTTTGAAAAATAGATTCTGGTTGATGAAGAACACGCTTATGTTAAGATGGTGGGAGAATACTGTAAATGTCTCGGCAAACGTTTTATCCATCTCCAACATGAGATCGTCAATTACAATGATTGTATGTTCATTTCCATTTCCCTTTAACGAATTAACGTCATATACGCCTTTGTGGAACAAAATATCATCTTGGTACTCGTTGAACACTGATTGATACGTCGAATAGCACCATATAACTTTATGCACAAATTTCGAGAACATCTCTCCCTTTTCTTTAATGATTTTAAGCATAAACACAGTTTTACCACATCCTGTAGGTCCAGATATAATACATGTGGATGGGCTCGTGAATCTGAATTTTTCTACAGAGTCCATTTCTAACACGTCACACTCCTAAGTGGGTCATTTACAAAATATTACAAATTTTGAGTGCTGTTCCTTATATTTTGTTTTCTTCTCCCACAGAACCGTGAATGACGATGAGGTAGAGCATCCCATCATTGACATTACGGATGACCTCGACGACAGTGTAGTTGTGATCTCCCCTGCCAATGAGCCCTCACCAGCGATACCGGTGGTGATATGATGAAGAGAACCCCACGTCAGGTATAAAGCGACCGAAATACGCGCCTGTTGCACCAGTAATAGATCCCCAACACTCAACCTCTTACGCAACAAACCCCCCAGCAGCACCTCCCGCTAATATATCCCCTTATTCGTCCGCCACAGTTGCCCCACGTTCTGTTAAGTCTACAATAATAGATCCCCAACCCTCAACCTCCTACGCAACAGGCCCCCCATCAGCACCTTCCTCTAATATTCCCCCTAATTCATCCGCCACAGTTGCCCCCCGTTCTGTTGAGGATGATATAACGTTTGAATTGGTGCGCTCCGCAGCCCCCACCCCAGCCTTGACTAGAAATCGGTATAGAGTCAGGGTCGACCCTAGAGCCATGTATAGCAATGGAATTGAGCGCGGGCTACGCCGGGTTGTACAGCGTATTGTAGAGTTTGCTCTTCAGAATCGCGACGAGCGTGAAGTCAGGACGAGTCTGTCCTTTGAATTCGGGTCAGATGACGGTGATGTAGATGATTATTGGGTGATAGTGCCATTTAGACGTTTGGCTGCTGAAGATGTAGAATATATATTAGGACGTATAATGCAGGCCGCCCAAAGTAGTATAGCCTTTAATATGGACAACTTCACGGTAAATATTGATCGTGTATTCCGTGTTGCGGGTCATAGTGCCATACCGTATACTCTTAACTTCAATTCTCCGACTATTTACCGAAAGCATATAAACGTCGATCGTGGTTGCGGCTTTATAGCAGTACTCTTAGCACGTATGTTTACTGTACAAAATACACGGACTCAAAAAATTTGGTTGCCTACGGTCGTGGAACGTGCCCGTAAACTAGCTGTAGACTGTGAACTTGAATTTGACTGTAATATGGGTCCTGAAGAGCTGAGAATGGTAGAACAGGAAATGAATGTCCGTATAGTTGTATTTAGGTTGGATGATCGTCTTAGGACTGTGTATGTTTTTAAAAGCTGAGTGAGAGATCGTACAAGACCCCTACTTATTTTAGGGTTGTCAGGGACAACGTATCTCCCCATCCGTAATATAAGGTGGCTTTACGCGAATTATGACAAAAGTCGAAAATATGGGAGACATCATGATTTGTGTAAGGGGTGCCTCGAGTTTGCGGATGATATAGTGAAACATTGTAAAGAATGTCACATGGTATGTGAACAGTGTAAAAGCACCAAATGTGAAAGCCGTGTAGTTGAAGCTGAGAAGAGAGACTGTGATGTGTGTAGACGCACATTCTTCAATAATAACTGCTTTGATTTCCATAAATCAATTGGCAGGTGCAGGAAAATGAGAATCTGTGAATGTGGTATGTTTCACACAATGGATAATTGGGGGAAATTTAAGCACAAGTGTGACGAAATTCACTGTCCTACATGCCAGGAGGAATATAAGGCGGATGGAGTAAAGCATGTATGTTACATGAAAGATGCTAAGCCTAAAAATAACCCTTGTATAACTGTATACTACGATATATAAACATATACGAACGCTGAAACCAAAGAGGTAATTCCACATTTACTTGTGAGCTAGACCATCTGTGATGAGTGTATGGGGATCGAATGTGACGACTGCCCCAAATGCGGTAAACGGACAAACGTTTTTAAAACGAATGTCCGCGATAGTCCTGTGAAACTATTTGTGTCCTATATTGTCAAGTTAGCCGACAAGTTCAAAAAAATGACTGTGTATATTCTCGCCCATAACGGGGCAAAGTTTGACACGCAGTTCCTTTATAAGGAGTTGCTTGAACACGAATCCTGTGAGATATTTACAGGTGATCCATTGAAAAGAGGCAACAAATTAATACAGATGCAAATAAGAGGCAATGTACAATTTAAAGACACTTTATTATTCACACCTTGTAAATTAGCAAAGCTACCCAAGGTGATGGGAGTAGCAACTGAAGTTTCCAAAGGATACATCCCTTACACTTTCCTCACCAGCGAGACTTTAAACTACGTAGGCCCACCACCACCCAAACATTATTTTAACTATGACTGTATGGATGAACGTGAAGACTTTGATCGATACTACAACAGTTTTAATGAAAGTAACCCTTATAATATAGCTGATGAATGTGAGGGTTATTGCGTGAATGATGTGCGCGTGCTTAGAGTATGTTTCCAGGCCTTTAGAAAGATGTACATAGCCCGTTTCAAATGCGATCCGCTGCAAGTCGCAACCACCATCGCATCATTATGTTTTACGGTGTTCAAGAATAACTTCATGCCTAAAGACACCTTAGCCATTATTCACCGAAACAAACCCCGCAGTTACGGAAACAAGGCTATTTACTGGCTCATACACCTACAGCAACAGACAGGTGTATACATAAAGCACGCCCGCAACACAGGTGAAGTACCCATTAAGATTAATGGTCGTGTTTTTTGGGTTGATGGGTTAAGTGAAAACCGTGTCACTGGTGTGAAGACTGTGTACTCCTTTAACGGATGCTGGTAGCATGGATGCCCCCGTCCTGAGTGCGGAATCGCCGGAGATATCCACGGTAGATCTCCTGCCGACTGTCTTGCATGGACCCGCACCCGCGATCAACTTATAGGATCACAGTTCACTCACAAAGTCTTGTGGGAGCATGAATATGATGCACGGATGGAGACAGACGAGGTGTACCGTGAGGAAATAAACACGAGCAAGCGTTCAATGGTGCTGGATCCTCTCAAATGTGGTGATAGCTTTTTTGGAGGACGTACAAATCCATTCAGACTATACTTTCCACCTACGGAGGGCGTGAAGCTCCATTACAACGATTTCTGTTCTTTATACCCATACGTGATGAAGAACAATCCGTACCCCGGGCGCTCCTGAGAAACTGGTGGGACCTAACCTGCCTCCATCAATGAATTTCAAGAAATTTGAATGATCGTTACTTTGGGCTCTCTTTCGTAGACGTACTCCCCCCACGCAATTTATGGATGCCAATCTTACCTGTCGTTATCGACCACAAGCTCATGTTTCCCCTGTGCTTGAAGTGCGCGGAAGAGGATAATGGCGATTGTAACCATATACCAACCAGCGTAAGATCAGAGGCGTATATACAAGTCCTGAGCTGGCCCTAGCCGTACGCCATGGTTATAGAATACTGAAGATACATGAGGTGTGGGTTTCAGAAGCTACCCAACCTTTTCACACCATATATAAACGCCTTTTTGAAGGATAAGGTTGAGGTATCAGGGTATCCGCGAGGAGTTGATACCGAAGATGAAAAGTCTGCTATATCAACGTTACCGCGACCGCGAAGGTATACAACTTGATCGTGTCCAAATTGCAAAGAATCCTGGCAAGCGCTTTAGTGCAAAGTTGTGTCTAAACAGTCTATGGGGAAATTTGCGCAGAATTACCGGCAAAGGGAACATTCATTTGGCACAAAGTTATAGTGATGTCTGGGATTATGCCAATGCTCCCGATAAAGAGGTCATGGAGATCGTGAATGTAGGTAATACTTACATAATAAAGTACAACAACACTGAATTGGCCACAGATACCTCAAGGGTTACAAACATACCTGTGGCCAGCTTCACAACAGCCTACGCCCGTATAAAACTTTGGGGTCTATTGCATTCTCTTGGGCGGAGAGTATTGTATGCCGATACAGATAGCGTGATATTCACAGAGAGGGAGGGTGAATACATGCCCGCTATTGGGGAGTTCCTCGGCGAGCTCACTGATGAGATCAAGGACGAGTATGGGGACAACGCATACGCCGACTCCTTTGTCTCAACAGAACCTAAAACTTATGGGGTACGGGTCAGGGTGGGGGAGGATATGAAATATATCGTGAAGGCAAAGGGTATTACGCTCAACCATGCGAATCGGCGGGTTGTTAACTTTGAATCGTTGAAGGATCTAGTGTGTTTCAACGATGATGAGGGCGAACGACCTCCCCAACTAATTGTAGGCACCCACAATTTTCGGGCGCAGAAGCTGGGGGGCGTGAAGGAACTTAGGGGTACGAAGGTGTGCCGTAACCTATAGGAAACGTTACCAGTTACCTGGTACCTATGATACCATACCCTTTGGATACCATAACGTTTGATGCTTCTATTGTTAACTGACACGTATTTGTCTTGTATATAATCTTTGATGTATCTATTGATTTATTAGACGTATTTGTAAATATATATATAACTTGAATATCTCTTTTATTAAATCGTATTTGTAAATATATATATATAACTTGAATATCTCGTTTATTAAATAAATCATGTTTCAATTAGCGTTTACTTTCTCCTGTGTGTGTGTGTGTGTGTGTGTGTGTGTGTGTGTGCGCAGGTGAAAGTTCTAAGCTCCGCCCACTGTAAGATCAGCAACGTGAGTCATGCTACTATCTGGGAGTCCCTGCGTGGTCAGTCGACTGCAGTAAGCCCTTGAGATCAGACGTGTATTCGCCAGCGTAGAAGAAAAAAAGGAGATCAGACGTGTATTCAAATGGCTACCTTTAATATTGCTTGTACAACGTTTATGAAATGGTATTCAGCAAAGTGCCAGGATGTGGTGGATACCGAAAAACTTCCTATTCCCCCCTCCTATGCCTCTTTTAAAACCACATTGGATTGTGCGAAGTTGCAAGATGTACAAATACTCTACGGATGTTCTGGTGAGACCGTTGAAGGCTTTCGTTGCACAGACGATGTGCTGAAGTATGCTGCAGAGCTAAACTTTATAAAGTCTCACATATACCGTGAAGTAAAAGAAACAACGCGTGCAGAAGAGAAGCAGCAGGTATGGATAATGAGTCTTGCGGATGGGTGGTGTGACAAGCGGTATTACGTCATGCTACACCATGTCGATTACTCATACCCTACGACTGAAAATGTGAATCTCGTGATCATGGACAATCTTAAGTATTTTTATCACTATATTAATGTATATCATGATGAGGTTCGTAGTGAGGTTGTGGCTAGTGCCCTGCGTGAGTTTTTAACAGACTTTAGAGACGAGTATCGTTTGATGGGCAGAAAGGAAAAATATGAGCATATGTTCCTCTCAAATAGTGCGCCGGAGTGTGAAGATGTTTAGTAAAACATAAAATGTGCCTAGTTCGTGAAAATTATCCTGAGGGAAACTGTCTGGTGCGTAGTCTGGTAGTGATAAAACCGAAATTAATTCTTGTACCGGAAAAACACCTACCCAATATGTACAACAATGGTGCGACTCGCGGATCATACGAGTTCGAACAACCCCATTCACGTATCATCGAGTCAGCCGCCCATCGAACCGTTCCTGCCTACCTGCGTGCCTCACACGGCTCATAGTTATCTCAGAGCTTGAACCGAGTGGACGTGCGCTCCTCGAATACGATGGAACTTCCTTTGAGCAGCATTCTCAACGCCTCGTACGATGTGTCCGTGACGAAATCGTTGCGCGTGTTCAGGCGTAAATCCGGTACCGTTAGCTATGTACTGGAAACGGAATGTAGACAAACAAACAAACGGGTTTATTTAAGTGTCGAGGAGATGAATAGAATCTTCGTGATAGTTGAGAAGTGGAGTGAAGATCGTTATAAAATACCTGCTAACGTAGGTACAAGAAGAGAGCAGATTAGTGACGCACCCTCATACGCCGTTGTATGTACGTTGTGTATAAATAACGATCGGCCGTGCATTGATATACGGCTGATGTGGAAGAATGCTTCTGATAATAACGCTCTTGTTCCTACGCGAAACCGTTTCATCCTCGACAGAATGTTTGAAATCGTCGGATTCCGCAAGCTGAAACCTATATTAGACGCGCGTGTTACGGATATGCTTTATTTTGATACAGTACTTGAATACGCATACACCGCTCTGCTCGATGGGTTTACCGAGTGTAGGGCTGAACAGGTGAGAATGGTCTAGAGCTGGACGTTTATTTAAAAAGTTTAGACTCTTTGAAATACCATGAACTTTGGTACAAAGCAATTGATCGGTACAAGGCTGAGCTCACCTACACCGTTCACCCTGAAGAACTATTTCTTTATATAACGCGCAGTTGTCGTAACGATTTAGAAGATTATTTCAATTGCCGCTATGTTGAGTGAAGATGAGTTCACGATTGAAAAGCTCGAGTCGGTAGAAATAAACCCTCGATTGGAAAAGCGTGTTTATAAACTTGTGTTTAATAATGTAGCTAACGATGAACTCTTTGTGCGTGCTTTTGATTGTATTCTAGACGTATTTAAAGATGACTTACCAACCGGTTGTAAAGTGGGAACAAAAATAGTACTGAACGATATGAAAGCCCTTCATATCGAATACAGGTTTCCCTATACTTTAAGCGGTGAAATATTATTAAACCGCATATACTGCGTAATGCAGAGCAATAATGATGTAATTGTAAACTCGATTAAGTGCGAGTTTAGTATTTTGAAAAAAAAGTGAAATGTATTTATATATTTGCGTGATATTTCTCCTGTACTGTTATATTGAAGGATTATATGCATATTTCTATTATTATTGAAATGTATATTTATTTCTATATATCTCCATAATTGTGTGTGTATATTTTTTTGATTATATGCATATTCCTCAATTATTATTGAAATGTATATTTATTCTATATATCTCCATAATTGTGTGTGTATATATTTTTTTGATTATATGCATATTCCTCAATTATTATTGAAATGTATATTTATTTTCTATATATCTCCATAATTGTGTGTGTGTATATTTCTCCTGTACTGTTATATTGACGGATTATATGCATATTCCTCATTATTATTGAAATGTATATTATTTTCTATATATTTATAATAAACAGAATGATGCAATGTTGTTTACTTATTTTTTGATAATTATATCATGTTACGCCTTCTAAACCTACTAGCGGAATTCTAAACCAACTAAATAAATGGTACAATCGGGCAACTGTGTACCTGAGCAATGGTATCTGATGGAACGAAATCTTTTAATTGTTTAGTGAGACAACTCACCATAATAATGCTAAAAAATGATTAATATATGGTTTTTGCTGTCTGGCAACTGAATACATGGCGCTATCTGGCAACTCAAGCCATTTACGCCTTCTAAGCCAACTGGCTGATTAGGAGTCTATAATAATGTATACAATGGTATCTGGCAATAATAATGCTAAAAAGTGGTATCTGGCAACTCTAGCCATTTACGCCTTATAAGCCAACTGGCTGATTAGGAGTCTATAATAATGTATACAATGGTATCTGGCAACTCAGTCTTCGATTAGAATTAATTAATTAAATATATAGCACAAACTGAATACATGGCGCTATCTGGCAACTCAAGCCATTTACGCCTTCTAAGCCAACTGGCTGATTAGGAGCCTATAAAACAACGCCTACTCGGCTGAAGTCTTAATATGCACTTGGCTCCTGCCAGGTAAACACCTCTCCTCCTTTCTCTCCTTCTTTCTCTTGGGGGATAACGCAGCCTCCAAGTTTTCCTTGTTGCACTTGCAGCATCCCCCTTTGGGGGGATTTTTTGCAACACCCCCCCTTTCGCAGCAACTCCCCCTTTGCAACACCCCACCCCATTTTGCAACATTGCAACATTACGTAGTAAATTGCAACATTCCTGCACTCTCCCCTTTTGCGGCTATACTACTTATATAGATGAAATTAGACAAAAAAAAAACCAGTACATAGAACAAAAATTATTATGACGGTTATTAGCACTAGTATTTAATTAAAGCAGGCAATTAAGTGGCAAGAATTTAATGAAAACAAAGGGAATGGTGCCATCGTCTTACAGAATATTCCAAAATTTCTACAAACAGTCTGAAAAAATTGTTTTCCCAATAGCCAACCAGTTGAAAAGTCCAATAAACCACCCAGCACCCACAGATTATATACGAAAGAAATATTACAATTAAAATAGACACATAAGAATGTTAACAGTTCTTAAAATAATATTTATTTATTTAACCAAGGCAAACCGTTAAGGAGCAAGAATGCGGTCAAGAAAACAATAGGCCCTTCGCCAACTTTCTAACAATGCACGAGTCTAATTTATACAGCCCAGGGCTAATATTAAGGACTAAGTCCGCATTATTCTTGATCACACTTGATTCAAGTATATTTCTGCTAACAATAGATTTACTAAACCTTAATTTGGAAGCATTTTCCCAGTCAATGGGATGATTAGTATCTCTTACGTGAATGAAAATGGCGTTAGATTCCTGGCCACTTCTTACAGTATACTGTATTGATGCTGCTTAATACGTAACTCAAGGGTCTTACCAGTTTGGCCAATGTAAAATTTATTACATATTGTGCATGGGATTTTATATACACAACCCTGTTCACTTAAAGGGGAGTTCTTAATCAATGAATTCTTAATTACATCTAAATTTTTGAACGCAATATTTACGTTAAAAGTCCTCAGCAGACTCGGCAGATCAAGGAAATTTTCTCTGAATGGTAACACTAAAACATTTTTTGTGTTATAAGGAATCTTGTCCTTTACTTCGTAGAAGGTTTTCTTTGCCATTTTTATGGACTTATCTATGCAGTTCTTTGGGTATTATAAATCAAACGCAATTTTGTATATTTTACTAATTTCGTCGTCAATGAACTCTGGGCTACAAATTCGTAGGCCTCTTAGGAACAAAGTAGAAAAAACGGATCGTTTTACGTTAATGTGATGATCAGAATAATAATGTATATAGGAACAATTATTAGTGGGTTTTCTGTAAATATTGTACTTAAACTTTTTTCCAGACCTATATATTAAAACATCTAAAAAAGGGATCGAAGAATCTTTTTCTATTTCAACTGTAAAATTGATAGAGGGAGTTAAATTATTAAGTTTGGGTAAGAATTCATTGAGATTTAAAGTCACAGGCCAAAGACAAAGAACATCATCTACATATCTAAACCATGGAACATAATTTGGCAGAATCTTCCTTAATAACTTACTTTCAAAAAACTCCATATATAAGTTACTTAAAATGGGGGAGAGAGGGTTTCCCATCGCCATACCAAATTTCTGCCTAAAATATTCATTATTGAACACAAATTTTGAGTCTACTATGCACAGCTTAATTAATTCTATAATTGTAGCCACAGGTAATGGCAAATTATGCTTAACCAATTCTTCCGAAAGAAACACTAATAGATCCTCCACCGGGACTCTTGTAAATAAAGCGGTAACATCAAAGCTTACCAATCTAAAATTGTAATTGACACTGATACTATTTAATTTTTCCACAAGGTCTACATTATTATTTATGTGTGATTGTGAAATTGTGCCGAGGAGAGGATTAAGAATGGAGACAAGCCATTTGGATAGCTTATATGAGATAGATCCTATAGAACTAACAATAGGCCTTGCAGGATTATTTGGCTTATGAGTTTTAATCAGACCATACATATAGGGTAATGACGGTGAAGTACTCAAAAACTGTTTAAGTAATATTTCATTACCGTTCAAAAGTCGTTTAATTTTCTTGTTAAATCCACTGTTCACAGTTTCAAGGGGATTGTTCCTTAATTTCACGTAAGTGTCCGCATCATTCAAAAGATCATACATTTTTCCTAGATAAACGTCTTTATTGAGGATCACTAAGGCATTTGATTTATCGGCTTTGGTTATATGTAGATTCTGATCTTTTCTTAAAGCTTCATAAGAGTCGAAAAACCTCTGTGGACAATTTGGAATAGAGGGTTTAGACATGGCACTATATACTATACCTTTACAAATATTCACATCCTCTATAGGTAAATCATTATATTTTTCTAAATTACAGAAAGCCTTAGCTATTTCTACATAGTCCACATCCTTTCTAGCTGCTGATATTTCTAAGAAGATGTCTAAGTGAACAAGTTCTCTCCACCTCTTTACTCCCTAATAGACTTCTGAATTTGAGAGAACGCCCCTTCGATGAATTCCAGAGAATAGTGTTGCAGAAGCATATAGAAATGACTAAGATTGAAGTCGAAGAAACTTTTAAAGTTACCAGGGCGAGAAGATATAGTTTTGATAGTGCAATTCCACCTGAATGGAAACAACGGTTACTGGACTATTGTTATAACAAACTTAGACGAGAATGTAGTGTTGTGGAAAGGAAACTGGATATTAAATTACAAATTCTAATTGAAAGAAGTGATTGGACTAAGGATGCTAACCCCGGATTTGTGATACATCTATCAGATAAAGTGTTAAATAAAAATACGGTTACGGCTCTTGGATATGGAATAAATTTTTCAGCAGCTAAAAAGGATGTGGACTATGTAGAAATAGCTAAGGCTTTCTGTAATTTAGAAAAATATAATGATTTACCTATAGAGGATGTGAATATTTGTAAAGGTACAGTATATAGTGCCATGTCTAAACCCTCTATTCCAAATTGTCCACAGAGGTTTTTCGACTCTTATGAAGCTTTAAGAAAAGATCAGAATCTACATATAACCAAAGCCGATAAATCAAATGCCTTAGTGATCCTCAATAAAGACGTTTATCTAGGAAAAATGTATGATCTTTTGAATGATGCGGACACTTACGTGAAATTAAGGAACAATCCCTTGAAACTGTGAACAGTGCATTTAACAAGAAAATTAAACAACTTTTGAACGGTAATGAAATATTACTTAAACAGTTTTTGAGTACTTCACCGTCATTACCCTATATGTATGGCCTGATTAAAACTCATAAGCCAAATAATCCTGCAAGGCCTATTGTTAGTTCTATAGGATCTATCTCATATAAGCTATCCAAATGGCTTGTCTCCATTCTTAATCCTCTCCTCGGCACAATTTCAAAATCACACATAAATAATAATGTAGACCTTGTGGAAAAATTAAATAGTATCAGTGTCAATTACAATTTTAGATTGGTAAGCTTTGATGTTACCGCTTTATTTACAAGAGTCCCGGTGGAGGATCTATTAGTGTTTCTTTCGGAAGAATTGGTTAAGCATAATTTGCCATTACCTGTGGCTACAATTATAGAATTAATTAAGCTGTGCATAGTAGACTCAAAATTTGTGTTCAATAATGATATTTTAGGCAGAAATTTGGTATGGCGATGGGAAACCCTCTCTCCCCCATTTTAAGTAACTTATATATGGAGTTTTTGAAAGTAAGTTATTAAGGAAGATTCTGCCAAATTATGTTCCATGGTTTAGATATGTAGATGATGTTCTTTGTCTTTGGCCAGTGACTTTAAATCTCAATGAATTCTTACCCAAACTTAATAATTTAGCTCCATCTATCAATTTTACAGTTGAAATAGAAAAAGATTCTTCGATCCCTTTTTTAGATGTTTTAATATATAGGTCTGGAAAAAAGTTTAAGTACAATATTTACAGAAAACCCACTAATAATTGTTCCTATATACATTATTATTCTGATCATCACATTAACGTAAAACGATCCGTTTTTTCTACTTTGTTCCTAAGAGGCCTACGAATTTGTAGCCCAGAGTTCATTGACGACGAAATTAGTAAAATATACAAAATTGCGTTTGATTTATAATACCCAAAGAACTGCATAGATAAGTCCTTAAAAATGGCAAAGAAAACCTTCTACGAAGTAAAGGACAAGATTCCTTATAACACAAAAAATGTTTTAGTGTTACCATTCAGAGAAAATTTCCTTGATCTGCCGAATCTGCTGTGGACTTTTAACGTAAATATTGCGTTAAAAAATTTAGCTGTAATTAAGAATTCATTGATTAAGAACTCCCCTTTAAGTGAACAGGGTTGTGTATATAAAATCCCATGCACAATATGTAATAAATTTTACATTGGCCAAACTGGTAAGACCCTTGAGTTACGTATTAAGCAGCATCAATACAGTATAAGAAGTGGCCAGGAATCTAATGCCATTTTCATTCACGTAAGAGATACTAATCATCCCATTGATTGGAAAAATGCTTTCAAATTAAGGTTTAGTAAATCTATTGTTAGCGGAAATATACTTGAATCAAGTGTGATCAAGAATAATGCGGAATTGGTCCTTAATATTAGCCCTGGGCTGTATAAATTAGACTCGTGCATTGTTAGAAAGTTGGCGAAGGTCCTATTGTTTTCTTGACCGCATTCTTGCCCCTTAACGGTTTGCCTTAGTTAAATAAATAAATATTATTTTAAGAACTGTTAACATTCTTATGTGTCTATTTTAATTGTAATATTTCTTTCGTATATAATCTTTGGGTGCTGGGTGGTTTATTGGACCTTTCAACTGGTTGGCTATTGAGAAATCAATTTTTTCAGACTGTTTGTAGAAATTTTGGAATATTCTGTAAGACGATGGCACCATTCCCTTTGTTTTCATTAAATTCTTGCCACTTAATTGCCTGCTTTAATTAAATACTAGTGCTAATAACCGTTATAATAATTTTTGTTCTATGTACTGGTTTTTTTTTTTGGTCTAATTTCAGCTATATAGTTCTTTTATATTTAGTAATTTAGCAGCCTACAGATTATGTTATCTATTGAAAAAATCTTTAGAGGGTTTTAATGGTCTTTAATTTGAGTTGCCGATTGTGAATTTTTTGCTTGTGTATTTAACTCATTCCTTTGTAATCTCCGTCTATTTTTGTTTCTCCTTGATGATGTGAATATATCACGAAAGCGCTCCGACTTCGTGTTTCCTTTTCCCTCTGGTTGTTTGCTATATATATATATATATATATATATATATATACACACATTTACTTTTGGTGAGTTTGAATGATGGTTCAGGATCGACCTGTGGTCGACCCCTCTGCAGCATCCCGCCTCATTTGCGGGATTTGGTGAAGGAAGGAATTGCTGTTTGATCTCCTCCTTCCCTCGTAGCCAGCCACGCATGGCGGGTCAGGGACTTTGTACAGGAATCTGTCCAGCTGGTTCTTGAAGTTATTCAGGTCGGTGTGCTGGAGATTGCTTACTTCTTTTGGAAGGACATTGAAAAGCTTTGGGCCCCTTATTCTGAGGGTATTTCCCATCCTCGTTTTCATGACCCCTTGTCCCACCGCAGCTGGAACCGCACAAAATCTGCCTCTTCTCTCATTCCAATTTGTTTCTATTTCATTTCTAAGGTTAGGGATAGATCCCTCAAGTATTTTCCATATGTATATTATTGTGTAGCGCTCGCGCCTTCTTTCAAGAGAGTAGAGTTCCAGGGATTGTAGTCGAGACCATTAGTCTTCACCTTCTGTTTCCTCTATCTTAGACGTAAAAGTCCTTTGTATAGCTTCAATGTTCGCAATGTCTCTTTTTGTGTGGGCTTGTGAGTACTGAGCAATACTCAATTATTGGTAGGACTAGACTCTTCCATAATTTGAGCATGATGTTTGCTTTTCTGCTGCGGAAGCTCCTCCAGATGATTCCCATTATTTTTCTAGCCGTTGTGATTTTGATTTTGTAGTGCTCTGTGAATTCTGCATCCGACGACATTATTACTCCAAGATCCCTGACTTGTGGATTTGGTGTTATCTGTTTGGCTTGCGGAGTTTTGTACTCTTTTTTCTGTAGCTCTTTGTTATTACCATATCTTAGAAGTTGGAATTTTTCTTCGTTGAACTTCATATTGTTGTCTTCTGCCCACTGGAATAATGTTTCAATATCGTTTTGTAATTTTATTACGTCATCTTCGTTCAATATTTCCTTACATATCTTTGTGTCATCTGCGAAGCATGATACAATACTGTCCTCAATATGTGCATCAATATCTGCAATCATTATTATGAACAGCAAGGGAGCTAATACTGTTCCTTGTGGGACAGAGCTCACGACTTCCGAGACTTTCGATTTAACTCCGTTTACCACTACTCTTTGCGTTCTTTGCGTCAAGAAATTAAATATCCACCTTCGTAGCTTTCCAGTAATTCCTGTATTCTTAAGTTTGTGTGCTATGATTCCATGGTCACATTTATCGAAGGCTTTAGCAAAGTCCGTATATATTACATCAATGTTTTGTCCTTGACACACTATTTCTAATGTTTTCTTCTGGTAGTCTAGTAGCTGTGATAGGCATGATCTTCCCGCCCTGAAGCCATGTTGATTTGGGTTGTATAAGTCTTTTTCTTGTAGGTAGTAGGTGGTTTTGCCTCTAATTATACGTTCAAAACACTTTATAAAGTGTGAGGTGAGAGCCACTGGCCGATAATTCTTGGGCATTGCTCTGTTACCACCTTTAAACAAAGGGGCAATGTTCGCGTTCTTTAAGGGGAGTGGAATTCGTACTGTGTCAAGTGATTTCCTCCATAGTAAGTATATCGATTTTGCAATACTCTCTTTGCATTTCTTCAGAAATGTGGCACTGCATGTGTCTGGCCGTGGCGCTGAATTTTCTCGCATCTGTGATAAGGCCGTAATTACATCTTCCGTGAACTCTAAGTCCATTAATAGGTTTGTGCCGGAATTTGTTTTTGGTTGATCTGTATCTTTGTCGAAAAATTTGTCTGGGTTTTCCACTTCCATCTCGGATTTAGGGGTGCTAAACACAGATTTAGATTGTTTCCTAAGCAGTTCACTTATTTCTTTCGGGTCATTTGTGTATTCAGCCTCCCCGTCTATCAACGGTCCAATACTCTCCTTACACTGCATTTTCCTTTTCGCAAACGTGTAGAAGTATTTTGGGTTATTTTTTATGTTTTCTGCTACCTTGTTTTCCTCCTCGTTTGTCTTACGTATGAATGTTTGCTTTAGGTCCATTTCTATTTCGCCAAGTTTCCTCTCTAGTTTGAGTATCTTTGCATCAGTTCTGCATCTGTGGAGATGTTTTACGGTTTGTATTCGTGTGTATATAATATATATATATATATATATATATATATATATATGTGTGTGTAGTATATGTATATATGTAGAGACCGACCGGAAATTCCTTTCCTCGCGGTTCTCAAACATCATGGAATCAAAACAAAAGATACACGTGGGCATGAAACAGGCCCACGGAGGAAACACAGATTTTGTGGTATTTCCCGAAATGCCCACCAGAGGACGTCACCAAGGCCTATAAAATGCGATTCCTTTCTCAAATCATTCTCACTTCCCATCTTCTCGTTTTTGTCGTTACGTCTCACTCTCAGCGCCTTCGTCAGTAACACCACTCGTCACGCCACCCGCTCTCCGGCCTTAGCCGGAGAGCGGCCCGCTGTTCCTTCAAAGCTCCGGTCGAGCATACACGAAGTCTATCATCAAGTAAGGCCCTCTACAATTTCATCCTGCAAGAAGCAACATCACTGCTGCTGGAGTTTCCTTTGGCCCCCTTTTCAACAAGTCTCTATCGGCCCTCAACACTCATCCTCTTGCCGGTAAGGCCAGTCCGCCTGCAGAAGCAATCCTTTGAATCCCAGGTCCGTAAACCTTCTAATAGGTTACAAGCCACAAGCCTACCCTTGCCTTTGTGTTAAGCAATTCTCGCGTAGTCCGCAAGTGTAACCGCAGCCTCGAGACTAGGCTATACCCAAAAGTGTACGCAAATAACCGACAAACTAACTCTCATTACGACTGCGGTAAGCCTGTACAATTATTTTACCATATTCAATTATCTTACTGTATTTGTATCCGCTTGCTTATTTGCTCATCTATGCATTTCATTTTACTTGTCTAATCCATTTATTGTACCATACCATACTTTCATTATCTCAGTTATTATTGGCTTAATTACTTATTGTACTGCTGCATATCTCATTAGCCTACCTAAATTAGTGTTTATCATCACTGTATTTAATTAATGATTATACTGTGTAACCATTTCGTATTACCAATAATCAGTCTTTTGTAATATACTATAAATACCATTATAGAATTGTTAATCACTGTGAACAAATAATTCATTTACTTTTCTAATTAAACACAAAACAACAAAGCAATTTCTCTCTCCTTATTAAATATTGTTTGTTTGGGCTGTAGGCCCAAGCTGGTGACCCCTAATTATTCATTTCAATTTAATCCATAAATTATAGTAAGTCTACGTTCTTGGCCACATCAAATTGGTGATATGTAGGCCACAATACAGTGTGTATATATATATATATATATATATATACAGGGTGGGCGGAAAGTAACTCCCTATTTTGGATTGGTAAAAAAATACGTATATTATCCATTTATTTCAGAAGAAATAATATGAAAAGGTAGGCATACATGGTAGGTTTTCTCTAAAATTCAATTTGGGCTCCAACTCTTTCCACCAGCTTCTGGAGCCGCCCAGGAATGGCGTCCACTGACTTTAGCAGGAACTCCGGCGGGATGGAGGACATGACTTCCCGAATTCGGTCCTCCAGTTCTTCCAATGTCCTCGGTTTGCGGTAGACTTCTTCCTTTACCCACCCCCAAAGAAAGAAGTCGCACGGTTACCGCTGAAAAACGGCAGAATCGGTTCAGTGTAACGGTGTGGTGTGGTATGACCTCAGATCAGGTGTGGGCCCGTTCCTTCTGCGCAACACCATAAATGCTGAGCGGTACCTTGCTATGTGCGAAACGAGGTCTGGCCGGTTGTCAGCACATGGGAGAACATCGACGATCTGATATTTATGCAAGATGGCGCCCCTCCGCACTTCGCTCTTGTTGTCCGTGAGTGGCTGGATGCCCACTTCCCTGGGCGTTGGATGGGTCGTCGTGGTCCACATCAATGGCCAGCCAGGAGCCCCGACTTGACACCGTGCGACTTCTTTCTTTGGGGGTGGGTAAAGGAAGAAGTCTACCGCACCAAACCGAGGACATTGGAAGAACTGGAGGACCGAATTCGGGAAGTCATGTCCTCCATCCCGCCGGAGTTCCTGCTAAAGTCAGTGGACGCCATTCCTGGGCGGCTCCAGAAGCTGGTGGAAAGAGTTGGAGCCCACATTGAATTTCAGAGAAAACCTACCATGTATGCCTACCTTTTCATATTATTTCTTCTGAAATAAATGGATAATATACGTATTTTTTTACCAATCCAAAATAGGGAGCTACTTTCCGCCCACCCTGTATATATATATTTATTTTATTGGGATTGTTTAACCTCCTTCGCAACATCTAAGGTCATATGACGGAGGGGACCTACAGCTTTACGTGGGATCCGAACCGCGGGTCCCTACATAATATGGGCGCAGAGGACGGTCTCCCATCCAACTACTACCCAGACCCAATGTCGCTTAACTTCACTGATCACCGGGAAGCGGTGTGCATTGGCCACGACGTATATATATATATATATATATATATATATATATATATATATATATAATTCACTTAAACATTCTGTAAATAAAATTTTATTTTGCTTTCAGAATTGCACTTTTATTTATTTACTGAACGCTGTTTACATTCGAGGATGTTCCCCAAAACGGACTCTCTATTTATGCAGTCTATAAAATATTCAACAATTTCTGATAATAAAATATCTAAATTGTAAACACTTTCGTAGAACTCATCCTGTAGGAAAAGATAAAAGAGAGAGAGAGAAAGAGAGAGAGAGAGGATGGGAGAAAATTTAGTGAATATGGTAGAGGCATAATGTAATTTTAAATGAACGCTCCTCGAATACACCACAATTTTCCTTTGACAAGAAAAGTTTATATAGGGTAAATAAAAGGCTATGAAAGGTAACCATGGCAACAGTTATCTGAATCTTACTTGTCGAGACATCCATCTCTTCACTATTACTCCTCTGGGACTCAGCATTAAGATATCAACAGCATCTTCAGTAAGTCGGGCGGATAAATCCAGCGCTACAATTCTAATCTTCACTGCAAAATCAACCAGAAATATATATATATATATATTAATAGGAACAAGTTTCCCGTTGAGGGAAATGGTTAAGAAAGTTGTTTTATTCAAGAAGCAATACGTGTGCTGCAATTGGAAGTAAATAATAATAACCAAATTTATTGAAAATGTTGCAGACGTGAATATATATATATATATATATATATATATATATATATATATATATAATATATATATATATATATATATATAATGTGTGTGTGTGTGTGTTTGTGTGTGTGTGTGTGTGTGTGTGTGTGATGTACAGAGAGAGGGAGAGAGAGTCGGTGTTGGAAGTTGCAGTGAAGACCCAATTCTGGACAAAAGATCTTTTCAAGCGGACGTTACGAGATAATTATTTTCATGAAATTGCAATTGAAATATTCTTATTATTATCCTTAGATTTAATTACGACATTAAAACCCCTTTTTAACTGCCGAAACGCCAAATTTCGATTGGAAAAAGATCGAAGTGGCAGAAATATACATTTGGCTGGAATTAGGATGGAGGTAAGCTATCCCTATTGCTTTGTGAGGCCTGCTTAAGTTCGGTGCCGCCGCCGCTAAGTCTCGCGTTGGTTTGTATGTGTCTGTCATTCGATTATTTTCCGTTCAAGAATGTTTGGCGTTAAAAATAAAAATTAATAATATTTCAAAGTCAATTTAAAAAAATAAGAAATCTATTACAAGTTTTCGTTCATAAATAACACAAAATATGGAAAGTGTAGGCAGTGAATGTAGTCTGCCTCTGACCACTAATTCTTTAATGGCAAAGACGTGTCCTCAGAAAGTTGAAAAAGAGAAATACCTTGTACAGGGATAGTCAAAAGTCGCGATCGGGTCGTATAGAATGGTTGATAAACGAATGAGCTTGAACTTTGGAAACATTTTATTTAAATCAAAAACAAGGAGAAAACATTACAAATGAAAGTAAAATTAAATAAAACCATAGTTTACTGCTTATAGTACGTTCAATTGGTCTGTATGGATACCGTCGTGATCAGTGCATAATTGTATTCAAGCATTAAACGAGCACTAACGTTCACATATTTCTGCGGACTGCCACATTGTTTGGTATCTAAAATAAATCTGGTTGTGAATGTTTTTTCTCCAGTTTACGTAAATTGCGCCAGTCGGAGCCGCTTTTTTAACCCATTAATGCTGAGTGTCACTTTACTGATTTTGTTCTGGCTAACGCCAGATGATTTTATTCAGTCTCGGGAAAGACCTCTCGGCACTAATGGGTTAAAACGCTTTGCAAAGTCTTCTCTTATATCATTCTAAGTTTTACCAGTACTTTTCTTTTTCGTGAATCGAAACATTCACAACAAGGCGCTACTCGATTGTAAAAGAACTTGTATCCGCCATACTGAAGGCTTAATAACCTACGTCATTATGAAGTTTGTTTACATACCACATGTCCTAGGCTTGGGCGAAGGTGATTATGCTAGGCCTAGCTACTTCTATTTGGCAAATTTGTGTGAATTCCGTCGTAAATATTCTCTGGAACACATTCTTCCTTTGTTGTTGTTGTTGTTGATTAGCCGATCAGCACACCCTGCTCGAGCAAGCCCGCGGCACGCAGGTAACCGATCGCCCTCTCCGGAGTAGGCCAGAGGTTCAACGGACTAGTGATGTTGTGTTGTGTTCTATCTTGTGCTCGAGCGGTACAGTCTGTCATAATGTGTTCAATTGTTTGTGGTGTTTCCTGGTACAGGTGGCAGGTGTCGTCTATGGAGTTTTCTAGCCTGTGTTTATACACGTATGTCTGTAAGTTGGGGTGATGTCTACATCGGAATCGTGCTAAGGTAACTCGATCCGATCTGCTCAGGCTGGTCTTTGACCTGTCAATGGGTGGCGGCTTCGCACCTAGGACCACACTCGGACCGAGTCGTGTCAGTGCTTTGTGGGTTAGGTGTGTGTGTGTGTGTGTGTGTTTGTGTGTGTGTGTGTATGTGTGTGTGTATGTGTGTGGGTGAGTGTGTGTGTATGTGTGTTTTCTGTACTGTGATGTCTGTGGGGCGTGGTATGGAATGGAGTATTTGGTTATAATATCTCTCTGGTGTTACCTTAGTGGTGCGAGGTGTTGGTGCATGATTTTACATGTAGTGGCAAGGGTGTTGCGGGTTAGTTGTCGTTACTGCCATGAATTGTGTTCCCCTAATGTTTAAATGTTCCCTAATTTTCAGTATTTTTGTTTCAGTGTGCAGGTGTTCTATTTGAGTACATCCTGTAATGATACAAAGTGCGTGGTTTTGTATTGTCTGTAAGGTGTTTACTTGTGTGTTTGAGATAATGGGTTCCCAGCATAGTCTAGCATAGTCCATAACTGTTAGTACCCTTAGCATGTTAAGTCTTGACGTACATTTGTTTTTAATGCCCTGAATGTGGTTTACAAAAGATAATGATGTGTTGTGTGTGACCCCAAGTATTTTGGTCCTGTGAGTGTGTGGAATGTTGGTGTTGTTTAGTGTAAGCTGTGGAGTTATCTGGTGTTCTTTTGTTTTGCTTGTTAGCAAGGTGATGGTTGATGTTGTGGTCGCTACTTTGAGTCTATTGTGTGTGAGCCAGTCTTGTATACTGTTTATGTATGTTTGTAGGCTATTTGTAGTGGTGTCGATGTTGTTTTAGGTGGATGTTAGAGTGATGGCATCTGCATATGATGATAAGGTAAAATTGTTATCTATAGGTGTTGGAATGTCATGCATGAAAAGTTGAACAGTGTTGGTGAGAGAACAGAGCCTTGAGGGTCCCCGTTCTGAAAAAAGATTGTTTTTGGATGACTTGCCATTAAATGTGATATGTGAGTATCTTCCTGAAAGATAGTTGCTCAGCCACCTTTTGGTGTTATTGTGCATGTTTGTGTGGAGTATTTTGTTTATGAGAGGGAAGCGTGGGATAGCATCAAATTCTTTACTAATGTCTATTGTTGCTAATAGTGTACGTTGAGCTGGTCGTCTGAAGTTGATGCCATCCATGATGTGTTGCGTGAGGTTAGTGAGTAATGTCGTGGTTGAGTGGTGAGGTCTGAATCCATGTTGAGTAGGCGATAGTGGTATGTGTGGGTTGGTGATTTGTAAGATTAGTCTTTCTGTTACTTTGGAAGGTGTGCATAGTAAAGTAATGAGTCTATAGGAAGCTGGTTTTGTTGGATTTTTGTTTGGGTTGAGTAGTGTAATAATTTTACCTTGTTTCCATATGTTAGGAATAATACAGTGTTGGTATGAATATGTGCTGATGTTTGTGAGAGCTAGTATTCCCTGTGGGGCACAAGTGTTTAAGGTGTATGTTAGATATACATGGTCCAGTAGCCTTCGAATTCTTAATGTTTTTGATGATCTTGGTGGTCTGGTCTGTATTGAAGGGTATAATGGTCGTGTCGAGTCTTTAGGTTTTCTTGCGTCTGGCTGTTTGTCTGTCTGCGTGTTTCTGGTTGTTGGCTCTGTTTAGGTGACTTATCTTTGGGTAGTGATTAACTAGAATGTTAGCTTGTGTATATGTTGGGATATTATTTTGGCTGCGACAGATAGCCGCGTGTGAGGTGTGAATGCCGCTGTAAGAGTGGGTAATGCTGTTTATAGTCTTGTATAGCCTGGATGTATCTGTGGAGTGGTTTAGTGTTGTTATGAATTCCCTAAATGTTTTTGTTTGTTTTTCTTTGAATTTGTTGTTTATTTCCGTGTTGAGCTGTTGTATCTGCTGTTTTATGGCTTCTGAGTGTGGTGTTTGTGTTATGTTTGAGGTTATTACGTTGCCTTATGAGGTGGGCTATTTCTCTAGTGTAATTTGGGTTGTATTTCCTAATGCTGCCCTCGGGTATGTATTTATTTGCATTATTGATGATCTGATTGAATGTCTTGAGTGTTGTATTGATGTTTATGATGGGTGTGCTGTTTAATGTGGTGAATTGTTCTTCAGTCTGTATTTTGAACTGTTCCCAATCAGCTTTCTTGTAATTTCTCTAAGTGTACCTAAGGCTGTTGGGGCAGAGTGTAGAACGTGTTGTAATGATGATAGGCAGGTGGTCTGATGACAGTTTTTTTTCTGTTCTCCAGTGTGTATGTGTTGCTAGTGAGGAGGAACAGAACGTTATGTCTGGTGAGGAGTTTGAGTATCCTGCTTCATGTGGTATGTGTGTATGTTCTTCTGTGTTGTTAAGAATAAAGAGGCTGTTTAGTTGTGTGGCTATATTGGCGCCTCTGGTGTTGTTTTGGTTGTGCAGGTAGCAACTAGTGTCTTTAGCGTTGAAGTCTCGTCCTAAGATGACATTAGTGAGAGAGGCTAAATTGTGTAACTGCGGATTGTAATTGGCTGGCACCTGAGGTGAACTATCTGGTGGGATGTAAATGTTGATGTAAATGTTCTTCATTTGTAATAGTGTGTGTTGATAAATAATATTAACATTTTATTTCTAAAATTTGTAAACAAAACCACTGTCACTGTGTTATGACTGAATACTTTTTCAACGAGGTATTACATTCAGTGGTAGCTTTATTTTTAGCCCCTCCAGAGCTCCAAATGGCTGTTCGCGGTTGGTGAATACGTGGTAAAAAAATTACATTTTCTTCAATAAAATTCCTTCTGTTGAGTCTATATAATATAATGAGGCACCAAAATGTTCATCTCAGTTAGCCCCACCTATATAATATTGTTTGATATATATTTGGATAGTCATTAATATTGCGTTTTTTCTGTTTTCAGGCAATTTTGATATGACATAGTGATGATGGAATCAACACAATGACCAGCCGGATAACAGGACAGTAAGGAGCACTTCTTGACCCAGACTGCCAGATATTGACTTTCCACCAATAAAGAAGTTTACAGACATTAAAAATTATTATTATTATTATTATTATTATTATTAATTAATATAAATGTATGTGAAAATTATTTCACGAAAGTAACATAGGAATAATATTTATGATGAAAATAACCACGAAGGAACACTCCTGAGATGTCATTAGAGGAAAGCGCTTGAGCACTATTTCGAGTTTTCATTTTTCTTCGTGGTTTTCATATATACATATACATATATACAAAGAGGGGCAGTAATGTATTTCACATTACTTAAATATGAATTGAAATACAAATTGTATTTAATTACAGTATTTATAAATACATTTTTCAGCGGGTATTTAAATACGTATTTAAATACTAGGGGCACTGAATATATTTTGCCCCACCCTTTTTTCTTAGCTAAATAATAAACCATGGAGCTGAAATGTCTTTTGGGCCGTAAGTTTGAACTTTCTGCGCTTCACATAACCGAATTTTCCCAGTTTGAACCTCCCCTCCTTGTATAAAAACGCTTTTAAACGCCCTTATATAAAACCGATGGTTAACAAAGTTTCGAAAATGTCGTCTGACACTGATGTGCGTCGTAAACAGAGAGCTGTTATCGAGTTCTTAAACGCAGAGAAGGAAACAGTTGGAAATATTCACAAACATCTACAATACGTTTACGGAGATACAGTTGTTGATCGAAACACAGTTCGACCCTGGTCTAAACGTGTGAGATCATCGGAGAGTAGAGCCAGCCTCGATGAAGATCCACGCAGCAGTCGCCTGGCATCGACTGTGCCATCTCACACTATGCAACGTACTAACAGCATCATTCGATCAAATCTGCGCGTCACATACAAGGAGCTATCACTGGAGCTAGGAATCCAATCCATGGAGTGGCATCACGCAGACTCCCCACTCAAGAAAAAGTTCAAAATGGCTCCCTCTGCAGGAAAGGTTATGGCCACCATCTTCTGGGACATGAAAGGGGTGATTCTGGTGGACATTATGAGGAAAGGACAAACAGTCAACTCAAAGGCATATATTGCTACCCTACAGAGACTCCAGAGACATATAAAGCGAGTTCGACAGGAGAGAAAACTGGAAGACGTCCTTCTTTTGCACGATAACGCAAGACTACACAACAGTTTGCAAACAAGAGAGGCCATCACAAAATGCGCTTGACTGTGTTACCCCACCCTCCATACAGCCCGGATCTGGCACCTTCAGACTTCCATTTGTTTGGGCCAATGAAGGATGCTATTCGCGGAAGAAAGTTTCAGAGTGACGATGAGGTTGTTGAGGAGGTTAAGAGGTGGCTCCAGCGGAACCCAGCGAACTTTTACCAGCAAGGAATAAAGGCCTTTGTTTCGAGGTGGAGGAAAGCCGTAGAAAAGGATGGAGACTATGTGGAAAAATAAAAACTTGTAAAAAAGGTATGTAACTACTTGTGTACAAAATTTTTGGAACTTACAAGGAAACTTGGAAAGAAAAGAAAAAGGTGGGGAAAATATATTGAGTGGCCCTCGTACATTTCAAAGTATTTAGTATTTATAAATACTTATTTCAAATACATTTCCCTAAATACATTTTGTCACACTACTGATTTTTATGTATTCTTTATATATTTTTAGTGAATTTTACCCTAGGTGTATCGAAATTCCCTGTCAGATGTGGCAAAACTGCTTGATGCTTTCACTGGACCACTAGCTCTAGTAGTAGACAGTCGCCAGTAGTGCTTGTGTATGTGGCGAGAGTGGTTGTTGTGAATGGTTCTCTCTCCTGCCTCTCGAATACGTTTCTTTTATTTTGTCGCATGTTGTAAAACGGACAAATAATGTCGAAAGAACCTGGAAATAGTAAAGAAACTGCTCCAATTGCATCACATGATCTTGCTAATCGTGAAATTGGTGATGAAGATATGTAAGAGGAGAAACATCAACAGCCTTAACAGGAAATTTTTGGTGGAGTGTCGGGAGAAATACATCCACTATTTGATGGCAAATATTTCAAGATTACCTCTAAGAATGGACATCTCTGCAACCGCCAGTTTTCAAGAGTCACAAACTTGAATACTTAGAAGAATACAAGATAACCCTGACCCCCATTGCTTGTGCAATTGATAGTTTTCAGGGAGAGAAACACAGTTACTATAGAGAATTGATTCCAACTTTGTTCACAGTCGAGACTCAGCTAGAACAGATTCGAGCAAGGACGCTAAACTACTGAATTCCTTTGCTCGCTGCAGTAGCTCTTGGATTCAAGAATATATCTAAGTCTTGAAGCAGAAGTTAATGAGGTTGTTCTGGCATAAATTTTTTCATCCATTTCATTCATTTTCATTCGTTGCCTTCATCAACACCAGTAGAACGACCGTTTTCCTTTGCTGGGCTGATTCATTCACCTAGGAGAGGGAGATTGCCGACACGCTTTTTGAGAGGCTGGTGCTGATGAAGGCCAATACCCGCAATACGTAGTTAACCGCTATGGATAGGTGAAAGACTGAAAGCTAGGACTTCTTGCTTCGTCTGGGCTTTTCGTTTCTGATGTTATCATGTTAAGCTAGTTTTTGTAATCATTATTAGCTTTCCTTATCATTAACTCATTACATTGTTACTTATCTGGAGCATTTTAGAGACAATGGAGTCTCAACCTCTGAAAAGGATCAGCTCAGAGGAAAAAATAGGTATTTAGAAATGTATTTGAGATGTATTTAAATACATATTGGAAGTATTGTATTTAGTATTTAATTACATTCCTTTTACCTGCAATGTATCATGTCCTTAATTACAATTTCATAAGAGTAATGTATTTAGTATCTAAATATATTTGAATGTATTTAGATGCAGCATGATAAAATACACGTTTTGGTACCTTATTTTACCCTATTAACTTAGTAACAGACATTTTATGGCAAAAAGTTTAAATTTTTACTCTTCGGGATTCGCCATTTCGAGCTGCAAATTTGTATTTGAGCTTGGGAGGGGTCAAAAATTAAGGTACCCCCTCTGAGTAATACCTCGTTGTAAAGGTATTTTAAATCGTAACACGATGAGAATGTTTTTGAGTTGAATTTTTAAAATCACATTATCACCGGACTCTATTTCTAATTCCTGTACATTTCTAAACGACCAGATAGCGACTTTTGGCCATCTCTGTACACACTCAGTCAGTAAAGATAATGTTTGCTCTTGTAAAACACTTAAATGTAATAGCTATTTACTTAATTAAATATGGTATTCATTATTTTGGAAACACCTTTGGCACTGTGACGTCATTTCAAGCATTTATTCTAAATGTTAACAAGTTTATTTTCACATTTTCATTCCAGTATTACACACACACACAAAAAAAAAAAGCAGCAACCTTAATATATATATATATTTAGGGTGGAGCGAAAAATACTTTTTTTCTAGTATGAAGTTCTAATAGTGATTAAAAGTTGCAATTAGTGGACGAAATATGCCTGCCAAAATATGAGTTCATTTGTTTAAAAGTTTCAGCTGCCACCAGGGGGCTAAAGTTAACACAATTTTGTGTAAAAAGGAAAAAAATGCTTCTATTTTAGGTTTATCAAACTATTATAAAATTTTATCTTAGAATTATCTAATAGTTTGATTAAGATTCTTAAATGATAGGAATTCGTTTTATAAAAATGCCTTTTCATATGCTTAATATCTTCAGCTGCCACAAGAGAGCTAAATTTAACACAATTTAGAGTAACTGAGTCATGTTGAGGTGCATGGCAGGAGAAAGAGAGGCAGACCGAAGCGAAGGTGGATGGAGAAGGTGAGGGACGATTTGAGGGAGAAGGGTTTGTCGGAGGAAGAAGCCCAGGACCGGGCTGTGTGGAAGAGGCTGGTCAGAAACGCCGACCCCGCATAGAGGCGGGAACGGGCGAAGAGAAAGAAGAAGTCATGTTGAGACTACACTGAATGTTGTGGGGAGGGTTTGGGGAGGGTTGTGGGGGAGGGTTTTGGTGTGAAGGAATTTCTTTCTGTGAGTCATTAGAACAGTGTGTTAACACTTGTCTTCTTAGGTAGTAGGCCTAGTCGCTCAGTTGATCGGAGAGTTTTTTAATATGATCGGAATATTATAAAACTTTATTTTAAAGTGATTTATATAGAGATAATATTGATTTTATTATAAAATGCTTGTTATAATGTATTATATAATTTTAGTTTATTTATATAATATATTATATATTTATATATATTATATATTTATATAATATATTATATATACTTATAAAATATATTATATATTAATTATATAATGTTTTGATGTTACAGGATATTTTGTGATTGTGAATTTTTCTTAAAAATATTATGGCATCAAATACTAAATATAAACATTTCACTAGAGAACATATGAAGTGTGCCATATTTGAAGTACCTTGTGAGATGAGTGATATGCAACTACCAACTTATAACTGCATTATGAAAGATAACCTGTTCACAAAACATTTAGTGAAGGAGCAGATGAATAACAAGGAGCCTTCATTTTCTGAAATAGCAGAGGCAGTTTCCAAAAAGGTAGAAAATATTTGGAAGAAGGCCTCTTTGCCAATAGTTTCACATACACGCGTTTTACAGATGATGCGAGTGTACCATGATAAATACAGGTCCTTATTAAAGCCATACAAGTCACGCAAGGATCAGCCTAAGTACAAAAATCAGCTTGAAGAATTTGAAAAAACTTCAAAATGAACTTTGTTTGACATCTGCACCTGCAAATGTAAGGAGTTTAGGAGATGCTCATGTGAAAAGAGTAAGAAAGTCCCTCCAAAAGAGCAGGATTTTTTAAATGACCAACGAACACGCAGAATAATGGTGATACGAAGCTTTGACATAGCACACACAAGACGATTACAAGCAAGAGAACATCGAAAGGAAATGGAAAAAGCACGTCTGGAATCCTCACAAACAACTAGTGCTGCTATAACCAATACGTCCAACTTACAAATCGAAACAGAGACAAGTGAACTTCAACAACTAGAAGAGATATCTGAAGATAATGAGGAAGATACAACCTCGACTCAATATCTAATATCAGAACAACAGATGCGTGAGCCACTGCCTTCATTAGCAATTACTTGTGATAGATTTAAAATGTCGGACAGAGCTGGGGCTGCTATTGCTTCTGCAGTATTGGCAGATCTTAAAATTGTTACTCCCGAAGACAAAGGGAATATTATAGACAGAAGTAAGCTAAGACGTGAAAGACAAAAACAGAGAAAGGAACTACAACAGATAGGAGAGCCAAAAACCATGCGGGGATTATACTTTGATGGCAGAAAGGATAAAACAATGATTCAAGTCCAGGAGAGTGATGGCTCTAACCACCAAAGAACCAAACGCGAAGAGCATATCAGCATAATATCTGAACCACACACTCTGTACTTTGCACATGTGACACCTTCCAGTGGCAAAGCTAAATACATTTGCACAACGCTAGTGAATTGCTTGAAAGAAAGGAATGTTAATATAGGGAACATCGTTGCAGTTGGCTGTGATTCGACAGTGGTTAACACTGGTAGTATTGGAGGCACAATAAGATTACTGTAAGCAAAGGTGGGCAGTTGCGGCGCAACATTTTTGGTTGCGCTTGCGCTTGCGGCGCAACTTTTTGAAAAGGGTTGCGCTTGCGCGTGCGGCGCAACTATTTCAGCAGAGTTGCGGTTGCGGTTGCGGCGCTACAAAAATTGTTGCGCGTGCCCACCACTGCAGATATACATTAAATGCAAAGGTGGGCAGTTGCGCCGCAAAAAGTTGCGGCGCAACTTGCGGCGCAACATTTTTGGTTGCGCTTGCGCTTGCGGCGCAACTTTTTGAAAAGGGTTGCGCTTGCGCGTGCGGCGCAACTATTTCAGCAGAGTTGCGGTTGCGGTTGCGGCGCTACAAAAATTGTTGCGCGTGCCCACCACTGACTGTAAGAAGCCTTTAATAAGCCATTGCAGTGGCTGATATGCCTTTTACACCTTAATGAACTTCCATTGCACCATCTGTTTCATCACTTGGATGGTACCACTACTGGACCAAGAGCATTTTCAGTAGAAATTGGCCGAGCACTTTCAGACTGTGAAAAGCTTCCCATAGTTAACTTCAAACCCATTGAAATTCAAGAGGACATGTGTGAAGTTGATGTAGATGACTTAAGTACTGACCAGAAATACCTTCTTGAAATTCACAAGGCTATATCAAGTGGAACATTCTCAAAGAGTCTTAGTCATAAGAGTCCAGGCAATATATCACATTCAAGGTGGCTCACCACAGCAAACAGGACTCTGCGGTTATATGCAAGCACAGAGAATCCTTCAGGCAATTTACAAGAATTAGCTACTTTCATTGTTAGGGTATACGCACCAATGTGGTTTCAGATAAAGCGTAAACCATTATGCCAATATGGTGCTAAACATATGTGGCATATGATTGCAAAAAGCCGGTATCTCCGTGAAGAGCTTAGGAGAGTACATGACTCAGTCATTCAGCGAAATGCATATTACGCAAATCAAAAAACATTCTCATTGCAATGATAGCTGATGAAAGGGAGCATGTGCGTCAGTTGGGATTTAGGCGTATCATAAAAGCAAGGGCATGCATTCAAGAAACAGATGTTATCAGGTATTTTAAGGTGCCAGAAATAAATTTTTATGCCAAAGACTATACAGATCTCATTATGTGGCAAGATTTTCAGATAGCAGAACCACCGATAACCAAAGGAGTTTCTCTTGATGATATTGAATCATGCATCAAACATGGTACTACTCTCTCATTCAGAATTATTTCAGTTTCCATGTCATACACAAGCCGTAGAGAGATGCGTCAAGCTCGTTACAGACGCTGCTGGATCAGTCTGCGGACCTACAAACAGAGACGGTTGGATTCGTGCTACATTAGAATCAAGGAAAAAACAGACAAAATTTGACACAAAAACAAATTACTAAATAGTCTTCAGCAAGAACCCTTTCTAGAGGGAGGTTGGTTGGGGAAAGGGTGGTAACTCCGCTAAGGCACGAAATAACGTTTCTTAACTGTCTCAAGCCAGTATAAAGGAGGAGAGACATCCTAATTTATTACTGTTCCCTTTTTCAAGTAAATACAGAATCATACTTAATTGTCATTTTTAAGTTAACTTCAGCCTTCTTGTGGCAGCTGAAGATATTAAGCATATGAAAAGGAATTTTTACAAAACGAATTCTTATCATTTAAGAATCTTAATCAACCTATTAGATAATTCTAAGATAAAATTTTATAATAGTTTGATAAACCTAAAATAGAAGCATTTTTTTTCCTTTTAACCCAAAATTGTGTTAACTTTAGCCCCCTGGTGGCAGCTGAAAATATTAAACAAATGAACTCATATTTTGGCAGGTATATATCGTCTACTAAATGCAACTTTTAA
Organism: Bathynomus jamesi; assembly: GCA_023014485.1. Classification (NCBI taxonomy): domain Eukaryota; kingdom Metazoa; phylum Arthropoda; class Malacostraca; order Isopoda; family Cirolanidae; genus Bathynomus; species Bathynomus jamesi. Next base: position 420,112 of record JAJOZX010000688.1, read on the forward strand.
TCACTATTAGAACTTCATACTAGAAAAAAAGTATTTTTCGCTCCACCCTAATATATATATATATATATAATATATATATATATATAATACAACTCAGAATGGTCCCTGAGGTAATTTTTATGTAACACACAGACTGTGCATGGAATAAGGAACCCTTCTGGTATAATAAATCCTCTATGGTTCGAATAAGTAATAATAAATAGCAAATATTAAAGTTTTTCTTTTTCATGATGGAAGTTCAAGCGGAAAACGGGTCACTAGCAAAGAGGTTCAAAATATAGTTTCCATCATCAGCTATCTGCTAAGCAGACAGGACCCCGCATTAGGATAGGGTCTAAGGATTAAAGCTAAACTAGACAACTACAGTACATTGAGAACCTCAATATACGCGAGAAAGTCGTTGCATTTACATCGGATTGAGTTCACATCAAAGAAAAAGGGTAACTATTGTATTTTTAGTCAAAATCCAAAACTTAAACCTCAACCGGCAACTTTGACCGTCTACTTTTCGAAGCACGTAACACGTTTGTTTAATGTAATACAACTCAGAATGGTCCCCTGAGATAACTTTTATATAATATACAGACTGTGCATGGAACAAGAAAACTTTCTGGGATACTTGCTAGTGAGAGGTTGCCCGCGTTGGGCTTCCATCATGAAAAAATCTTTAGTATTTGCCATTTACTATTATTGGTCCGGACCATAGTGGATTTAGTATCCCAGAATGGTTCCGTGTTCCACTGATAGCCTGTGTATTACATAAAAGTTATCTCAGGGGACCATTCTGAGTTGTATCACATTAAACAGATGTGTTAAGTGTCTCGAAAGTGGACACTCGATGTTGCCGGTTGAGGTTTAAGTTTTAGATTTTGGCTAAAAATATCATACAATAGTTACCCTTTTTCTTTGCTGTGAACTCAATCCGATGTAAATGCAACGAGTTTCTCGCGTATATTGAGGTTCTCAATGTACTGTAGTTGTCTAGTTTAGTTTTAAACCTTAGACCCTATCCTAATGTTGAGTCCTATCTGCTGAGCAGATAGCTGATAATGGAAGCTATATTTTGGACCTCTTTGCTAGTGACCCGTTTCCCGCGTTGGACTTTCATCATGAAAAAGAAAAACTTCAGTATTTACCATTTACTATTAATTACTTGGACTATATTGGATTTAATATACCAGAAGGGTTTCTTGTTCCATGCACAGTCCATGCACAGTCTATGTGTATATATATATATATATATATATATATATATATATATATATATATATATATACACACAGCAATTCGCTTATAAAACACAGCTCCTACCAGTTCCTCCTTTCTTGTAAACAAGCGTATCCGTCTGGATGATGATGGTGGCACCTTTATGGCTGAATTCGAGATCAACAGAGTCCGTGAAAGCAGTGCCAGTCAACCAACCGAATTCGTTCCCTTCCAACTTTAGTCGATAGTTCCCAAAAGTAATTGGTGAGGGTACCTACATTAAGAAAAAGGTGTATATATATATGTATATATATGTGTGTGTAAACATATATATATATAATGTATGAAAAAACTTTATAATTTCCAATTATAGTGATTTATCTTTTGAAATTCGAGAGATCTCATCTCTTCATTTTGTTGAATTTTAGTTCATTGTTCAAATTCAAAAACAAAATTAATCTATTTTCCTATTCAGTAAAAATATGAAAAATAAAACATCTATAAGAACATCCATTCAAAACCTTTGGTTTACTTCCGCCTAAATTGTTAATTCTGACGAAGGTCAAGCTTTTCACTCCACCTTAGACCTACAGTTTAACGTGGAATCCGAACTACGCCCAACCAGCAGCCCAGCGTCTTACCACTTGGCCACCCAGGGTACCCATTTATCTACCAACCTGGTCTCGATCCCGGGGCCGATGGATTCGTACTCAGCGACGCTAACCACTACACCACCGAGATGCATATATATATATATATATATGTGTGTGTGTGTGTGTGTGTGTGTGTGTGGGTAATTGTACAGATATTTCAATTAAGAGTAATAATTTCAGGTTGCATAATTAAGAATTAATTAAGCGTAAATGTGAACAATTCGAACGCTAATAAAGCGTGACCTGTGAAACAGAGTAGAAGCAAATGAAATTGCTGTTCGAACGCAGCGATCGGAGGGGGTCTTTCACTAATAAGGAAAGGATATGGTGCAACCACGTAACAAAATTCATTTTTATCGTAATGGAAATTCACCTCATAAACGTTATATTATGTTAATTTAGAGAAAATGCCTTTATTATATTCGATTCCATTCTCGATTCGAATCCCAAATTAAAAACTTCATATATACAGTATAAAGGTAAAGTTAAAAGGTAACATCCAAGAATTTAATTTCCCCACGATGTGGGGGTGAATGTTCTCCATGGGTCACCCGTGTCAGAACAGAAACAGAATAAGAGGCCAAATCGACTCCAACCGATCCCAGCACCCGGGAGCGAACCAGCGACACGCTACTTAGAGTCCGCCACCGTAGCGACCGAGCTACCGGGCGTCCAAAATTAAAAGAACTTAACGGCTAAAGGGTTTATTTTTCCACGATGTGAGGGTAGGTGCACCCCGAGGGTCAACTTTAGCCCGAGCAATAACGGGATAAGCGGTCAACTCAACCCAAGCAGAGCTTCACCGTTCAGAGTCCGCCTCTCTCACACGGACGGAGCTATTGGGTACCTATATATATTTTTTTTATGTAGGAAGGAGGGGTCAAGGGGGAATGCCCGCTAAAACGCTCCTCCCATAGACGAAGAAGCGACCCAAAATCAAGGTCCAAAGTTTTCGAGATGAAGTGGACACTCTGCGATTCAAAGATTGAAGGTCACAGACAGGAGGAACGATGGATTCAGGAAGATTGTTCCAGAGTTGACCGGTTGAGTGGATAAAAGAGTGAAAATACCGATTAACCCTTGCGTTTGAGAGTTGGACAGAAAAGGAGTGAGAATGTGTCGAAAGTCTGGTGCTGCGTGCTCTCCTTAATGGAGGAGGCATGTACAGGGTGTCCCGTAAGTCTGGACCCATAGGGCAAAATTAATAAAATTACAAAATAGTCCAAAAATTTATTACATAATCTGTTCAAAGTGTCCGCCGTTGTGTCGCACACATAGTTCAAGACGCAATTCCACTGCGACAGCACTTTCTGAATCACAGTCGCAGAAATTTCTTGACACGCCTCCACAATGCGTGCTTTAAGGTGGAAAATGTTCTGCATTTTGACCTCGTACACTTTGGCTTTCAAGTGGCCCCACAAATAAAAATCCAGCGGAGTAAGATCAGGGCTCCTTGGTGGAAACTCAACATGTCCTCGTCGTCCAATCCAGTGTTCTGGAAAGTGTGTGGTAAGGTAATTTCTAACCGTCGTGGCGTAATGCGGAGTGGCGCCATCCTGCTGAAACAACCCCGGGTAGTCGCCTGCTGGGTTCAACATGCTTGGAAATGCTTCCTCCTGCAACATCTTGAGATACGTGTCACCGGTTACCGTCACGTCAAAGAAGAAGGGACCAACGATTCTGTCTTTCCATATCCCACACCAAACCATGAGGCGTTGGGCACCTTGTTCCTTGGAAAGATCAAACCAATGATGATTTGTTGGTGACCAGTATCGAGTGTTCTGACGGTTGACTTCCCCAGAAACATAAAAGTTCGCTTCATCAGAGAACAGAATCTTTGATGGGAACGTCTCATCACTCACGCATTGTTCTTCTGCCCATTCGCAAAACTGAACTCGCCTATCAGGATCATCTTCACTTAAACGCTGATGGAGTTGCAGTTTGTATGGATGCCAGTGATGAAGTTTCAAGATGCGGTGGATGCTGCTCTTGGAGATCCCAGTTTCGCTGGACATGCGTCGAAGTGACTTCTTGGGACTGACAGCGAAGCTAGCCAACACATTGGTACTGGATTCGTCTTCCGTAACAGTCCTTGAAGGTCCTCTGCGAGGCTTGTCAGCTACGGATCCAGTTTCCTTAAATTTGGCTATCAACTTGCCAACACATCTGTGTGTGATTGGTGCGCGGTCTGGATGCATATTGTTGAATTCTTCGGCCACTTCCCGGTGACTGCGGGTCCCGACCAGCAAAATAACTTGAACTCTCTCCTCTCTAGTCAGTGACATGGTTTACCTGCAACATAATAAAAAAATATATTATAAATCCCTATGGGTCCAGACTTATGGGACACCCTGTAGTTAGAAAGTTTAAAAGAGCAGTGTCCGTTATAATAACGATATTAAAGAAACAGCGAGGCAACACTGCAGCGAAAAGAGAGAGATTGAAGACGGTTAGTAAAAAGAGGGGAATTGATGAGAAGAAAAGACTTTGATTCCACCCGGTCAAATATACTGTAGCTGTGTGGCTTGAGCCCGAATAGGACAAAAAGAACATCTTCGGAAGAAATTTTAATTTCAGACTTACAGAGGGGGTACGTTCGGAGGGGGGGAGGAGGAGTTGGAGGAGGAACACCGGACTCGTCCATGGTTGAACTGGAGGCAAAGTCTGAGAGAAGAGGTCAGCTTTATGAGGAGAAGAGGAGGGGAAAAGGAAGTAAAGTTGTTGTAGAGGTTCTTCGATAGGTGCCGGAAAGAGCGAGAAGAAATAGAATTGGATAGGTTTTCACATTTTTGTCGGATGAAGGAATTTTTGGCGAGTCGAAGAACGGATTTTACACGATTCCTGGCAGAAATATAAGCGAAGTGAGAGTCAGGATTAGATGGCAAGGATACATACTGAGAGCCTTCTTTGTTGCGGATAGCATTAAAAAAAGCAAAGTTAAATCAAGGTTTTTTTTGCATTACTAGTAGGAATACAATATGGAATGTACGACTCCATGCTTGAGAGAATCACCTCCAAGATGCGCTCAGCACACTCGGAAGGGCCCCGGCCAAGGAAGCAATAATCATTTCATGGGAAATCACAGAACTACCGCCTAAGGGCCTCCCAATCAGCAGCGCGAAAGTGCCAAAGGCGTCTCATCTTGGGAGGATTCAAACGCCGAATTGGAGCGATAGGAAAGGAAACAGATATAAGATTGTGATGGGAGGAGCCCAACGGAGAAAAAAATTTTATAGAGTAAACAGAAGGATGAGTGGTGAGAAATAAATCCAGAATGTTGGGCCTCTCTCCAAGGCGACCGGAGATACCAATCTGTGCAATCTGTTCTAGGTCATTCAGGATAAAGAAATTGTAAGCTAATTCACCAGGTTTGTCAGTGAAATGGAAGGAAAGCCAAACGTGGTGGTGGTAAACATTGAAATCTCCTAAAATGGAGATTTCAACAAAAAGAGTGGAAAAGAATGTATTTCACTTTGGTCGTGAGGTAGTCAAACCATTTTTGATAGTCAGTGGAATTAGGAGAAAGGTAAACAGCGCAGATGTATTTAGTGTATATATATATATATATATATATACACAGGGCGTCCCAAAAAAATATATACACACTTTAACAGCTGATAGCTCAATTGATGTTTCTTTCTTTCCAAGTTAAACCCATTAGAATTAATAATGGCAGTCAGACTAAGCTTTGAACAAAGGAAATTCATTCTAAAATGCTACTGGAAGTGTGAAAACGCAGTTGAAGTGCAAAGACAGTTTAGGAGGGAGTTTCAAACAGATCCACCAACGCGACTTACCATCACTCGAATTAGAGATAAGTTTGAAGCCGATGGACTGTTCGAATGTCCACAAGAAGCGTTCCGGAAGACACGGACATCGACAAGCCCCACAAAGCAAGAAAGAGTACTGGAAACGTATCACCAAAGTCCAAGAAAATCTGTGCGGCAAGCGAGTCGTGAGGTAGGAATTTCAGAATCGTCTGTCCAACGCATTTTGAAGCGCTGTCAATGGAAAAGTTACATTCCAAGATTAGTCCATGCTATTAATGAAGATGATCACGGACCGAAGAGTGGAGTATTGCGAGTGGTACTTGGCACGATGTGGATGTGGATTGGACGAAGGGGTTTCGTAGAATACCCTCCGCGTTCACCAGACCTCACACCACTAGACTTTTTTTATGGGGATACTTAAAAGACAAAGTCTACGCTATAAAACCTGCAACAGTCGCTGAATTGAGAGCAGCCATTGAACGAGAATGCACACAAATACCAAACGAAATGTTTCGTGATGTTTGCGATTCCATTGCTTCGCGTTATCAGCAGTGCCTGGACCAGAACGGACGTCAGTTTGAAAACAGGCGTTAACAAAACAATTAAATAATGTCTGTAGATTCTATTACATTTTGAAAATGAAATGTATTTTAATAAACACTGCCTTTATATTATTTAAAGTGTGTATAAATTTTTTTGGGACGCCCTGTATTATATATATATATATATATATATATATATAATATCGTAAAGAACGACGCTTGTATAGAAGACATTCCGCGCAAGATGAGGAGAGAGAACGAATAAATGAAAAAATGAGGTAACGGTCAGATATGATAACCATTACACCATGGGCCTCACCCGATCAGAAGTCGTAATTCTCCTACATACGCGCAGAAACCAATGCTCCGAGGGGGGCACCTCCCGCATGCCGCACACATATACATTTTCAATTGCAAAGAACACGCAGTATAATTAACGTAAAGAACGACGCTTGTATAGAAGACATTCCGAGCAAGATGAGGAGGAGAACGAACAAATTTGTTCGTTCTCTCTACTCATCTTGTTCGGAATGTCTTCTATACAAGCGTCGTTCTTTACGTTAATTATACTGCGTGTTCTTTGCAGTTGAAAATGTGTATATATATATATATATATATAATTTGTAATCTATTTTGAAGTACACAGGCAGCGCGCAGCTAACGTAGCTGTTTATCCTTATACACAATAAAAGTTGGTTGGTTATCTACCCTGGGTTAATCTAGTGGTTAAGACGCTAGGCTGTTGATCGCAAGCTCGTGAGATCGAGTCCGGGCAAGGACTTTGTAATTTATGACCGCCTGTGGTTGGTCATGGTGCGAATTTCACGTTAAGCTTGACCTTCGTTAGAATGTCTATTTCGTGCGGAAGCAAACCCAAGGTTTACCAAGGTATATTATGTTATAGGAACATATTATATATATATATATATATATATTATATATATATTATATATATATTATATTATATATATATATATATATCAGCCGCATGGGACTTAAGTCAAGTAAGTCATATATATATTATATATATATATATATATTATATATATATATATATATACACACACTCATGCATATATATATATAACCTTTGGTTACCTTCCGCCCGAATTGTTCTTTCTGACGAAGGTCAAGCTTTTCACTCCACACCTTAGACCTACAGTTTAACGTGGAATCCGAACCACGCCCCACCAGCATCCCAGCGTCTTAACCTCTAGGTCACCCAGGGTACCCATTTACCTACCAACCACTTTCTTTATTGTGTGGAAGGATGAACAGCTGGGTTTTGCTGCGCGCCGGCTGCCGTCGGGTCTCGAACCCGGGGAGTGAATATGATAATTTACAATGCCACACTGATATTTTATTGTAGTTTTTTGCTGAAAAAAATTAATATGATGACACAAATTGTGCCAGGGTTCTCTAACAGCCCTATTTTTGCATGAAGACAATTGAACAAACAGAAAATAGTACAGGGTGTCCCGTAAGTCTGGACCCATAGGGCAAAATTAATAAAATTACAAAATAGTCCAAAAATTTATTACATAATCTGTTCAAAGTGTCCGCCGTTGTGTCGCACACATAGTTCAAGACGCAATCTCCACTGCGACAGCACTTTCTGAATCACAGTCGCAGAAATTTCTTGACACGCCTCCACAATGCGTGCTTTAAGGTGGAAAATGTTCTGCATTTTGACCTCGTACACTTTGGCTTTCAAGTGGCCCCACAAATAAAAATCCAGCGGAGTAAGATCAGGGCTCCTTGGTGGAAACTCAACATGTCCTCGTCGTCCAATCCAGTGTTCTGGAAAGTGTGTGGTAAGGTAATTTCTAACCGTCGTGGCGTAATGCGGAGTGGCGCCATCCTGCTGAAACAACCCCGGGTAGTCGCCTGCTGGGTTCAACATGCTTGGAAATGCTTCCTCCTGCAACATCTTGAGGTACGTGTCACCGGTTACCGTCACGTCAAAGAAGAAGGGACCAACGATTCTGTCTTTCCATATCCCACACCAAACCATGAGGCGTTGGGCACCTTGTTCCTTGGAAAGATCAAACCAATGATGATTTGTTGGTGACCAGTATCGAGTGTTCTGACGGTTGACTTCCCCAGAAACATAAAAGTTCGCTTCATCAGAGAACAGAATCTTTGATGGGAACGTCTCATCACTCACGCATTGTTCTTCTGCCCATTCGCAAAACTGAACTCGCCTATCAGGATCATCTTCACTTAAACGCTGATGGAGTTGCAGTTTGTATGGATGCCAGTGATGAAGTTTCAAGATGCGGTGGATGCTGCTCTTGGAGATCCCAGTTTCGCTGGACATGCGTCGAAGTGACTTCTTGGGACTGACAGCGAAGCTAGCCAACACATTGGTACTGGATTCGTCTTCCGTAACAGTCCTTGAAGGTCCTCTGCGAGGCTTGTCAGCTACGGATCCAGTTTCCTTAAATTTGGCTATCAACTTGCCAACACATCTGTGTGTGATTGGTGCGCGGTCTGGATGCATATTGTTGAATTCTTCGGCCACTTCCCGGTGACTGCGGGTCCCGACCAGCAAAATAACTTGAACTCTCTCCTCTCTAGTCAGTGATATGGTTTACCTGCAACATAATAAAAAAATATATTATAAATCCCTATGGGTCCAGACTTATGGGACACCCTGTAGAAGCAAAAAACTTCACTTTTCTACCTGAAGGTCAAAATATGATAATAAAAACCCACTCTAATAGAGAGAGTTTATTTCCACAACAGTTTCGATGCCCACCGGCATCCTTTTCGGGTGGATACAGAAAAACGAATGAACCAAAAACAAGAGGGAAAACAGTCCAGGGACCATTAAGAAATTCGCACCTAGGTTAGAGCCCGTTCTCCCGACAGAGGAAGGGCATTTTATTAAAGGGTCCCGCTTAAAGTACATTCGCACAAATTTAAAACTATCTTCTTGTTCTATACATACAGATTCTGTTATTTTTCACATAATTATTACATTTATTATTACATTTATTACATTTATTATTACATTATTATTTATTACAGAAATTACAAATTTATTATTACACTGATTATTACATTGTTGTTTATTATTACAGAAATTATAAACTGAAAAACGAATGAAAAAGGCGAGAAGGAAACAATCCAGAGACCACTACGAAATTCGCACCTAGGTTAGATCCCGTTCTCCCGACACAGGAAGGGCATTTTATTAAAGGGTCCCGCTTATAAGTAATTCGCACAAATTAAAAATATCTTCTTGTTCTATACATACAGATTCTATTATTTTTACATAATTACTGCATTTATCATCGAATTTATTATTACATTTACGTTTATAGCATTTATTATTATTACCTTTACATTTATTATTACATTTATTTTATTACCTTTATTATTACATTTATTATTATTGCATTTACATTTATTTCCACATTTATTACTTTTATTATTACATTTACATTTATTACTATTACGTTTATTATTCCATTTACATTTTACCGAAAAGACGAATGAACCAAAAGCGAGTAAGGAAACAATCCAGAGACCCTTAAGAAATTCACACTTAGGTTAGATCCCGTTCACCCGACGCCGTAAGGGATTTTTTGACCAAGAATCTCATTAGAGGGTCCAGCTTATAAATACCTTCGCACAAATTAAAATTATCCACTTGTTCTATCCATACAGATTCTATTATTTTTCGTTTGACATAATTATTGCATTTATAAAGTAACTTACTTGATTCCCAATCTATTGCATGATCATTCTGGCTGGCGTGATAAAAATTTTTATTAGTAGTATTACAACTTCTGAAGGCATATTTATGTTCTTTAATACGGGTTTCAATATTTCTTCCAGTTTCTCCTACGTATACCAAATCACAAGTTTTAGCAGGGAATGCTGTAGACACAGGCCTGTGTCTACAGCATTTGTTTGATATATGTGTCTGTAAATGTAATTTAAAATCTGATATAGACATAGGATGCAGTAATGATTGTGAAAAAATTCACACAGATTGCATATGTCGGAGAGTTAAAAAGTACCAAAAGAGGAATTACAGTTTCTACTTGATCGTAAAATGTACATAGGTAGTGTAGATGTGTATACCACACAAATTTTACAAAAGAGATACAAAAGGAAGCTCTCAGAACAAGTAAGTAAAGAAAAGAAAACCATCAATCGTTCCACTGAAGTTCATCCTTTGAGCTCAGTAGAAAATTCTTCAGATGAAGGCAGTGACAATGGGCTAAGAGAAACTGAAGTCTGTGGTTTTGAAAATACTGGAAGCCAAATGGGAATGTCTTTGCGGCATGTTGCAATGCAGGCAGATAGATTTGGTGTATCAGATCGTGCTACTGCTGCTATTGCAACTGCAACTTTGATAGACGTTGGTATGATCACCAAAGAAGATACTATCTTGTAATGGATAGAAGTAAAGTGCGGAGAGAAAGAGAAAGACTTCGAAAAAAAATGAAAAGTGATAAAGTGAACCCTATTACTTCCATATACTTCGATTTTTTATTTTTTATTGAATAACCTTTATTAATAATAAAATAAATACATTCGTTTTACAATTTACAATGACATGAATAATTGTGAAGCTCGACTATTTATTTTATTTAATTTGGTCCTTAAGCTTTAGGCTTTACTTTCGATGGTCGAAAGGATCAGACTTTAATTAAAGTGAAAGTCAATGGTAGGTGGTACAGTGAAAAGAAGAGTGAAGAACACTATGTGATGATTGCTAAACCAGGTGGAGAGTATATTACCCATCAGACACCAGCATCGATTAAGGCTGCAGACATAGCAAATTCAGTATTTTCTGTTATTAAAGAGAGACATCTACAAAATGATATAGCTCTAATAGGCTGTGATAGCACAAATACCAACACTGGTTATAAAGGAGGTGTGAGTCATGTTACGGTGAAAGCACTTGGTAGGCCACTTCAGTGGTTCATTTGTATGCTTCATACAAATGAACAGTGGTGGGCACCGTTAACCAAAAAGTTAACTTCGTTAACCGCTAATCCGTTAACCAAAAAGTTAACTTCGTTAACCGTTAATCCGTTAATTCGTTAAACATGTAACGGAAGTTACCGATAAACCGTTAACGTTAACTTTTATTATAAAAAAAATGAAAAACACAATATATATATAATTTAATTTTCCCTCTTCTTCTCGTTCTCCATTTTGTCCATGAGATGCATGTTGCCCTTCATGAAAATTAGCATATCAAAGTTTTCATCAGACAGGGATGATCTCTTGGCCCTCAGGATGTCCTTGCCCATAGAGAACAAACGCTCCACTGCAGCACTGGAGGGGATGGCTGTGTTGAACTTGATCAACAAGTCCACCAACACTTGCTCACCCAAGAAGGCAGCATCTGTCAGCAAGTCCTTGGAGTTGGTCTCCAGCCAGGTCTTGACCAAGTTCTGGGCAAATGAAACGAATGTAGTTATTTGTTGTAATTGTTACATATATATTATTGAAAGTGCCTTAAAATGCTCGTGATATTTCTTGAAAGAAGTTGAAACATTCAACTCAAATGGCAAATCTTTCCGCCTGATTTTACAGTCGACCATGTTTTGCTCAAACCAATGCCATAAATAACTACCATATTTGGTAAGACACAAATTGTGGCGACGGAAACAAATATATCGCCTGATTTTGCACTGCGAAATGGAAATGGAAATTCGTTCATCACTATTAACAGTGGCGGATTAATTGCGCACCTGCTCAGCACTGAAAATAATAGAAACTTTTAAACGTTTATTTATGAATTTTTTGGGTTAACGGACTTGAGTTAACGGAAGTTAAATGTAACGGAAGTTAATTAGTCCGATAATGATTTTCAAAGTTAACTTAAAAGTTAAATCGTTAACGAAAAAGTTAACTTCGTTAATTAACGATTAACGGATTAACGGTTTGTGCCCAGCTTTGCAAATGAATTACTTCAAAGATATGTTTTTGAAACATTGGATGGTACAACGTCTGGGGCAAGTACCTTTGTTGGGCCTATTGCGAAAGACATTCAGTTTTGTGAAAACAATCCAGTAGTACAATTCAAACCTATAACCTGTAGTAAAGAACTATTATATCTGCCACAACACATTGTTGATGATCGTAGTGGAGATCAGCATCCTTATACCGCATTACTTCAGCCACCAGAAATGGTACAGTTGATGAACACTTTGATCATGTAAAGTCAGGTCCTCTTATTCATGCTAGATGGATAACTCTTGCTAATAGGGTTTGTAGGCTTTATATTTCAACAATGAAACCAACAAAGAAACTTTACATAATAACACTTCATTATGACAAATTATGGTCCTAATTGGTTTGGCATCAAGTGTGGATCTAATTGCATAGATGGCCTAAAGCATATGTTTTCTGCTGTTAATAGGGTTAAGCATTTGCCGAGAGAATCAGTAGAAATTATTAAGACGTATATATCCCGAAATGCATGCTTTGCTCACCCTGAAAATATTCTTCTGGCAATGTTGTGTGACTCAGCTAGGGAAAAACGTGTAAAAGCTGTTAGCAAAATCATGGACATGCGAAATGAGAGAGTGTAATGTTCCTAATCTTAGTTTTGATGCAAAGGGCTGGGATGAAATAATTAAATTGGAATGATACTAAACTAAGTAAGCCACCTCTTACAATGAAGCTAACAAAAGCAAAAATTTTAGCTATCAAAGAAAACGCATTGAACATTCCAAATTATTCCAATCGTACCCAGAATGTGGAGCGTTATATTAAATTAGTCACGAACTCTTCAAGTTGGGTATTTAGGTTTGAAGCACCGACGAGATGGTTTTATCAGAGCTCGAATGATTTCACATAGTCTGATGCCAGACGTAGAAACCAAAAAGGATTTTGCTAAAAGTTTGCCTTCTTTATTCGAATAGTTGAGGTTGTTTTTTGCAGTTACCATTTGTGTATTCATTTGCTGTGTGTCTCTATACTCTATATGTATTTAATAAAAAAAAAAATTTTAAATGGTTATTTTTCATTGTTTCTTTATATTCTTTGCAACAAAACACTAAATTCGAAAAGGAAAGAAAATAGAAATTCATTAAATAACCTGAAAATTATTTGCAGAAGATATATTTTTAAGTTTTGTGTGGCTTACCGTATATCTATTTGTTTCTCCCACCGTAAACCCAGTTACGACACCCATTTCATATTTTGGCAAACATAGGCAGTTCAAGATACTCTAGAACAGTGGTTCTCAAACTGGTGTACGCGAGGAAATCTTAGGGGGTACGCTAAGGGGTCCTGAAAATATAACCCTTTTAATTTTATATACGATTAACAAACGGACACAAGTCACACGGTCGTAAAGAAAGTAAAAATCCGCTCTCTCTCTCTCGAAAATACAGAAAATTCCATGAAAGAATTCAAAGGGTACAAAAGAAGAAGAAGAGAAAATTTGAGAACCGCTCCTCTAGAATATCATTTCAGTTTTCTTTGTGTTTCCTAGTTAAAACCATTAATATAATTTCAGTGTGCCTAAATGGAAAGAAAACTTTTGTCTGGTTTCACTCCGCCTTAATATATATATATATATATATATATATATATATATATATATATATATATATATATATATATATATATATATATATATATATATATATATATATATATATAAAGGGTAATAATTACGAAATTATGATGTTCTTCTGACTGTTTACACAAGAGATAAGAAATCTTGTGACAATTTTTTTTATTACGTTTAAAAATAATTTACTGCTTTATATTAACGTCTCCTTCCCATCACTTGGGTATTCACCCGATATTAAGTGTATATCGAGATTTTTCTCGTCTTTCCTTTTTAGAGCAGAAACTTGGCGTATCGAGGCATTCGGGAGGAAACATTTTGAAATCTTGAGATCATTTCAGGTTCGTTTATTCAAAACTTGTTCATTTTGGTTGAATCTAGTAATTCGCTTAATTTTACTTATTTTGCAGAAATAATAACAACGAGTAATTTTATAAAGTTTGCCTTTTGGGGGAACTAAATTGCTCTAATTATTTTGGTTAAATACTTTGCTTATATATATATATATAATATATATATATATATATATATATATATATATACAGGGTGTCCCATAAGTCGTCCGGCATCATAGGAGAAATTCATATTTTTCTATTTCTACAAACCATAATTCATATTTTTCTCTTTCTACAGGCCATAATGTCTATGCTCGGGATGCCAATTTCCCGTCCACCATTCTGTTCAGTGACGAGGCTGTTTTTTATGGAAATGGTGAGGTAAATCGACAGAATACCCGCTACTGGTCTCAAAACAACCCTCACTGGTATACCTCTTCAAAGCAACAAGGTGCATCTCGGGTGATGGTATGGTGTGGCATTTGGAAGGATCGCATCATAGGCCCCCTCTTTTTCGATGAACATGTCACTGGAGGCACCTACCTACGTATGCTCAAGGAAGAAGCATTTCCCAGTGTCTTGAACGAAGAAGGAAATTTCCCAACATGGTTCCAGCAAGACGGCGCTCCTGCGCATTACAGCACCCAAGTAAGGGAATACCTGTACCAACAATTCCCTGGTCATTGGATAGGACGTCGATGGCCTGTGGAATGGCCAGCTAGAAGCCCGGATCTCACACCACTAGATTTTTATATCTGGGGCCACTTGAAAGCGCTGGTATACGCAGAGAAAATTAGGAGTGTATATATATGGGATTCAACTCAAAATGGTTCCCTGAGAAACTTTTGCTACACACAGACTGTGCATGGAACAAGGAACTTTTCTGGAAAAATTAAATCCATTATAGTCCGAATAAGTAATGGTAAATGACAAACACTATAGTTTTTTCCTTTTCATGATGTTAGCCCGACGTGGGCAACGAGTTACTCGCAAAGAGGGCCCAAAATATAGCTTCCTTCACCAGCTATCTGCCAAGCAGATAGGATCCAGCTTTGGGATAGGATCTAGGGTTTAAAGCAGCCTAGCCCCATTATATCTAGAACCTCAATAAAAGAAAAACTCTTTCTTTGATGTATCCAATCCGACTTCAATGCAACGAGTTTTTCTTATATTGAGGTTCTTAATATAGTGGGGCTCAGCTGCTTTAAACCCTAGATCCTGTTCCAAAGCTGGATCCTATCAGCTTGGCAGATCGCTGGTGAGGGAAGCTATATTTTGGGGCCTCTTTGCCAGTAACCCGTTGCCCACGTCGAGCTAACCTCATGAAAAGAAACAAAAACTATTGCGTTTGTCATTTACCATTACTTATTTGGACTATAGTGGATTTAACTTTCCAAGAAAAGTTACTTTTTCCATGCACAGTCCGTGTGTAACATATATATATATATATATATATGAAAATTATTTCACGAAAGTAACACGTGAAAAATATTTATGATGAATAAAACCACGAAGGAAAGGAAACACAAAATGGTGCTCAAGCGCTTTCGTCTAATGACATCCTCAGGAACACTGAAGTACATAAAAGGGTGACAGCCTATATATAGGTTACAGAAAGAAAAAAAAAAAAGAAAAAAATAAATAACATATATATATATATATATATATATATATATATATATATATATATACATATACATATACATATACATATATATATATAATATATATATATATATATATATGCAATAAACGGAGAAGTAAAAATAAAAATAAAAAGTTAAAGGATTAACAGAGAGGCATACAGATTTGTAAGGAAAAATATCGATTTTAGCACAAGATCAAATGAATTATAAAAATACAAATTTATACTGGAAATCTGCCCGGGTTTTAACACTCTGCCTTTTTTGGTTAAGTTTCGATGTATATAAAAATAAAATGAAAATTGAAAGTTAATAAAGTAGCATACAAGTTTACCAAAGATTTAGCGTTCTACCCTTCTTATCTAAATCTGTTTTGAAGGAATTCAAAACAACAGGATCGAGTTGAAAAAGACCTTTGCTTATGTTGAAGTTATTTGAAAGTTGGATAATGGCAGACTCAAGAATATTTCTATTAACAATGTTGCTAGAGTGGAATAAAACTGAAGCATTATTCCAGTCAATACAGTGGGATAACACTGACAAATGGACAAAAAGGGCACTGGACAACTGTCCTGTTCTAACGGAATATTGATGCTGTTTTATACGTGTGTGCAAATCCTTTCCCGTCTGAACTATGTAAAAGGAATCACATTGTTTACACCCAATTTTATAGATAATGCCTGAATTATTGGTAGGGCTATTTTTTACTATGATATTTTTCACAATATTGTTATTTGAAAATACTACATTAATATCCAAAAGTTTAAATACATTAGCAATGCCTAAAAAGCCCGGGAAAAATGGAAGTACTAAAATATTTTTTGACGAAGTACGAGTGTTATTATTGACACGATAGAAAGTTCGTTTTGCCTTGTTGAGACAAGATTCCATAAACGCAGATGGATAACACAGATCACTTCCAATACCGTTGATTTTTTCCAATTCGGCATCGATGTATTCCGGACTGGCGATCCTAAGGCGCGGAGAAACATTGATGAAAAATGGCCTTCTTAGTGGGGGTGTCATGTCCCGAGTAAAAGTGTACGTAGGACAAATTGTTTGTTGTTTTCCGATAGATACTAAACTTAAAACCTGGGCTTTCCCTATGTACATGCACATCCAAAAATGGGATTGAATTGTCTTGTTCCACTTCTAAAGTAAACTTAATGGAGGGGACTTGATCATTTAACTGAAGGAGGAAGTTATCCAGGTCACGATTCATGGGCCAGATGCACAAAATATCGTCGACGTACCGCAACCAAGGGATGCCAACCCCCAGGATTCTCGGAATGTAAGTAATTTCGAAAAACTCCATATAAATATTGGAGAGGAGGGGCGATAAGGGGTTGCCCATGGCCATCCCAAAAACTTGTTGATAATACTCGTTATTGAAAGTGAATTTACAGTCTGATGCAAGGCTCAATAAGATCCAAAACAATGTGTGAAGGTAGTGGCAGGTCATACTTATGTAATTCTTGGGAGAGAAAGTCAAGCATATCGTCAACCGACACTTTTGTAAACAATGAACAAACGTCAAAACTGATCAATCTATCGTTAGTTTCAGTACGTGCATTATTCAATTTTTCAGTAAGATCCATGGAATTTTTTATATGTGAATCAGAGATAGTTCCGAGAATGGGGGACAAGACTTTGACGAGCCATTTGGAGAGTTTATAAGTAATAGAGCCCACCGAGCTAATAATAGGGCGCATAGGGTTGCCAGGTTTGTGGGTTTTAATAAGACCGTAAAGGTAGGGCAGAGAAGGTGAAGTGGACATGAAAAGCGAAATTAAGTCCTTATGATCTTTGAGAATGCGTTTCAAGCCACTATTAAATGATTTGATGACGTCATCCTGCGGGTTCTTTCTAAGTTTGCTGTATGTGGCGGGGTCCTGGAGAAGCTCGTTCATCTTTCTGATGTAGTCCACTTTGTCCATAATAACTATGGTGTTAGCCTTGTCTGCTTTAGTAATATGGAGCTCCCCATCTTTTTTTAATTGTGAGAGGCTATTGCGAAAACGTTTAGGAAAGTTATCTTCGTAATTACTATTCGCCGCACTATAAACGAGGCCTTTAACTACTGTATGTTAAACAAATACTGAGGGAGATTACACTGTTTTTCAAAACACGCGAGACTCTAACAAATTTGTAAAGCCGAAGGTTTTTTAACAATAAAAAGGACATACTATATCCAAGGGCACTTTTTGCATCGTCACTAATGTTTTTCGAAGAAAGGTTCAAAACACACTTTGAGCTTGCTTTTTTACTCCACTGACTATTTCGAATGAGACTTAATTTTTCGATCCAAAATATTACGAAGTGAAGTAGTTCTCCGACGCAACTCGTTGTAAATTTCATCAAACAAAGGTTGGATCCACGGTTGGGGAATAACGGTTACAAAATTATTTTTGGCGATGTTTAAATTTTTGAAGGCGGACCACTCATTTTGTCTGGTGACTTCAATATGTTTCTTTAAAATTAATCTGCTGAAGTTGTTGAACGGATGGTCGTCAATTTGTCTGAGGCGAATCGGAAGCAGGGATTTGGGAAGAACTTGCTCCTCTAGACAATTAGTAAGAAACTTTCGTCGGATACGAATTGCATGCCCCTTCATTAATGTAGAAGAAAACACGGACACAAACGGAGACAAGAGAGGGAACAGCAAGCCGAAGGAACGCGTGGTGTTCATTATATGAAAATTATTTCACGAAAGTAACACGTGAAAAATATTTATGATGAATAAAACCACGAAGGAAAGGAAACACAAAATGGTGCTCAAGCGCTTTCGTCTAATGACATCCTCAGGAACACTGAAGTACATAAAACCCCGGCAGATTTCCAGTGTAAATTTGTATTTTTATAATTCATTTGATCTTGTGCTAAAAATCGATATTTTTCCTTACAAATCTGTATGCCTCTGTTAATCCTTTAATTTATATTTTTACTTCTCCGTTTATTGCATATATATATATATATAGATATGTATGTATGTATGTATGTATGTATATATATATATATATATATATATAATATATATATTATATATATATATATATATATTATTTATTTATTTTTTTTCTTTCTGTAACCTATATATAGGCTGTCACCCTTTTATGTACTTCAGTGTTCCTGAGGATGTCATTAGACGAAAGCGCTTGAGCACCATTTTGTGTTTCCTTTCCTTCGTGGTTTTATTCATCATATATATATATATATATATATATGGGATGAATTTCACAATTAAACACGTGAAATGAATGAATGATACAAACCCACAAGGAAAAATAAAAACGATTCCAAGGCCTTTCGTGTATTCAGAGCTACACCTCAGGGTCATTCCCTGACGAGGTGTAGCTCTGAATACACGAAAGACTTTGGAATCGTTTTTTCTTTTTCCTTGTGGGTTTGCATCATATATATATATATATAATATATATATATATATATATATATTATTTTTTTAACTGCAAACAACACACAGTATAATTAATGTAAAGAACGACGCTTGTGTAGAAGAACGTTCCGCGCAAGATGAGGAGGGAGAACGAACAAATGAAAAATGAGGTAACCACCCGGGAATCGAACCCGGGATCTTCCGATTACCGGTCAGATATGCTATCCACTACACCATGGGCCTCGATTAATCAGAGGCCCGTCAGTGCATTGGTTTTTGCTTGTATGTAGGAGAATTACGACTTCTGATTAATCGAGGCCCATGGTGTAGTGGATAGCATATCTGACCGGCAATCGGAAGATCCCGGGTTCGATTCCCGGGTGGTTACCTCATTTTTCATTTGTTCGTTCTCCCTCCTCATCTTGTGCGGAACGTTCTTCTACACAAGCGTCGTTCTTCACACCACATAATATATATATATATATATAATATATCTCTTTCCTTCGTAAATTTGTTGTTTGAGTTTACTATTGTATTTGATATTCCTAATTTGATATATTTATACAATACCAATGAGTACATAGTGGGCCGGCCAAAAATTGAAAAGTCCTCTAGAAAAAAACCTTAACGGCGTTTTTTGTTAATAGCAGGCACCCACCTTAGATAAATAGTATTGAGGATGCCAAACAAGATGTGGGTGGATGCCACTCTCAATTTTGGGTTTGAAGGTCCCACAGAAGGTTACAAAAGTCAAATTCTGAAAATTTTTGAATTTTTGCATTTCAGTGGTGGCTCTATGTAACAACGTGTTTAAAGGTGTACCATCAGCACATAAAGGATATTTTTGTGATTTTATGGATAATAATTGAATGTAACTATGACTCTGGATATCTTTATTTCCATTAAAACTACATTTAGCATGCTGGGTGAGGTGCGCATGTGCCTACTACTATCATAGTACAAGTAATAGCATACATTCACATGTTGAATATTTTCACTGTACTGGCTGGCCAGACATTGGTTTGGTATATGCAATTAAAAGAGTGCAGACAATGCCAGCTGGTAAAATAATAATAATAATACTGCTAAAGGATAGGTATGTTTCGAATTGTTTCAATATATCTGTGGCTACTACATACTGCCATTCTCACTTGTCTTTGCAGATAGAGAGCTCATCAGCAATGGACCCTGTAGCTGTCATCAAGCGCAAGAGGAAACGTCAGGATGTCAGTGAGGATTGTTGCTTCTTCTGCCAAAGCAGCGCTGGTGACCTGCGCACAGCATCAGCAGAAGGAAAAGCAAGAACTATGACTGTGGGCGATGAGAGAAAGAACCTGGGAGATACCTACTATCTTGATGTTTTACAAAGACTGGAAAGTCATTCCAAGGATGATTTCAGTGCATTCGAACTCAAGTGGCATAAATCATGCTACTCTTTATTCACCTCTGAAGGCAAACTCAAAAGGCTGCGAAGTCAGCAGCAGACCATGGGTGCATCGGCGACCACAAAAAGTGCAGGCTCTCAGGTTATTCCCCCAAAGCGTAGACGTTCAACACCAGTGAGTGACTGGACCCTCTGCATGTTTTGCCAAAAGAAGACCACAAAGAAACTGCACAAGGTGGAGACAATGGAGAAGCCAGATGACTTGATCCAGCGTGCCAAACACGACCCTGTCATGAGCATACTGTTGTCAGAGGTGAGTGATGTGATTGCCGTTGAAGGCTGCTATCATCTGGCATGTTTGGTGACATTTGAGAGACGTACTGGAAAACAAGCGGTGCTGATTTACCCTGGAGAGAGCTCAGATTTCATCATCTCCAAAGCACTGGCTAAGTCTTGTGAAAGGTCCTGTCACCTCTGAGTCAGAGTCTACTGAAGATGAAGATGCTGATGTCCGCATGTGTGCCACATGTGGCTCTGAAGGTTCGACAAGATCTTCTTGAAACTCCTGGACATTCCGAGACATGGCAAGGTCTTGATCAGGAACATGTTGATCGCGTCATACCCGACAGTCTGTACCTGTTTCTACGATTGCTCTTTGGGGGAATGGATGCTGTGGATGAGGGAAGTGAAGAGGACCAGAAGGTAAGTGTGTGCAGCATTGCCCAGGACATAGTCTATGCAGTCTCCAACCGACGAAAGTTGAAACCAAAGCATGTGGGCTTGGGTCTTACTCCGCACCAAGCCACCCGCTCAGAAGCACTCCTAGATCTGTTCCACGCGGCAAATCACAGTATTGGTATCGACATTGTAAGAAGGATAGACACCACCATCGCTCAGAACATCCTGGAGAGGTAGCCTAGAATGGATGTGTCTACATCCCTGACACCATCGTCAAAGAGAGAATGATTCACTGCTCTTATGACAACATAGATGTCTTGGAGTCAACCTTAGACGGGAAGAACACCTTTCACGGCACTCAACTGATGGTATGGCAGAGAGGCCTCCCCCACAGCAGAGTCATGGCCAAAAGGGTGGCAAGCACAAGAGATCGAAATCTATCAAACCTGATGACCTACAAGAGTTCCAAAGGCTGGACCAGGCTACCCTCCCATCTGGCAAGAGGCCATCTCCTGGCTATGACACTGACATAGACGACTTGTCACATGAACCTCAGAGGGACCGGGCACGTGCCAAGGACTTGGCCTGGCCTGGCTGGGGAGCATTCATTCAATCTGTCAGCACTGCGGATCCACCAGTTACGACCGCCGGGATGTTGCCAATCCTGCAGGCACCAGCAGATGACAATGACACCATGACCACCGTCATCAATCGCTTCATGGCGATTTCTGAGTATGTCAGCCAGAAGTACACCATCATCACTGCTGATCAGCCTCTGTACAGCAGGGGTAAGGAACTAGTCTTGGCAAACTCGAAATTTGCCAACGTGGTCTTGCTCATGGGAGGACTCCATATCTACTTCAACTTTCTGAAAGCCATTGGTCAACACATGGAAAGTGTGGGACTTGATGACTTATGGACAGAGGCAAGTGTGTACGCGGCTAACACCACTGAGACAATGCTGGACGGCAAGGCCTACTACCGAGCTGTGAGAGGTCACCAGCTGACGTATGAGGCACTGTGGCGCATCAAGTGGCAGATGTTTGAGTCATGGCTGGCTGCAACTGGCAACGGAGATGAGAACGTCAAACAGCTTGCCCTCAATGTTGCTTCGCTTTTCAAAGACAGAGCTGACATAGATGAGATGCGCGATGCTGTTGACAACTTCTCAGACGTTTTGGCAGTTGAGAAATTCCACAGTCTCATGGAGGAATTCAATGACCAGCACTCTGAAAGTCCCAACTTCATGCTGTGGTCATCCTACATGGAAATGGTATAGATCCTACTGGCCTTCATCAGAGCAGAGAGATGGCATGTGGAGTCTGGCAACCAAAAACACTGCACCCACAGATGTTGTGGAGAACCTGCTGACAGCTCAGGATCGAGGAAAGCAGCATGTAATCGGCTTCATGAAGGAGAGACTGATTGAACAGATAGTAGGCTTCCATGAAACGATGAAGAAACATCGGTCGAAAACCTTCGCTGATGTGTACAAAGCTACAGTTTCCACCAAGCAGAACATGCAGAAGATCATCAAAGCTGACAGAAAGCTACTACAGCGGCTCCTGAATGCCGCGACCGCAGGTCGCATGGTGGAGATGGTCAACGTCTTGAAGCATGAACTGTCCCCAGTCCCATTTAGTCTGGCGAAGGCAGGAGGAGAGATGAATTCGACATCGAAGTCTGAGCTGATGAACATCCTGATGGCTCAGCAGACCATAAGCTCAGAGGTTCCAACTTCTGATCTGAAGACCTGTGTGATGATAGATGGCCATGCACTCATCCAAGCTCTTGGCAAGCCTGGCGGCTGTCGGACATTCGGTGACTATGCTGAAGTGTTCTTCAAGGCCGTGACGAGTTATGTCAATGAACACACAACAAGAATTGATGTCATCTTTGATCGGTACGCCGGGGAAGGATCGATCAAAGCAGTTACCAGGACAAAGCGTGCAAGCAAGAAGAAACCGATTCGGAAAGTCATTGATGGCCCACAAGTTCCAGTGCCTGAAGTGTGGAAAAACTTCATGGCCCTAGATACAAACAAGGCTGACCTAGCCTTGTTTCTGTCTAACGTCATCACTGAGAAGGGCAGAGATCTTCAAGAAAGATGTGTCAGCTGGTGACACGGGGTGGCTTCTCTGAAGCCACCGAAGTACGTTCAACCAGGCGACATGACGTTCCACTGCATAGCAACCATGAAGAGGCGGACACCAGGCTCATCCTTCACTCATGTGATGCAGCATCCAAGGGCTATGAACGAATACTGGTAGTGTGCAGAGATACTGATGTAATGGTGCTGCTGATTTACTTCGTTTGCACCAAGGTCGCTGAAGTGTGGATGCTGTGCGGAACGGCCAAGAACCGAAAATGCTACCCAGTGCACGATGTATTCAAGAGTTTGTCGCCCCCAGTCAGGGACAACCTGGTCAGCTTCCACGCTTTGACCGGGTGTGACACAGTCTCGTCCTTCAGTGGTCATGGAAAAAAGAAGTGTTGGAAGGTGTTCAATGACCACCCACTCCTGCTGCACGCCATTGGTCGAGATGGGGATATCGCAGATGTTGAGAAGTTTGTGTGTCATTTGTATGGCATCCCGGAACAACACACAGTTGATGACGCCAGAGTTCACCTTTTTGGGAAGGCCAAGAAGACTCTGGAAATGATCCCACCGACAAAGGATGCCCTGGAGCTCTACGCCAAGCGGGCAAACTATCAGGCCAAAATATGGCTCCAGGTTGACAAAGAGCACGTAGATGTTGAAGATCCGGTGGACACTTCAGCCTGGAAGTTGGAAGATGGGAGCCTCCTACCCATGTGGACAAGACTTCCTCAAATCCCTGAAGCCTGTCTGGAGCTTGTAGCTTGTGGTTGCAAGAAAAAGTGCGAGACAGCTAGATGCAACTGCTTCAGGAAAAGGATGAAGTGTACGACAGCTTGTGGTTGTGATGACAGCGGTTGCTGTAACCCAGCTGGACAGTAGATCTATGTCTCTCTTTCGGGCTGAAATCGAGAGAAGCTGGAATATGCTGTAAGGAACTAATAACTCTGTTCTTAAGTGATTGCAATCTACACAACTGTGACGGTCAGTGCATTATTTCGGTGCTGTTCATCAAGAAATGTGAACTTGTAGATGTTACTAGTGTGTAAACTGTATAGTTATGGGGCTATATTTACTGCTTTGTGATTTTAGTTGTGATAATTCTGTTACTGTGAGTACTTAATTCATGCCATCAAACTTATTAGGCACTAATCATGTTAAAATAAATTGTTTTGACAAACAGACTTGCTCACTGTTTTTTTTTCGCCAATTAAAATAAAAAAAATCACAGTTTTAGCACAATTTCGGTCGTGATTAACTTGAATTTGACCTTCAGTTGGTAATTCGGATGGAATAAGCATGTCATCATACTTCTTTATCACTAAGTGTGGAAAAATGAAACATTTGGTCAAATCAATTGGCTCAGAATATTTTTTTTTAAATTAAAATTAGAAAATATAATTTTTGCACAGTTTGACCTCGAAAATGACCTTCAAAGCCAAAAGCGAGAGTGGCATCCACCTGCATTTTATTCCTCACCCACAGGTACATTGACTTATCATGGGTGCCACCTATTAACAAAAAACGCCGTTCAAAGTCGATTTTTGAATTTTGGCCGGTCCACCATATATAAGTATTTTAAATTCTTTAAGAAAGTCTGGCCTCAAAAAAGACTATGATTCTGTAAGAATAAT